>JAYKAV010000182.1:0-69418 GCA_035582835.1 Phoebastria nigripes
GGCAAGGGCAAGGGCAAGGGCAAGGGCAAGTGCCTTCATCTTAGGTACCTGCAAACCCTCCAGGCCTCCAAGAGAAAGGATGGCAAAGAGCTGCTTAACAAACCCCAAGAGTTTTGGCCACCTTTGCTAGTGCTGAGCGGGTGCTGATCAGGGTGTAACGTGGTTGGGACTCTCTCACTGCCCGAGTTTCCTTCCTTCCACTTCCCCACCCATCCCAGAGGGGCTGGGGGGCATTTATTCATCATAAATACAAATTTTCCAGGCACGGGGGTATTTCCTGGCTGCAAGGGCTGCTGAGGTCCCTTTGATGCTGCAGTAAGAGCAGAGGTAACCCAAGGGTTCTGCTTTGCCCGAGCTCTCGGAGAAGCGAGGCTCGCCAGGCTGGGTACGAGGCACTGGGTCGCTGGGGCCGGGTCTCGGCGGGGTGAGCCGCATCCTGCACGGGAGCAGCAGATTGCACCGCACGCTCCCTGGCACAGGGCCGGGGGCTTTGGTTTCTCTTGGCTGTTCCCCAGCCAGGTGCTGCCACCTTCCCCAGCACGCAGGTACATCCAGCAAGACATCGTCCCGCCGCGGCTTTCGCCCAGCACCACCAGTAACATGGGAGCCCCAGCAGCTGCTTAACGCAGTCGTCAGGTGCCGAGTCCTCTTTAGTGACTCCCGCATTGGTTAAACAGAAATTAAAAGGCAGAGTCGAGCAGGAAAAAAGACTCCGGTGTGAGGCTGACCTTGTTCAACCTCCCCCTCCCAATTAAAACGGCAGCGTCACCCCTCCGCTCACAGGCAGCGTTAAGTAATGTTTGTTGTTTCTGGGCATTTACTCCATTAGTGCTATTGCCTGGGGAAGGGACGGGGGGGGGGCTGAGCCCGACCTCCCCACGGCATCAACACCGCTCCCCTCGCCTGCTTCATCGCTCCCATCCTGTCTGCAGACTTTCAGCTTGAACCTCAGCCTGATGCGAGGCTTTCATAGCCGGCAGCCAGATCATCAAGGCCTTTCCCTGCCAACAGCGATAGCGCCCGTGGCTTTTCATCCTGCCCCGTAGCACTAGAAAGGAAATTAAAAGGGCGATAAGGGAGCTCTTTCGGCAGACGAGGGAATATTCTGTGCTATCGGTGAGATAAACTAATATTTCTTCCAGCTCTGGCAAAGGCTCAGGAATGAGACGCGGGGTGAAATAGTACATTTATAGAGATTTTATAACTCGTACCTGCCGCTCCCGGGCTGCAGGATAACCATCGCCCTCACTCGCATTTCCTCAGCGAGGGAGGTCAGCGCTGCGGGACAAAGAGAGAGATGGAGTCTATAAAGAGGAGAAGCCAGATCAGCTCCAGTATTTCAGGGTTATTTTATGGCTTCGCTGGCCCGGTTCAGCTGCAGGGCGATGGACGCTGCCTTTTGGGTGCCTTTCTAACACCCCCCGTGTCCTGCAGCCCCCAGAGAGACGAGCCAGCACAAGTTCACCAGCTCCATGACGTGCAGAGGGTTTGCACGGGGAAATGCCGTGTGATCCCATGCAGCTGGATTTGATCCATCCACGTCTCGTCCGCTGGCCCCGGAGCAGGTGACCGGCCCCTGTACAATGCTCCCCTATAGCTATAGGGGGGCTGATGCCCACTGGAAGCGGGGTGCAGGAGGGAGACTTGCATGAAGGAGCCCAGCTCAGTGCCACAGCCTGGCCCCCCAACAAGGCACCCCAAATTGCCCGGCCCCGCTCCTGCAGTGAATTAGCACATCCCCCCCGTGCGCCCCAAGCTGTGAGTGTGGTGCAGCACCCCAAAAAGGGCCGTCGCACCCTGTCCCGCAGAGCCAGCGCTGTGCGCAGGACCCAGCTCTGTGCAGACCCACCGCACACCCCCACCTTGGCCTGGGGGTCCCCGACCTTCACTGGGGGGGATCCAGTGGGAAAAAGAAGGGGAGCAGGGATGTCCCACGCGTGGATGGAGAGCGGCATCTCCTCTAGCTCTGTGAAATTAGGGGTTTTGCCCTGTTACCCTCCTCCCAGCCACGTGGGTGAGGGTGAGATGCTACAGGATGCACAAGATCCCCCCCCACAGCTCAGCCCCATATCCTGCCTGAGCTCAGCACCCAAATCCAGCATCCAGCCCCGGTCCCGCTCCCCAGGATGGCTGCGTGACCACGGGGACGTCCCAAAGCATCACACGCCGAGTGCCAAAATCCCCAGGAAAAGGCCAGTGAATGACTGAAGGTTTCTTTGCATCTTCAGCAGAGCTGAGGGGAGGCTCCCGGCCCCGCGCAGGGCGGCTGCGAGGCCTCGCATCTCGCTTGGCGGCAGCTGAAAAGGAAGAGAAATCCTCCCGTGCTGGTAACTGCCACGAGCAAAGTGACTACCGGCTGCTCGAGAGCAAAGCCTGGAGCAGATGCTCTCACTGCATTAAAAGAAAAGAAATCTCTCTCTCAATCAAAAGCAAAATCAGAGCTACAGACACCTCCTCGGGCAGCCCGGGGTGTGCATGGGAAAGGCTTGGCACCAGCGGTTCGTAAGGAGCCATTGATTAGCGACAGAGCAGCTTAGCTTCAGGGCAAAATGTTAACATTAAAATTGTTGCATCCTTTGAAATGACACGTCTCAACAAGCCGCTGCCCCCAGTCGCGCGGGGTCGGCAGAGCGGCCGAGGCAGCTTCGCCCGCATACCCCGACCCCAGAGCCCCCRGCTCCACGCCGGCTGTTTCAGGAGAGCACGGGGCAGCGACGGCCCTTTCGCCTCCCCCATCCCTGGAGCAGCTGCTGAGCTGGGGCCCGCTGGCCTTGCAGGAATTCCTATTAAAACAGACAGCCCTTCTCCAGCTCATCCTCACCTGTGGAAATGTGGTGGGGCATTGAATGTGTGTATTGGATTTGCAGTTATTTGCACAGAAAAGCAAAGGCATCACCCCACGGTGCTGGGGGTTACCTCTGACTGCGTGCCAGCCGGCGGTGTTCAATCTCCGCTCATCTCCGCCGGGTGCAAACCCTCGCTGCACCCAGGACCAACATCGTGTGACCCCACACGCTGCTGAAAACACGGGTGTTTCCCACCTCAACCCCAGGAAAACAACCAATTTCAGGAAAGTTATGTTCCGAGATTAGATTTCTCTGGGGGTTTTCCACCTCTCACCTTCAATTAAAGCCTATTATTTTCATTATAATGTTTATTTATACAATATTGGAACATATTATTATAATTAGCATTAGCCTGTAGTTAAATGGTCTCCACGTGTGGGGCATGTAGGTGTCTTCAGGGGTCCTGCTCGCTTTCCCCGACAGCTCTGGCCCTTCCTAACGGCACCCTTTGCAATTCCAGCAGCGAACCCCATCATTTCTCATCAAACAAACCCAACCTAAAGACGTCGCATTTTATTGACCAACTGCCCTCAAGCCACCCGACTTGTGATTGAGGATGATGAGGGCATCATCCGGGGCTCTGCAGGCGACAAAGGCTCCTGCCAGGTGGGCGAGAGGTGGGCGAGCGTGCGAGGCCACAGCCGAAGCCCTCCCCACTCCTCCCATCCCCGGCTGGCATCGGGCTGGGCTTTTCCTGCCGTTTATGAATATTTTTATGAGCTATCATCGACTGGCAGTGACTCAGAGAGTTGCTTATTTTCCTGACACGGCGGGTTGACGGCGAGGGTGTGCTTAGTCACGCAGCCTCGGCAGCCCCCACCCGGCACCCCGGGGGGACCCCCCAGCACCGCTCCCCCAGGACTTGCACCCCGCAGCAGCCCCCAAACCCAGCCCCTGCCCCGGCCGGAGCTGCTGGCCCAGCCAAAAACCTGCAGAGCTTTGCTGTTCCTCCCCGCTGCCTCCTCMCGCGATAGGGAATGTCCCCAGGGTTTGCTCACAAGTAGGAGATTCTTCCCCTCGCCCCTTTCCTTCGCCTTTTTCATTTAATTTTATTTAATTGCCTCCGTGCAGGTGATGGGGAGGCACCACAGGTCCCCCAACGCCTGCGCTGAGCTCTGCACAGCCGTGGGTACCAGCACTGCCCATCCCGCAGCCGGAGTCCCGGCTCCCAAATGGGATGCCTTTAAGACTGAGGGATTATACAAAATTTAAAAACAAAACCCCAACCCCCCCTGAACAAAGAGCAGTCAGGCTTCTTCTTCCTTGCTTGAAAGTATGCAGGGTTTGTTTTTTTTTTTCCTTTCTTAATTTTCCTTTTAAGCCCAAGATGAGCAGTGCCAGCGCCAGCCCCCTCCAGCCCAGCCCCGCACAGTGCCATCCCCACCGGCCCGGCAGACAAAAAGGTCAAACTCCTTTTAAAGCACTTTTTTTTTTTTTTTTTTTCTTTTTTTATTGATTTCATTGAAAACAGAACAAGAAAATGATCAGAGCCAAAAGACTGCTCCTTTAAAACTGTCAAAAACATTAACAGAAAAAAAAATAATAATAATAAACATGACGGCATTATGAATGTTCTAGAAGAGATGAACAAAAAAAACTGTTACTGCACTAATTACAGTATTTAAAGATATATGCAAAAAAAAAAAAAAATTAAGATAATGACCTGCCCAGCCACCACACAAAAGGTGATGGCAAATTTATTCACACTACAATACTAACAATTTAAAAAAAGTTTTGTGTTTTTTTCCTGCATTTTTATACTAAAATCACTTTGTTCTTTTTATACAATTGATAGTTTATATTCACGTGGTGAGCAAAAATCACACCAGAATCAGCACCGTTTTGTTTTGTGGTTTCTTTTTGTTGTTGTTTTGGTTTTTTTTGTTTTTTTTTTTTGTGGTTTTTTTTTTTTTTTTTTTTTATGCTAGTCCCCAATGTTTCCGTAATGGTAAAAAATAAATCAGTTTATTGAAACCTCATAGCGTGTGGCTTAAAAATTAATCGAAGGTGCCCAGCGTTGAGAAAAGCGATGGGAACAGACGAGCTGGTGGCATCTGGGATCTTCTCGCTGCGACATGTCCTGTCTGCTGTTCGCCCCAGCCGGCAGACGCGAGTCGAGGTTCTCTATAATATATATATCATTCGCTTTATTTTTAAAAAAAGAAAAACTGATTTTCTTAAGAAGTTAGTGTCTTGTACAATCCCCTTCAACCTTCCCTCTCTAAAACGGCTAATGCGACGGGGCGAGGGAAATCCTTCCACGGATGAACCAAACACTGAGACAGTAACACGGCCAAGCGGCGCAGACGAGAGCTGGTTTGTAACGGAGAAAGCCTGGGAGGGAGCGGGGTCTTAGGGGAAGCGTCTCTGGTCAGCTCGGGAGAGAGCCAGGGACCAAAGGACTGTGGGTTTCTTCTCATCAGCAGAGAAAAAAGCCGGTGGATTTGGTAACAAGGAGGGTATTTGTTAGAAACACCCTCTAACTCCAAGGGAAAGGCCCCACCGCAACATCCTGCGAGACGTGGGAGAAATTTGTGATTAAAAAAACAAAAAAACAAAAAACAAATGAACAAAAAAACAAAAAAACAACCAAAAAACCAAACAAACCAACAAAAACCAACCAGCAGAACCTGCCCCGGGGCTGTGCCAAGCAACCCAAACGCCAGCACCTCCCTCTCCCTCCCCGCTCCCCCCGGCTTTTAGAAAGAAAGTCCCATCAAGTATTCAAAGTTTATTACAAGTGAACTGGAGATGACTTGGCATGAGCGATCCATTCAATTAACAATAGTCAGAGGACGGGCAGCTCTCCCTTGGCTCTGACAACACTTAGCACATTAAGAGACGGAGGCCAGGACAGCTCGCATGGAAAAAAAATGCAACAGCCACCCCTCCACACGCAACTGTGAAAACCAGCAGCTTTCCAGGACCGGGGAGGGGAGAACAACATCACGGAGGTGGGATTTGCTTTTACTTATTCCTCAAGTAACAGTCGGTGGCACAGCCCTAAGTGTCACAAACCCTTGGCTTTCCTTGAGCGGGTTTTTTTTTGTTTTCTTTTTTTTTTTTTCTCTTTAAATGGAAATTCAGACAGTATGTGAATCTATAGGGTTAAAACAAGTCAGTCTCTGGGGAGCGGAGCCTCAAAAGGGGCCGGCTGCCGTGGCAGAGCTGGTGTCGGGGAGCCCGTTTTCCTGCGTGTCCTGGGACGAGGTGCTCGCCTGCCGCTGGGCCAGCGCTGAGCTCGAGTGTTTGCACTTGGGTGAACCGCACTGACAGCTGAAGTATTTGCCTTTGATGTCCCAGAACCTGTCTCCGTAGTCAAAGCTGCAAGAGAAAGACAGAGACGGGGTCACTGCAAAGCAGAAGCATGCAGGAGCAAAAGGGTCCGTGCATCAGCGCAAGACGCCAGGGTCAGCAGTCCTTAGTGCTGCCACAATTGGGTTTTTGCAAAATTTCAGGGGATGGAGCACGTTTGCGGGATCCCCAGGGGACTCTGGGGACACAGCCCGGAGAGCAAAGGGATGGAGTGAACCAGCTCAGGAGCAGCAGAGCTTTCGTCCCTCTCCACCCAGTCCTTTCCCAAGCGAGGCGGTGGCTCCCTGTTGGAAAAGCAGCCCCAGGGACGGCACCTACCCAATTTCTTCTCCAGCTTCTATATGCCTTGTGCTGAAGAAGGCGATCCTGGGAAAGCGGAGGTCCTGATGCGACATGAAGACTCGCACTGGGATGAGGTTTGGCTCACAGAGGTGGTTTATAAAGCGGCTGATGTTGCCATAGAAACGGGCATCTATGCAGTACACCTCTCCATCCTAGAGGAGAAACGTTGCATCTTTCATTAGATGAGGCTGGGTTTAGTATTATTACTGCTACTTGTTTAAAAAAAACCAAATGACTGAACTATTGGTCATTCCACTAAAACTCTGGAGAGCTTCAAGAAGAACAACCAGGGCAGGACACCCACTGTGGGTTTAAAAGCACTAAACGCACATACTTTTATATTCAACAGTACTCTGAAAATACAGTTTTCTGCATGGCACTCTGCCCCCACAAGCCCAAAGACCTTTTGAAATGCCCCTGACGCTGGCTGGCACATCAGCTCTGCTAAAGCACCAGTTTGGCACAGTGGGATCGATGTTTGGTGCAGACAGACACCTTATGGGTAAAAGCCACTGGATGGGGGAACAGGCATCTGTTCTGTCCTCTAATTGAACATGAGAGCTARGAAACACAAAGCCAGAGCCTCAAGAAAACACAGGTTTCTGCAGATAAAAGTGAAAGTGAGAACACAGAAATTCCCTTTCCAGAGAGCAGTAATATTTTGTTTTCCTTGAAAATAAAAGAACCCCCCTCAGGGCTTTTTTATTCCAGCAGAGAATGACTGTGCAAAGCAGAGACTTTAATTACAGAAGCTAATTTCAGTTGCAAAGAGGCCAAAAGCAAAAGGATCCATTAGTGGTGCTCAAACTCCCTTTTGGGCAAGCACCTTGCAATCGTTAATGGACGAGCTGTGCCAGATCACACCGCCCGACTGGTGCAGGAGCCCAGGGAAGATGTCACAATGACTGGGGGAGGCATCACCCCACATGGTCCCATATCACACACAGTGTTACCAGTTCTAATTTCAATTTTAAGTAATTCCCATCACCCTCTCACTTTTATCCATGGAAATGCCATGGTTGGTGAGGACAACATCACCCACTACCACATCTAGTGACCATCTGGAAAAACCTGAGCTCTCCACCATACAAGTCAAGATGTGTTTCTCGAGAAAGAAGCCTGCTGCCTTGACCAACACAGGCAGCGCCCTCACTGTGAAGCTGCTGAGGAGGACAAGTACCAAAGCAAACTGTTTCTCACCTTGCTACGAGGGTATCGGGAACGTAAGAGTCACGCGGTGCCAAGTAGAGAGGAAGAGGAGAAACCATGAACCTGCTCTGGGGTGAGATGAGTCTCCTTCTCAAGAATGGGAAGGCACCAGGGTTTCTTAGAAGGGAGGAAGCCCAGGGAAAGCCCTTCTTGCCTGCAGGCAGGCAGGGGTCACATGGACGCAGCAGYGTGCAGCCCCGACCGCTGCCTGTCCTCGATGGAGCACAGCAGGGCCAAATGCATGAGCAAGGACYGCAGAGGATGGGCCTGCGCGTGGGAAAGGGGTGGCTTAACACAAACAGAAAGCAACCACAGCAGCTAAAACTCAACCTCGTCTTTCCCTGAAATAGTGTGTTTTTTCCAGCTCTCCAGTACAGAGACAAGAAAACTATCCCTCTTACCAGTGGAAGCCCAGAAAGCATCTGTTGTGCTATATCTTCCTACCAGCAATGGCAGTAAGTTTTGGCTGTTTGATGTTCACCCCCTTTCAGACACGGGACGGGATGTGACTGCAGGACCTGGCACGCTGAACAATTCACCATGCACGTGGCCTTGAGTGACAACTCAAGGTACAGGGACATCAGAAATGACGTCCCCACCATTGTCTTTCACTACAGCACAAGCCCATCCAGGCCACTCCTTCGAGACTCACCAGGACCCCAAGGCTGTCCCTCCCAGGGTTGGGGTTCACACCCTTAATAATTTCCCATCACTCAGGGGGCTACAGGATCCGGCTGGCTCTGCCCTGCCCTCCTCCACCCATCCCAATGGGCTTCTTTTAACGATCACTCAGTGACTTGATGCCTGCTTTTCTACAGTTGATCCACTTTGAAGAAACCCTGAAAAAAGACRACATGCTTGTGCCTGTACTTAGGTCTTCCTCCTTGCTTCACTAAAGGCTTCATAAGAGCCAACACAGAGGTTCTCCCTCAAGGCAGCCAGCCAGGGTCTAACCTAAAGGCAAGGCAAGGCCCAGGTGGGCTCTTGCTCATAAATGTACAAACCAGGTTTAAGTCCCTGCTGCTTTTCAACTTCCTAATTACAGTTTGACCCCTCTGTTTTCAGACTGACTACAAGACTCATTACTTGCCTTTTTTCAGTTGTTGAATGTGTGGTTGCTTTAAAACAAAAAAAGGAAAAAAAAAAAAAAAAGCAAAGCTTCTTTGTCACTAGCTGATGACAGAAACAAGACAGAGACTGTTTTACAGCTTTCCTTGGAAGCCACCCCACTTCTCTGAGTCCCCAGCTCACCTCTCTCCTCTTCTCCTTTCCCAAGGAAAGTCTGAAGTGATGGCTTTGCTTAAAAGCTTTAGATCGCACTTTTCAAAGCAAGATTTCTGCTCTGAGACAGCCCTCCGCAGAACAGTGCAGGATAACTACCAGCAGAACAAGCCTCAAGTCCCTGCCAGGGTATCTGATGGATCCCTTTATAAGTGAACAGGGTTTTTTTCAGTCTTCCAGCTCATCTTTTTATGAAGAACTTACAGAGCTGCCAATCAACACAGCTGCAAGCCTGCATATACACAGCTGAGTATCAAAAACTGAACAACTGAACTCAGGATGCCCACACGGTTTTGACAGAAGAGCATCTTGCATCAAAACTGGTGTGGGCAGCACGTACCACAGTGGCCCAGCGCTGCTGGGCTCTGTTACCATTTTAACAAGCCCTAAGCCTTACCTCAACCACTCTATATTTTGACTAAAATGCAGCAAGGATGCGGTCCACCTCTTTGCAGGTTTTCAGATCGTGCTGTACATCAAGATGGAGACAAATATTCTCTCTGCTCATTTGGAGAAGCAAGACCTTGGGTTTGTTTCATTAGACACCTTCAGATACAGTACCTTGTTGTCAAGGTCGAAGAGGTAAGAGTCCTCTTCACGGACGTCTGCCTCGGAATCAGATATCAGCTCACCAACGTACCTGCGGACAAACAGGAAAGGCAGAAATAAGATGCTCATGCAATCGCAAGCTTGGGTTTAAACATCTCTTTCTGGGAAGAGGGAAAGAAAGGGATGCAGCCCAGCCACAGATGGCAACCCACGGCCTTAGCAGTGCAGGTCATCTCAGAGCCACCCGGGCAAACTCAGCTTTGCCAACTTACAGCAGCTAAAATCTGGCTCCAAACTCTGTCTTTTCAGGGCAACACTTTTAATATTAAAAATGGAGTCTTACTTCCAACAAAATTTACTTTTTSCCCGAGGACTATGTTTCCTTTTGCAAATCTCTTTGTTGGCCAAGATCAACACATTAATCCAATTCTCCTTATGTTCACGGTCAGACTCACACCCTGGCTCTCCTGTACACCACTGCAGTGCTTGTGCTGTTTACATCCCAAAGCAAAATGTTTGTGTCTGTCCTTCCTGTATTTTCCAGGGTATTTTGACCGATTACATAGGCTACATAACTTTAAAAGTTTTGTTTTAAAAGTCTTAGGTCTAATGTAACCTGGCAGGATCCCTGGAAGGATCTAGGCTTCTTTCTCAATCTCTCTCGAACCAGAATAAATCAGAGCTGTGATCCCAGTTAACAACCACCTTGTTGTAAAACCAGGTGCAAGGCAGATTACAACCAGGTCCTCCAAGCACCGCAAAGCACGTGCTGCTTGGCCTGGCTTGCTGAGAAGGACTAAATACACGCACCACCTTTCACACCCCAGACAGATGCTGGTTTTGATGCAAACCCCCTTGTTGCAGGAGTCCCCGCTGCACTGGTGTTCCCACACTTGTCTCCCCATCTCCATCTTAAACAGTTTTGGACTGTCAAGGTTCAACATTTCCTGCCCYGACCTGCTTGCAATCAAAGAGACACAAGAGGAGAGATACTGAGCCAGAGGGAGGATATGAGAAAGAAGTGATAACACAGTAGATTCTGGTACGTAAGTCTTCCCGGCCTGCAATGCAATGCTAGTTAATTATAAGCAAAGGATCCACAGTATGAATAAATATTCTTCGTAGCATCAACAGAGACTTCCATGATCAGCAGCCATTATCACAGCATTCCTCTGCAGCTCTCAAGGCATTTTCCAAGTGCTAACCAACCATATCCATTTCCCTCTGTGGCTCAAGGCAGCATTTAAATCCAGGACTGGGGAAGAGGAGAGCCACGAAACATTAACCTGGAGAGGACCCACGCATTCCGTGACAGGGGATCATTTGGCTGCAGTTCCCAAATCTGAGCAATCTGGCCAAGTTGCTCTGCCAGAGCAGGAGGCTGCCGCCGCGTGTGATCCTCCTGTTTGCCCCCACTGCATCTTGTTATTTATTAAACGCTCCTGTAAGGCTGCAGCATTACTGGAAATCACACGCTTGTTGGTGACCTAAAGCAATAGGAAGATGATGGCCAGAGAGGGAGAGAAATTGCTGTACCATGGCACAGTAGCCAGCACCAGCTGAGAAACAGCTGAATAATGCTGCACGGAGAGGCACTCCGCTCAGGGACAGCCACTTCAGGTTTACAACTCAGTGAAACAAAAAACCACAATCTAATTAAAAATTGTTGTTTCCATGTTCCTTTAAAGACTATTCCTGTAACTCATTTCCTTTCCAGGACTGCTTACCAATACAAGTGGTTCCCTAAATTCCCAGGTCCAAAGTTATGGAAGGATGTGCAAGATGTACGTTCTCCTACCCAAAAAAGAGCAGGAGCATCAGCCCCTTCATTTAAAAACTCCCAAAGTCAAGCCAGCGTCTTTCTTCTCAGCAAGATGTTCAGCATGCTGATGGCAAGTAACTACATCTCAGAGCTTTACACTGCCACTCATCACTGCAAGATCAGAGCGCACTCCATGCAAAAATCAAGAGCAACAAGAAGTCCCTAGCACAGGCTCCAGCATTTTCCAGGGGGTGTGGGAGATGGGACGTCTGGGGCTTCTCTGGCTGAAGGTGTGGCTAAAATACCTGGCTCAATGCAGGTGGTATCTATTAGAGCATCACTGTTTTGTACAGAAATGAAATATTCGGAAACCACGTAWTGGATGTGCACCGAAAGGAACTGACCAGATCCTCACAAACCTCTGGTTTCTGCATCCCACTAATTCAAAGCCTCTCCAATAAAAGCCCTTAACCAGCTGTGCCATTTCCAGACTGAGCAGTTACACCGTCTGACAATCAAGCATGAACAGAGCAGATTCAAAACAACCCACAGCAACATCAGCACAGGGGGAGCAACAGCAACTTCTGAGCAGCAACAAATTCGGAGGCCAGGGAGAAACCTGCACACGAGCACACTCCTGAGCATCTGCAAGCAGAAGAGCCTAAAAACTCTGTGGGAGCCCAGCGGGGCAGGGAGGATGACACTGCTGCATCTCCCCTTGCTAAGCTGCTGCTTCCAGGATGGCGCTGAAGGTACCAGAGGCCATTAGTAGGAGGGTCTGGAGCAGCTAGGGTCTGGGGAGCCCTGGAGACGACGGCGGGAGGGATGGCTGGCCACCGTGCTGGCAGAGCCTCACTCCCAGCTGCCAAACTGCTCTGAGCACTGCTAAACGCTCCCTGCAGAAGCTGCTGCGGGCTGCCAGAGGGACAGTCTGCAAGCAGAAATGGAAAGGGAAACCATTTTTTGAGTGATTACAAAGAAAAGTTGAAAGGTATCTGAAGTACAGAGCAGGCTGAAAAGCAGTATGTGTGTAAGAAAGGCAAAATGCTCTTCCACAAGAGCCGATCCCAGGAGCTGCTGTGTGCGAGCAGCCCCTGAGCACTGCCAGCACCGGGGCTTCTTTGCCAGAGATGAGGAATAGAAGAAACCAAGTGCCCATAAAGAATCACAGGAAGGACATCAGTGCAGCTGGCTTGAGGAGGAGAGAAGGACTGGAGTTGGTGAGTTGAGTAAATAACGTGTGTGTGTGTGCGCSTGTGAGTGATGGAGACAAGGAGGAATGTGCATGGGCAAGACATAAATTAGCTCAGCTTTTTAGTATGCAGCTCATTTAGATAATCAAGAAGATAGTGCCTACCACTGAAACCGTGTCAGCAGCTCCTGGCAAGGGTGGAGGGAAGAGTTAGGCACGGTTGCAGTATCTGCACCCCATCAGCTCTGATGTGCTCTACAACGCGCCCGTCTGCATTAATTACACCTTCGTGCAGGGCGGCGCCGTTTCCTTGGGCTGCCTGTTCACCACTGCTTATTCGCCTTGCGTGTTAGCATTCCAGTAGGATGTGGTAAAGTCAGTGCCTTTATTCTTTGGGAGCAGTTTACGCGCAGGCTCTGGCTCATCTCTGGGCGCTGAACCAGGACACAGGGACCTTTGCTACTTAATAGGAAGCCCCACCTGAAGACAGACTTGAGAGACACTCCACAAACAGCAGAGTTTTAAGCTTTACCTCTGAAAAAACATTTTATCATCTGGCAGCTCCTAACTTGGAAGAAATACTTGGCCGATTCACTGCAGATTTTTCTTTTCCTTCATTTTTTTTTTTAAATTTTGCAATAATCTTCCTCAATCCCCTGTCCCAATTCTATAAAACATCAATAACTAGTTCTAAAAAACCCTAGCACCTATTTCCATGAAGGGCACGAGTCCAGCCTTATTCAGAAGGTCTTAACTCACTGTAGTATTGCAATGAAGAAAACACTTTCCAAAATATTTAATAAAGTACATATACCACTTTAAAGCCTAAAAACCATGGGGTTCAACAGCAGTTTTTTCACTTGACATAAATCTGAACATTTTTGTTCTTAAGTACTTTATTGAATCAGGGCCGAAACATGTGCTTAACGCCAAGTGCTTTACTGTTTTGCTGAATCAGACTGAAGCCAGAGTTGTTACACTGGAAGACCTCTTGAGATCCGATACAAAAAAGTTGTTCCAAATTGTCTTAGCCTTAAGTGTCCCATATCCACAGTGAACACGTGAGTTGAGCACATTTGCAGCACAACCCAAAGGCATTTTTCCCCCATTGCTTGTGTTTCAGAGGGGTAAGGGAGCTGAGCACAGATCCCAGCAAGACGGAGAGGGGTGGAGAAAGCTCCATGCTATGAGGAAAAGGACAAACAGAGCAGGAAATGGAGTCAGTTAACCTCTGACTGAGGGCAAGCCGCTCGGCTCGATGCCAATTCGATTTGCGTGAAAACCTCTCCTTGAAGAAGGGCAAACCATCCCGGCCCTCGGGAAGTGATGCGTTTGCGTGAGCTAATGAAAGCTGAATAACTTACTCGCACACAAAGGTTCCCAGTGGAATATCTTGCATTGTTCGCACACCCCAGCCCATCTTTTGTGTCCGATAAAGCTGCAATCGAGTCCTGGAAAAGAGGAAACGAAGCCACGTTAATGGCAGCACTCCGCAGAAAGACAATGAATTTTCATAGAGAGATGAGCAAAAAACCCAGCAACCTTCCATCAGCACAAACTCAAAGATGATTTCAATATTCAACCCCCCCAGTTCTCACGCTGGCACCACTGTGGGTACGCTCCACTCCCACTGCTGCTCTGAGCGTGCAGGCAGATGCTCGGATGGGAACTGCCTGGGAACAAGAGACGGGTGCCCATCAACCCCTTCTCCCTGCCCAGCAGCACCTGGTGAGGTGCACACCTAGGGACTGGACATGTTAAGGACTGGGGAAGAGGGTATGGGACTGGATGCTCTGTGTGGTTATGCTGTTGATGATTTACACGTAGGATACCAGAATCCCACCACCAGCATTTTTTCCCTTCCATGCACACACCTGGCACGCGGGGGAAGGTGGAAGGGGACTTAAGGCAGCATAGCTCTGCAGGGAGGGGTGCTGCAGGAGGAAGGGAGGGAGCTTACGGTGAATTAAGAACACCTTGAGCTAAGTGCTCTGATCCCTTTGCCCTCTGCTGAGGCCGGTGCATTTAGCAACTCCATCATACCCAGCTCCCTGGCTGAAAGACAAGGAAGAAACACTGCAACTTGAACCTTCTTGGTGTAATAGCTGCTCTGTGGAATTTTACTGATGGAGTTTATAGGCAGAGAAACAATCCTGTAAGTCATTCTGCCTCCTGCTCAGCCAGAACTTGAGTTAAGTGCAGGATGAACAGTCTCCAGGGCTAGGGAAGGCTCGCTGTGTCCCCGAGGGAAACAAAACCCACTCTCAGCAATGCTGTTATCGGAATAAAGAGAAATCTGATGCTCACCTTAACTTCACCCTGTTGCTTTTTCCAGTACTTCTCTTCCCCCCACCCATTCCCTCCTTGCACTGTCAGCTCAAACCAGGGGCTGTGCATTTTCTCATATTTGCTCACAGTTCCTGAAGCCTTCACCAGGGCAAAACACGACTTCATGTTAAACCGGTTATAATACTGTATTTCAGGCTTGAGGAAGCTCCCCCATGTTTTGCCTCGTCCATCACAGCAGAGCAGAGAGCCAAGCTCAGGTTCAGGCTCTGCTGTCGGGGATGACACCGGCAGCAGCGGGACCATGGCTCCAAAGTCAGTTTCCCAGCTGAGCTGGGTCAGCCGGCCAGATGGAAACATGTGCGCTGCCGAGCGGAGTTAATTCAGAGCAAATCTGATAAAGGAAGMACTGAAAATGGAGCAGGAACACCCACGTGTCATGCTGCAGCCCAAACGCAGGAGGTTTACTCCACTGCCTCCCCAGGAACCTCAAAAGCACAGCTCTGCCAAGCACCTGACCTTAGTGCCAGCTTCCCGACAAAGCTGCTCTCCCAGGCTCATGGTTGGGTTTCCAACCCTTCCCATCTTTCAGAAAAACACTTCAGCAAGGCAAAAATGCAAAAGCAACAGCTCTAGCTGTACAGCTCCTAAATAAACACCCACATAGACACCGGAACTCTGGAGCTTGGCAGGGAAAACCAGAGAGGGGTAAAGTTCTGTTGAAATGCATCGAGCCTTTTCCTTACTTATTTTTAACGTTGCAAAATGTCATTGAAACTACAAAGCTTGCAARAAAAAGTGTTGTCAGTACTACAAAAAATTTGCAGAAGTCTTTTTTCCAGTGGGATTCCTTTGAAGTTTGTCCTGATACATTTAGTGCAGTGGTAAACTTCTCCATAGCAGAGGTCCAAAACAAAACATTTATATTTTTAGTCTGGCACCAAAATCATGACAGCCTAATCCGCAGCACCAAGGCCAACAGGTATTCAGGTATCCAATTTAGGSGGAGTCATGGAATTTGGAAATTTTAAGCAGCCAAGTCTGGGCATGCTGGTCTGTATTTCTAATATAGACTGCTAACTTATAAGATCTTCTAAATTAAAGCTTTGCAGTTTCTGTTGCTGTTTTTTTCTTCACAGATCTCCACATGAGAAGTTACATCTAGGCTGTTCGTGCAAACCCACAAGCCATTTATATGTTTTATGGTCAGGCTGATGAAAGAATGCCACAGTTCCCATGTGACAGCAGCAGGGGTAGCGTGCAAATATTAATTGAGCTCATCAACCCGCTGCCGCTTCATTCCCACCGGCAGCACACAGGAAACCGCTTGCATCCYACCACTGCATGGTGGCACCTGCCCCAACTTCTGTATCATCTCGGGAAGTCCTGGGTTTTGTGGGTTTATGAGTGATCTGAGACTAGAGAGCCAGAAAGCTCACGAGTTTGCTGTTGGTCTTGCCAAGATAAGCTGCGTTTGGATCCTCCTTCTCACCTGAGCCCATTCTGCACCACCCGGTTCCTACAGGTTCGCCAGCACGAGCACGCATGATTACACTCAAAGATCAACGGCGGCTCAGCCATGTTGAATTCAGGCAGGAGTCGGCCATCCTGAAGAGGAGAGGCATTCAAGACTGGGTTAGTTGTCTATTCCTGTGACCCCTCCAAACCAGAGGCAGGCCAAGAGCAGAAATTCCTGAGTGTAAAAACAGGACAGAGAACCCCAAGGTGGAGGCATGCCCTGACCTCCCCAAAACCAGTGTCAGACTTCAATTTCTGCAGTGGTTTTGCTCTACCCTGACAGTGGCACACTTGCCACTATCACCGACAGCTGACAAACAGCAAGAGACTGTCTAGATTTTTGCTGCCTGGCATCACCTTACGCACCACCAAAAAAGAAAAAAATCTTTCAGTGCTGTGCAAAAAACTGGTGTGCATCATCATCATTATCATCATTTTGCAGTGCTGGAGGGGAGAAGCAGATGCTTAGTCTGTCTCTGGAATAAAGCCTAAACTTCCAGATTACAAGGCCAATACACACCAAGTTCTGTGAACCACATTATCTTTCCAAATGACACTGCCCAAAAAGCTACAATTCAATTATTTACCAACCATATAGGATTACGGAAGCGATAGATGCAGTTCATCATATTTAACAAATTTGGCTTTTAAGGCTTGAAAGATGTAATCACCTATTAACATGTAAATAAAATGGCTACAAAGCAAAGAAAGATGCCAATATTCCCCCTGGGAGAAACTTGCAGAGAGGCACAGAACTTCTGATCTTAGCAGAACCTGTCCAAATACTAACCTCAAAACCTCCCTGGAGGATTGAAGCATACTTACCCAAACCAAACCAGGCTTCTGGCAATGCTGCAGTTAAAACATCTTTACTTTGTGTTCATCCGGAAGGATCACAATAAATAAAAGCAGGCAAAAAAATCTCTCTACCACCCTCCCCTTGTTTACATATTACAGCATTTTCTRTGTTGCTCTGAAATGGAAGCTGATTTCATGCATGGATTATTAAATGCTCTCTATCACATGGGTATAATTAATGGCTCAGTTGGCATGACAGTAACACAAATAAGTAGCACTAGAAAAGCTTCCCTGAGTATGCATTTTTTTATTATCACATACATCTCAAAGCTGAGACTACAACTTTAGGCATTTTAAAACAAAAAGTAGAGGAGTTGTGCAAGGAACTGTTTTTAAGGTACTATTATAAACCCTGAACTGTGCAAAGTTCAGCTCGCAAACACTGGTCTAACCCAACAGGAGGTTCTGCGTCCTCACCTTATCATACCAGCAGCGCATACTGAGTTGGCCACACATGCAGTTACTGGAGGAGCAGTCGTCTATACATACGCAATACTGGAAGAGAAGAAAAGGGGTTAACTCCACGCCACTCACACACAACTGAAGAGCAACTTCTGTGACTGGGTCAGAGAGGAAACCACAAGTCTTTGCCTTCTCCTGCTGCAGCTCATTAGCCAGAAAGATAACCAGCCTCATCGGTTCAGTGGCATTTTTATCCCATTCCTTATTTCCGTGAGCAATGAACGTCAAAGGATTCCGGCTTGCAGGAGAGGATCCCATACTGAGCTATCTTCATTTCTCATGAGACGATGTCCCCCTATGTTACTAACCTTCCTCCGTGCCCTGTGAGCTGTACTCCATGCTCAAGGACAAGGAAAGCTCCAAGGAAGGACCAGAGCTGGGAGATGATGCAACACGATGTCTCAGTCCTCCCCTGCTGCTTGCCTCTTCCCACACGGGTGCTCCAGCTGGCTGCTTCCCTAGCACTCCCCAAGCCAACACGGTCGGTCCCACCACCAGCTTCTGCACAACAGGGCTTGGGCGTGGGAAGCTCACTTCAGCCATCCGAGAGCTGTGCTCAGAGAAGGGTCACTCTCACCCTACGCTTCCCCACCTCTGCTTTCACAACCCAGCCTTTCGAGGACTTCCAGCATCACAATAAAGACCTTGGCCTGGATGCTGCAGTCAGTAGGAAGCCAGCACAAGGAAGGTCTCCCAACAACTCACTAACTCTCCAGATACAGAACAGAGGAAAAGGATAAATGGGAGCCATATCAGCCAGCACGAGATGGCTGACGCTACAAGCACACAGCTGAACACAGAGGTTAGCCTAAGCCTCGAAAGGAAGAAAAGCAGAATCCCATCTCCTAGAGCAAGAGCTGGAGTTTAGGACTACAGCCTTCGCTGGAATTTGATGCAATATTAGGACTAGGCATTCCCATTTTGAATGCAAAACCCGTTCTGAGGTGCAGTGCACTGCAACATCCCTGAATGCACACACCAGGACAGGAAAAAACACGTGGATACACATGATCCCTCACCTGTAAATGAGTGATGTTTCTATCAATGTCCATTGGTGAGGTGACGCAGTTCTGCGAAACATATTTGTAGTTGCTAGGACAAGGCTCACTGTCCACTGAATTGACGCAGGGAATCGGGATCCGCTCATAACCCCGGGCGATGTCTCTATCAGTGGGAGAAAGAGAATTGTCACAGAAGAAAAGCTCCCCCGAACAAGGGGCCATTCAAATGCCATCCTGGGGCAGAATTACTGTCTTTGATCACTGAGCATTCAAAGCCTGAAAGCAATTCAGACTAGAACAGAGTTCATTTTTTTCCACCCTGCTTTACAGATTGTTCTTTGTGCTTGCAAATATTTCCATTTGGAGGACGAATTTACAAACCATAGTCTGAATCAGCATGTGCTTAATTCTTGCTAAGCTCAAACTGACCTTCACACCAGTTTAAAAAGCTAAGCATGCACTTACAGTCCTTTCTTAAAGCAGGCCCCCAGCCTCCCCCATGCAAGGACTCTATTTCACGACCCACAAGCAAAGCCAGCCGGATTCTCACCTGCTCACGACCTTCTCTATCTGGGCAGGCTTGTCAGTAGATGATTCTTTGAGAGTCTTGTTCATCTGTAGGGCCACCCAGACCTGAGAGTTAAGGCTGGAGCACTGGAGTGGAGTCTCACCCTCCTTGTTCTTTAAAGTGACATCCGAGCCACGGGAAAGAAAGAGACTGCAAAACAGCAAGAAAGGATAAGCATCCCCCAAGAGAAACCACGCAAGGGAAAAATGAGCTGAATCAGATCCTCCAGCCAGCCCTTAAGGGACAAGGAAGAATCTGTAGTAGTGAATAATCACCTGAGTTTTCTTTATTAAGCATGGTTCAGTGAATCCTTCTACGTGAAGGCGCTGGCAGAAGCCACAGACTGGAGCTCTAGGCACTCACGAGAGCTCTGGGCAAACCTCGCCTTGCTTCAGGCATGACAAGTACCTTGCTGGTACCAGCCTAACTTCAGACAGGCTTGAAACTCTCTCTGGCAGGGAAAGATATGGCATGGGAAGAGTAGGCTGGAAATGGAAGAGTCCCACGGGAAACTGGTATTGGACTTGGCCCATGTTTATATTCACTAGCTTTTGGTGGGTACACATGATGACTTTATTCATAGCAGTGATGAAGCAAAGGAAAAGCCCTGTTACCATATTATGCCACGCTAGTTGCAAAAAAAAAGAGCTTTAATCAAAGATGCCTGATGCCTTTCTGCTGGGAAGCCCAGGCTGAGCACAGCCCCTCAAGCCCTCTGTCCAAGACTCTAGGACCACCCCATGTTTTCTGATCTTTTTTACACCAGCTCTGGCAGCAGCTAGTATTTCAGACGCACCGCCCCTAGGAGCAGGGCAACAGAGAAACAAGCCCTCCATCCCAACTTTGTTTTGTGCATAAATGCCAAAGGCATTTCAAAGGATCTCCCAAGCTTGCCAGCCAGCACTCACAGAGAAAGGAGTGACCAGGGGAAGGAAAAGAAGCAGCAGGGCTGGAGCCGTACTTACACGACACACTCGTAGCGGTTCTCTCTGGCTGCAATATGCAGGGGCGAGTCCCCGTGAATATTCACTGCATGTAAATCACACTTAGCAGCCAGCAGTATCTCTGCTATGTCAACACAGCCAGAAAAAGCAGCCCAGTGCAAACAAATATTTTCCTCCTGGAGGGAAAGAAAACAGAGTAGAGGCTGTTTAGTGCATTAAAACCCTATCGCTCTGGGACTTCACCATCCTTAGCTCTACACCTGCAGCGTTCAACATGTGGCTTGCAGTCTCCTTCCCTACATTGCTCCTTCTGGCTGGGACTGCCAGGGCGGGCAGGGAAACCTCCACGCAGACAAGCAGGGAGTTCTCACTCCAGCCGCCTCCGTGCACCAAAGACGGGGAGGCTGCACACAAAGCAGTCCATCGCTTTCCTTATACACGCAGGCAAATCGTCTGTCTCTAAGCCACAAAACAATCTGGATCAATCCACAAGAGAGGTGACAGACATGAACAAACATGCTGGAAAAGGCTAGAAGCTGAGCTTCCCCAGCCCAGACAGACAGGAAAGCTAGCACGTCTCCCAGTGCTACAGAATTAAAGAGAAAAAGAGCACAGCACAAGCTATAGGGTATATGAAGGTGCCAGAAAGCGAACCACGAGCCACAGGGAAAGCAATCAATCCGACTTCAGGCATCTCTTAAATACTGTATGTACTCATCTCTCACTAGCAGCACTAGAAATAGCTGAACACTCATCTTTTTGATGGAGATATTTTAAGCGATGATACTCTGTTTTCTGTTACAGTGCAATTTGCAGCACACTTCGAACCCTTCCCCATGACAAGCTCTAAAGACGTCGATTACAACAGCACAATGATAGTAATGATCACCTAACTTTTCTCTTTTTTTTTTTGAAAGCAAAAATAAAGCACATCTTTTAGTCATCGCAACTTAACTTAGATCCTTCCTTAAATGGGGAGGCTATTGACATACACCAGGGAGTGGGGAGACCTCTTTCTATACGGCTTCTGCCTCCCATTATGGTAACATCTAGAAAAAAAACCCTAATCAGCATCACGTACCAATCTACAGAAAAAATTAATCCTGTCGATTGCACACCACCTGCTGCTGCTCAGACAGGTTACAGACACCTAGACTCACTGCTTTGCCTTGCATCGGCTACCGCCTAACAGCAGCATAATTACAATCAAAAGCATTTCTCCCAGAGTATGATGTTTCCCAGCACAAGTGACATTGCTTCTTAGTGACTGCAATCAGGAGACATCGAACGTAGGTACAGTAACGGGTATGCGATACATACATCTGCTAAGAGGCTATTTTTCTTTCAAGTAAATTGTTGACTGAGCTGATTTGATTTTCATCATTTAATGTGTGATCTTGTAACTGSTAGCCAAAAGGCTTCTGTGACAGATCAAACAAGTCAGTTTTGTTCAGAGTCAGCGCCAGGGCTCTGAAGCAATGCAACAATCCAAAAAGCCCCCCCTCTCGCCTTGAGTTTTGCTTTTAGGAACAGTATCAGATCCGGACCTGCCTGGGAACTATCTAAGCTACCAAGGAAATGGAGGCTCCTACCAAGAAGGGGCTTTCAGACTGGGGACAGCGACTCCTCAGTAACAGCTGGAGCCTTTCTGAGCCCCACAAGACAAACATGCCAACACCTACCCCTGCTAGCACCCATGACACAAAATGAGGCATTTAAGGAGACAAATACAAACCAGCTGCTTATACCCCTTGGAGTCAGAAAAGCAATAGGAGCCTTGGACAAGAAAATACATTGCCATGAGGTACGCTAGAGGGTGAACTGATGGCGGGGTAGGGACTTTGCTGTAACAACCCTGTGCACAAAGTAGTGAAGCCAGTTACCCCTCATTTGTCAAACTATCTCACATCTACAGGCCAAAGCCTGGAATAGCTCAACACACCCTGGTTTACACCCAAGCCTGCCTTGCAGGTACTTCTGGGGTTTCAATATCCTTAGAGACAGAAAGGAAAAAATGAGAAAAACACTATTAAGAAAGAGAGAGGAGCAGTGTTGATATAATGAGTCTCCTGAACAGAAGCCTGGATGCTCTCTCCTTTTTTCCCCAGTCATCTCCCTTATATCTTCTCTGTTTACTTGAAAATCCCTATGAAACCGGCCGGCACAGCCCGACACACAGCACTGCCGGGCCCACGGAGCTCCCAGGGACTCCACCTGGAGTCAGACTCCCTCAAGTACACAGTACATCCCACTCGAGCAGGATTTACGGAGGTGAAGAGCAGACCAAGAGCCAGCTCCAGCACGCTGAGCCGCCAGCCTGGGCACGCTCTGTCCACATTGGTGGCTTCGTGCCTGTTATGCCTAGGAAAAGCCAGGCTTGCGATACTTGCTGGCAGAGCGTCTGCCCAATCGATCTGGAAAACATGAGTACGAGCTTGTGCACCCCAAAAGGCATGCAGAATGCTCCTAACCCATGCCCAATGCACACTGGCCCGTGACCAACGTGTGGTAAGTCTGGACTCAAGAGGGATCTGCCTGGTGCAGCATCCAAGTGGCAGCACGGCAGACCCAGGTGGATTAGAAGCAGCGAGGCACAGAGCTGACTACAGCCTGCAGCATGACATACAGCATCCTTACTGGCTATGTCAGAAGAGCTGGAGGAAAAGGACTTACTGCCAGCTTGTAAACTTCTGCCCAGAATATGGAGGAAAATTCTCCCACCAGACACTGCCCCAAACAACCTGTGTCAAGGGATCACCGCACCTCCCTGCACTGAGCCCAAAATCTGCCTCCTTGGGCTTGTTTGGTTTTTAAACAGAGATTGTGGCTAATTTTTGAAACAGATTCCAGGAAGAACCTCACATTGTCGCGGATGTTGATGTCTGACCCCTTTGCAAGCAGCAGCTTCACCAGCTCGATATGCTTGTACTCAGTGGCCCAGATCATCGGCGTCCAGCCTCCATCGTCCTGGGGAGGGAAAGGAAGGGGTGAGACATGCAGAATGGGTAAGTCAGTCTCCTGCTGGCTTCACAAACTCCTTGGCAGCCACAGCAGGGTGCACCTTGCCTGGGAGCCACAGACCCCTTCCCTCCCCACATCTGTCTCATCACTCTCCTTCAGTGTATGCTGCTGCAGGGGGGAGGTCCCTCAGGGTCCTGCAGAGCCCAGCGTGATTCGAACCAACATGCCTCAGCAGGCTGGAGTTTATTTGCAGCTCAGCACACTGGCAATGGATGTCCAGGGCGTTCAAAGACAGCTGACTGTCCAAACGGCACAAAGAACATCCAGCTTGTGTAAAAGCTCTTACAAAGATCCCTGGGCAGCCTGGGGGAGCTGGCCTTCCCCCATAACAAGGAACCCTGATGCAGTGCTGCCTCGCCCCACGGCAACTGATAAGCTCTGCGATGGCGAGTGCCAGGCTTGACCATCCCACAGCATGTCTATGATCCCACCCCACCCTGCTAGGAGGAGCACAGGGACACCCTTGAGCAACAGGCTCCACCAGCAAATTCAGGGTCAAGGAGAAACTGCAAATCAAGGCACATGGAAGGAAAGTTTCCATGAGCTCACTGGAGGGGATTGCCTTCTCTGGCAGACCGGGATGCCCACGGCACTGTCATCCTATAATGTTTTTCAGGTGCCCCCCAGCAGCAGGACTGTCTTTGAGTAACCACTGTGCAGACTGCATGCTGCCGAGACTCGGGTCCCTGACCTCAGAAAAGCAGCTTCTGCCCCTCACAGAAGGGCCTCACCTGGCAGTTGACATCCATCTTCCCGTTGGAGAGGAGGTACTGAACAACGTCGTAGTGCCCCTTCTTGGCAGCCAAGTGCAGACACGTGGAGCCCTCCGCGTCCTGGACAGAACCACAGAACAAGAGCTCAGGGGACATCCCTTCCCAGCGTTTCCCATGTCTGCATGACACCACTGATGCTTAGGAACAGCAGAGAAGTTCATGGACAGAGCAGAGGACTCCAAAAGCCCCTGGCCCTCTGCCAGGAGGGGAGAGAGCAGCAGCAACCAACACTGGCACGGAGCAGAGGGAGCTTCACACAAAGCTCAGTGGTGCAACCCATGCAGAGTAGGAGGCTGCGAGCGCAAAGGCTATGGGAAGAGATGCCTTTGCGAAGCCTAGGGAAGGTACCAGCCCCAAACCCTGGCAGACTGATGCTCCCCTTCCCCAACAGACTCTCTCCAACTCTTCTCCATGTGCTGGAGAGCCAAGAGGAGGCAGAAATCCCTTAGAGGCAGAGCTTGCACTTTACATCAGAAAAGTAGCCTTGTCTCAACCTGAAATGCTCCATTTATAGTTTTTTTTTGCTGTGTTTTATTAACACAAGGCCTTATCCCAGCACCTGGCAGCAGAGCAAAGGGGTGTCCTGCACAGGTGGCCACAGCYGTCTGCTGAGATAGGAGATAAAAAACAACCGTGAAGGTTGAAAGGAAAAATGCCTTTGGGAGCTGAGAATACAGGGTCTGGTGGAGATGGACAGGCTGTGAGTCATGACAGAGACACTCCCACACTAACACCAAAGATCTCAGCAGCTGGAGCCTGATTTTTATCAGGTGTTTATATCCCAAGAGCTTAGCACATAGCAAGGCCCAGAGACCAGGAAATAAGGAAGAGGAAATGAAAGACTGAAAACCAAAATGACTCCTGCCTGCTAAGCCCCTGGAAGAACACTGGAGGTGAGAGCTTTCGGATGGAGCCGAACGGAGAGCAGGGCACAGGGCTAGGGAGCAACCCTCCACGCAAGGATGGGATGTCTCAGGTCAGGGATTACACTATCTGGGCTTCTCGGGGTAAAGACGGGGTTTCTATACACCCATAAGTGCCTGCCACATCTGAATAATGCCACAGCTTTCCCCTTAGATTAGAGTGAGCCAAGTGCAGCTTCTCAACCCTATGGAGAGCAGGCATATTTTAATATAAAGTTTCTGCAGGTTTTGAGTGGGGCTCTTACATCCTATTAACAGGATCAACAGCTTTGCCCTGGGGTCTGAGAAGCCCCCACCCACGCACACCCCCCACTGCCCTCAGCATCCCCCTCCACCCAGCAGTCCTGCAGGGCTGGGCTGGGCAGGCTCTGCACACACCCGCAGCAGTTCATGTCCGGATTTCTCATCCTAATGGCTGGAGCTGATTTTAAACTGCAAATGTTGCTGCTTTCAAAAAAATGACTGATTTGGTGCAAGAAACTAATTAACATAATAAACTAGTCTAGACTTCAGACGTGATCTCAGGCTTCTAATTTGTTTTTGCAAGCTCAGGATGTTTTTCCTTCCCTTTACCTTCAGAAGCAAAAAACCCCCTCTTTTCTCTTCCACAGGAATAAATCAGGTGAGAGATGTCTGGATTGCTCCAAGCCACTTGGGACAGTGGCCAGCACAAACCCACACGTGCCTGTCCTGTCCTTTCCCCCTTCCCGGCTCAGAACCAGGCTCCCAAGGATCCATTTAAGGCTCAGTGTGGGCAGCACTTGGTATCTTGCGCAATGCTCCTGGACCTGCCAGCTCCTTCACAAAAAGAGCATCCCGGCCCT
This sequence comes from Phoebastria nigripes, assembly GCA_035582835.1. NCBI lineage: Eukaryota > Metazoa > Chordata > Aves > Procellariiformes > Diomedeidae > Phoebastria > Phoebastria nigripes. Next base: position 25,675 of record JAYKAV010000182.1, read on the forward strand.
GCCGTACTCCCCAGCAATAGCAGAGGAGCACGCCAACAGCAGCAGGTTGTAACAATAAGAAGTTCATGTGGGGAGGGTTCCTGTGCTCCACATAGCATCTGATTTATGGGACTAATAAACGATCTGTATATTTTCCAAGATTGCAAAGCAACCAGAGCATGCTAAAGGCAAACAGACAGCTGCATTTTATTGTATTTGCTTAAATTAAAGGGTAGAGTTTAAAGATGGGGTCCAATTTTGCCACTGCAGCGTGACTGCAAGAAACCACACATCAGTCCTTTGGAGAGCAAAGCTTCCTCTTGTCATTTTTGCTGGCTTGGCAAGCACCTAATTACCAGCCCATTTTAAAATGTCACCCCAAAATTCTCATTATTAGAGTCTATAGAGATGGAAACTCTGAAATCAAACTCCAAATTCACTGCAATGGATTTGTGACGCTACTACTTAGTGGCCCCATATGAAATCAAATACCCCCTGCATTTGGTGCCACAAACTAATGTAGCAAGTGGCAGCACTTGCCCCGAACTGCTCACAGCCAGGGCACTGCACCATTAAAATGATACTACCGACAACTGCAGCCTTGCAAAGCCTTTGTGCCCAAGACAAGCAAGTCCATTTCCCCTCTGCCTGTGCACTTCCACCCAAGACTTAAAACCTATCAAGAAAGAAATGGTGGACAGAGGCTTCTTCAGGAGAAAAAGATAAGGAATAAACTGCTACCTTAGGATCTACTAGTGCTCCAGCCTTGATAAGGTATTTCACAGTTTCCAGATGGTTGTTCTCTGCTGCTTCCATCAATGGGGTCCTCTGGTCTTCAGAGCAGGTGTCTATATTAGCACCAGCCTGTTAAGAGGCCAAGGCAAATACAAGGACAGTTATAATAATTACTGGTTAGCAGAGGAAGAATGTTGGAGTAGAGGTTTAGTAGCAAGTTTTTTCCTGATACTTAGCCATATTAAGCAGGGGTGGGGGGGGGGTGGGGGGGGTAAGAAATAAAAACAGGAAAGAAGGCAGTCCAACTTCACCTGTCTGGAAAGCAGCACACACTGCCTGCCCTCTCTCCTGCCTTCTACAGCCAGTAACTGGCGCATAAGGAAGCCAACAGCTGGTATTAAGTAACTCTTGTTATTAATGCATTTTGTATTGCTACTTTCTGGATACCGTTTGTGTAACGGTTTGGAAAAATCAGCCACCTCCTTTTTCCAGCAGCTTTGTTTTCCCTGGTCTATCATTTCTACAGACACAATGAACAAAACAACCAGCTCTTCCCAATGTCACAAGCAGTAGGAACAACTTGCTGATTGCAACAGAGGTAGGAGCTGTAAAAAAAATCCTGGAGATTGGCTAACTATTCCTGTTGAAGTCAACGGTAACATTTCTACAGAGGTCTCTCAGAATATGTTCAGTTCAACATGGGAGTGCCTTGGACCAAAATCTTGCTCTTTTCCAAAATACTACTGTGTCATGTATCTTGCCTGCTTTAACTCTTTGGCTTAGCTCAGTAAACCACCCAATACTTAAAACCAAAAGAAAATCTCAGAGACAGCACAATTCTTGGCAGGCCATGCACGCATATATATGCACGAAGCACAGACCTGTTTACAGCAGCCACACGCTGACTCAGTTTCACCTGGCACAAGAAGTCAGCCCCACTGCTTCCAGGTGCCTCCCACTGAATGGATTTGTTTTGATTACTTTTAAATAGCTAGAGCTATTTAAACCAGACCAGAGAAGAGGCATTTCAAGTTTAACAAGCTGGGGACATTCCCAGCCAAATACTGTGATATTGCAGTAGCCAGACATCAGGGAAGTGACAAGAAGATGAAGGATTTTGGAAACAAACCAACCCTACTCATACTCAATTCAAATTGTTTGTAATATCTCACAAATTTTGCTCCTTTTACTCATACAAGTCATTCAGTTGTCTTCATGTGCAGTAACTTAAGTAAGAGCAGCAGGGTAGGCCCATAGCTGCATCTTCAAACAGCTCTTTGAAAGCCTCTGACTCCAGATGCTGAAATGCAACATCCCAGCAGGCTCATTTTCAAAGATGTGGCATTGCAGCTTTCTCAAAAGCCTTTTAAGGTTTCCCAGTCACGCAAGGTAAACAAAACGTAATTCCAGTCACTCCAGATGATATATGCCAGTACAAAAAAGAAAAACTGTAACTTTTTAAAGCCTTCTTTTTTCTTTACATCATTTTGGAGAGCGTTCAACGAGAGCACCCCTATGTCTTTGACCATCTTCCCTCAATTAGAATCCAAAACTCAGACAGTAAGCCAAACTTGCATCTTTCCTTCTCTCCTTTTCACATGTGAGACATTTATACTGTAGAGGAAAATCCTGCTCAGGTTTTGACAGAAGGGAAGACAGAGTCTGCTAGTTTGCAGGCTCCAGAGCCTGCCTGCCTTCATTACAAAGAGCAACTTGGCAGCAGCTTGCAGATCACCTGCAGTCTKCTAGTGGTCAGTCTGCGCTGGCACATCTGGCAGTGCACTGCTCTGCTGGGTGTGTTCAGGCATATAGGTTCCCACATGCTCCACAGTGCCCTACATCGAAGCTTCACTTGCTCATTGCCTGGACAGTGAAGCTTGCTTGGAGAACAGCCTAGAAAGACAGCTTCAGTCATGTCCTCTAAGACCTCACGCTACTCTCCAACACTCCTCCCTCAGCAAACCCTGAAAATAAGGAGGTTTTTATAGGAGAGACGGTTCAGTGCTGATTTCCAAGTGTGCTTTAGCCATGTGGGGCAGGAGACCAAAAACCACAAAAAATCGCTTGTACAGAAGAACATAAGTGGAGAAAGACCTGAATCAGCATATGGCAGATGTCCACGTGGCCAGACTCGGCGGCAGCATGGAGAGGGGTTCTCTTACTTTGATGCTCCATTTTAAAATTAGGGTCAATTCCATCCACTGAAAAACAGAGCAGAGGTGCTTTCAACCACAATTCAGAGATTAGAGAAAAGCATAACAGGAGAACCAGGTCTCAGCTAAAGGCTTTTAAAGGATGGGTTCCCAGCCCATCCTCAGCTCTTCTCACGACTCACTACACATTCAAGCCAGAAAGCTCTCAGGGTAGTCCCATGGACATTCGATATGCAACAGCCCTCAAACCAAGAGCTTCAGAAACACCACAGAATTTAATACCTTTAAGGTATTACAATTTCTACATAGGCCATGTCCCTCAGATTCACAATTCACCATCTCTCAGTGCAACAAAAACAACAAACACTGTACAAGGATAAAAAGAAAAAAAAAGTGCTGCTTTGTTTAATGCAACACAGAAGTTGGAAACAACAAAGAGTCAGTACTACCTGGCCTTTTTGTCTCACCACTATTAACTGCAATTAATATTAGCGATCCTTGTTGCATCCCTGCAAACACAGGGCTACAAAGTGGATGGAGCTTCTCCAACTAACACAAGCTCGGGATCTGGCCAGAGATTCTGACAGCTGTACAAAGACTGACAGATGATGATGACAGCCAGACAAAGATGTCTGGGCATGATAACATGTTGCATATGATGAGGCCGTAGTTAAATATCAATGAATAACATTTTTGTGCTATTGAAGACACAAACAATGAAGCTAACGCTTGCTAGAAGGAAAAAGAAGAATCTGATAAATTAAAAGAACAGAAAGCATCCAAAAATGTACTGTAAAGTACTGGAGTAGAAAGGAAATGATCCCAAGGAAACATTGTGTCCTTCAAAGGGGGAGATTCCTCAGGAATATCTGTTGGTAAAAACAAGCTTAGCAGCTCAAGTCATCTGGTGACAGACAACTATGTACCCCCAAAACAAACCCTGTGTATTGAAGGGCTCCTCCTTTCTGCTCTCTTGCTGATGGGTCTCAGCTTAAGCTGACTCCCATCTTTTTACCTCTCTACTGGATGCAAATACCCAATTATCCCATTGCATGGAGAGGAAAAGTTCTGCCGGACTGGAAAAATCACATGTAGGTCATCTGGGGGCAGAAACAGCTTCTCTGGATAAAACCGTGCCCAAATGCAGAAACAAGTTGGGAGCAGGTCCACGTTTCACAGAAAGATGAAGCTATTTCCAATGACACATCACTTGCAAAAGTGGCTTTCTCCTCCAACTCCACTCACAAGGGGCAGTGGGGAATATGACGTGCTGCCATGCTGGGAACTGGACTCTGGCAGCTACCTGGCAGGAGCTGGGAGTACTGCCAGACACGCAATGTCCTGGGAAGGAGCCACCTACCCAACATAAGCAGGACTTTTTGCAGCTCTCCTTGCCTCGCAGAGAAGTACAACTGCTTTGGATGGAACCGTAACTTCTTGGGTCTGCAGCAGTGGGGAAGAGAGGCATAATTAATACTCACTGAAGAACACTCCCAGCATTTCACCCCACCCCACTGCTACCCCACGTGCATGACAAAGTCTGTTCCTATGGTACAGCGCCAGAGTGCCAGCAAAACACAAGAACAACAAGTCTCCAGAAGGAGGTCTTAAAACTTCCAGCTCCAACCACAGACAGCCTTGTTCTAATGAGGGCCGTATCTATTCAGTGCCGCTCATAAACATAATTCTGGGTCTTACTACCGTAAACGGGAACTCCTAGTAGTTACAGCTCCAGTTGGAAGGCCAGTGAAAAACTAAATCCTCCAGACAAATCAATAAGACATTCAGGGCTATAACTGTTCTCTTGAATCGGTAATCTGTTGGGGGTGACAAATGACTGAAGTGAATAAAAAAAGGTCTGAGTGGGGMCAAAATCCAGAGAAGCTAAATCTCAGTTTTCTCTAGGTTAAGCAACTTCGCTAGGAAGTGGAGAGACCCAGCGGTCGTCTTCTTACTTTTCAGAGTCCAGGGCAATCAGGGCACTTTCCAGAGTTTCTTTAACTGGTCCCTGGGTCAGGCTAGTAGTAGGCTTTGGAAAGACTGAAGATCCAGCCATGTCAAACCCCTCAGCAGCCGAACTTTCTGGCTTGTCTTCCTCTGACAACCGCATCCCAGTGCCACTGAAGAGAAAAAATGAGAGACAGCCAAAGCGCAACCATTAAAAATACACAACAGTGTGGATCTTATGCCAAAGAAGGAAAGGAAATGGATTTTAAATACAGATAAGCCTAAGTGAAATCGAAACACAAACCAATATATTTTACAGCCTTTTCGGTAAGAACTTGCCCCAAAAAGGAGTTGACTGCCCTATGATTACATTTCAATGTACTCTGTGCTACAGGAAACCCAGGAACATGGGGCAAGTCATAAAAGCCACCAGAACAAGATCAGATCAGATGGGAAGTCGGAGCAGTGTTCAACGCAAGGATGGCTTGATTTGTGTTTTCCTCTGCATTTTCATCCTCTCTTTATACTTGCGCCCATTGGTGCAAGTCAGTAGCTACAGCTAGGTACTGCATGAAATTTCCCTGTCACTTAGCAGACCTGACAACATCAACCCATTCCACTATTATTCCATTCCTAACAATAAGTGGAAGGAATGGTTTTAACTCTTAAACCTCTCCTATCTTCATACCCTCTGCCCCAGCTCACCCTGTGGTTGCCGCGCTCTTCTCTGACACAGCAAGCAACACAAAACACACTTGCAGATTCCTGCAGCTGCGTTCGGCTTGTCAGAGCAGGACCAGAAAGCACTTTGCTCCATCAGGAGGAGCACAAGCGTTCAAATGCAAAGCACGGTCTGGTGTGAGGTTTGAGATTGCCACGCACTCCCAAGCTCACCTCCCCGTCGTGGTGTCGGCCCTTCCCTCCACAGCCACTGGTTTCTGCTGCTCGTAGGTCAGCGACACCGTTGAGGTTGTGTCTGCTTTTGCTATTGTCACCTCCTTTGCCTTGGAGGCTTCTTCCCCGCAGTGTGGGCAGTAGCTCATGTCGTTGACCTGGGAGGCACAGTTCTTGTGGAAACGGTGGGAGATGCTGCTCTCCGGCTGACACTCCATGAAAGTGCCCTAAAAAAACCACAGAGAAGAAATTCACACCTTGGTCACTACATGCCTTACCCGTTCTACATGCTTCGTCCGCAGATCTCTTAAATACTTCATTCATCACCACTCTTGTCCCTGGCGCTTCCAATACAGTAAGCAAGCACTGCCACTTCTTTAGAAGAGAACAAAATCAAGGTAATGGGGAAAAAACTCACTTGGTTAGGGACTGCAAAGCAAATTTTTTAATTGCGCTTGGGAAACAGAACCAAGAAGTCCCAATTTCCAGCTCTTTCCTCTAACGCTTGAAGTTCTTGCTTATGTTTCTAGAAGTGCCAGTGTACTGTAAGGACGCCCCCAAAACTGGAAAAGAAAACTCCAGACCTGCGTGCTGAGCCAGCATTAAAACTACCTAAAAAAGCTGCGCACAAACCATTCAAGGACCTACATGAAGATAATTAAATCAGCTGTTAACCCCAATGTAACCTAAAGCATGCGACTTCTCTGCTTCGACCAGCCCTGTATGCTGTTTAACCCCAATAATGTGGCTGACTGCTCATTCAGCAAACTTGGGCAACTTTTCTTAAAATTATTTTCCCTTTCCAGCAAAGTCCTCCAAACTGAACTGAAGGTACCCCAGAATTCATTGCTCTATGATATGAGGGCTACCTGAAGCCCTACTGTGCTCTGTGTTATTAGTGATGGATAGCACAGGCAAACACTCCCAGATTCACCTGTGTGAACTACGACATGACACTCAGAGATGTAAGAGCATGTAAGGAAAGGCTAGTTAAAACCCACTCTTCTCCTGAATTCACAGTCCTCCCAAGCAATCTAATTAACTCTATTTCAGCTTTGCAAAATGCCTTTAAGGGTTTTGAGGATTTTATCTTTTAAATGATCTTTGACTCAGCATGAAAACCCAGGATGGCTCCATTTATTACAATTACAATAATGCTTGAGACTGCTGTAGCATCTTTCATTGAGTCATCTTGAAGAACACTAGCACCAGACAATTAAGCCTCCCCATCACCCCGTGAGGCCCTCAATTGGTGTTTTTCAGCTTTACCAACAGGGAAACTAGGATGCTGATGACTTAAAGGACTGGACCAACACTATTAAAAGCCTCGGCGGCAGAGGTGGAAGAAGCAGCAGGAGATCTCAAACACTGCCTTGTTCCAGTGCCATCACTCAGGTTCCCTGTCTAAACCCTCATGAGCAGGCGGGGGGACAGAACCACTCTTGTATACACAGATTCATTTACAAACCAAGCTAATACAATTTTTGATGTGATTGATCTGTACAGAGGAAGAAAAAAAAACCCTTGTTCCAAAGAAATTCCTAAGGCAAGACTTCCACCGTGTGAAACCCCAGTGAAAACCCTTCGGTAACACCCCTTGGGGTCTCCAGGAAGATAAAGGTGACAATGGCAGCTACCCTTACACACATTCCTGTTGAAAACACCACCTGACATGCTGTGGAACGAGGTGGAGCTGATGCCAGGAAGTCAGTAAACCCCTTTAGGTACCATCTCCACCTTCAGCTCTTCCAGCTACTGCGACAGGTACCCCCTTCCCTAGATTGAGAGCACGGACTTACTGCAGTGCAAAAGTATCCACAGCCAGGGCAACACTGGTGTTTCACCATCCTCCCTCTATGGTCCTCACACAGCACCAAAAGCTGGACTTTGTTAGACGGGCGCATCAGTTCATACTTAACCACACTGTTTGTGCATCGGCCCAGCTGGAACAGGAGAAATTAAAGGAAATGAAATTACTGGAGACCAAAACACTCTCTGTGCTTGTGCGGAGGAAGATTTTGCACACTGCCTGGATGAGCCCTGGCTTTTTCCACAGTAATTCAGATGTGTGCCAGATAGCATTAGCAGTGCAGCAGGAAGCTGTGAAAGCTGCTCTCACAGGAAGAAATGCATCATTTACTAACTAACATGCATGTGGACCCTGAGTCGTTTGTTCCTTGCAAGAAAAAAAATCGTAACTGGAAATACGCAACAGCCAAGCAGCCGCAGAAGGGGCAGTCCCATGGGCCTGACTCACACAACATACGCTCTCCTTTTGCCAGGAAGAGCGGGTGTCGGTGACCAAGAGAACAAGACCATACACACTAAATCTTGTTACTGTTCAAAAGTATAAGTCACAGGAAGATAAAGCGAAAAATAATTGCTCTTCGTTGCCAGCGAAGTTATCGTCCGTACTGGTTCCAGCACTGGCCCCTGCCCAGACCACAGGGATGAATAGCCAGGCTTTCATGAGAGCTCAACTAAAGTCACATTTTGAGCATGTTTTCCGAAGGATTTCACCAATGTATAGCTCTGGGCTTAAAAAGCTGTCTTCCCGTGCACCACCTTGTTCTGTTAATGACAGCAGGCTCCATAATCGGGATTCACTTTTCCCAATCAGTGTTACTCACTCTGCTGTGTCAGAAGGAACAGMGCTTCCTTCTGCTGCCCCCATTCATACATCTACGACATTTTCACATCCCAGTTGCCACCTGCTAGCATGACGCAACGCTGTTTGGGTTCTATTAAGTTCCTCTTGATAATAACCTTGCTCTCCCCAGATGCTTGGCAAAGGACATCTATAAACTAAAAATATAAACGTGAAAGGCTGCTACAAGGAAACGTCCCTACTGAAATCTGTGCATGGTTTACCATGCACTGCCACCATGAGCAGAGGAGTCAGTCAGGAACACGGTGCCTGCTCATCACCAACAGACTGTACCTCTGGTCTAGCTGAGGTTTGATTTGCTGCTTTTTCCTCGACAAAACTAGACTTTCTCTCTAATTTTTTTAAACTCCACTTCTCTTGCAGAATCAACACCCCTACAGAAAAAGAGAACAGATTTTAACCTAGGCTCATCATTTACCCCTAGCATCTCTGATTCAACTTACCCAAATTCCAGCTGCAAAGTCTACCTGTGACACCATGGCTAGACTGATCACCGTTAACACACAGACGCCAGGGGCTGCAGGAGAGGACCCTTCCATTGATTTTTACTTATGAGCTGAGGAAATCTGATTAACACGTGAAAAGCTGCACTGTCCGTGTGAGAAAGTCCCTGCATTATTATGTCACACTATATTATTTGTTAGAAACTCTAAAAAGTACAAAATGATTAATTGCTATTTTCCAGCCATTAGAGAGTGCAGCAGGGTGCTCGTAACTATTTATAACATTCTCCAAGGACATGACAGTCTGGAGAACCCACTATTCACACGTATAATATCCTTATAACATCTATGAGTCACTTATCCCATTATGAAAAAGAATCTAACATAAAGCATGGCCTTTGCTATTCCCCTCTCTGATTTATCCAGGGACAGAACTGTCAAACCACCATATACACGAGAAGAACTCTCTCATATACCTTTTGTTTATTTAGAAACCCTGGGGTCCCCCTCTCTCCTGTAAGTCTCCAGGGCATTCTCTTTAACGAATCAATTCTGCCACGCTTTCAAAATTCCTTTCTCCATAGGTGCCAACACGTWCTAACAGAAGCAGAGCTGGGCTGCAAACCCGATTATCCCTTTCTCCCTCCATCCACCCTTCTCTCCTGGGATCTTACAGGAGAACTAGGGATAGTCTCACTCCTTGTCCTACTACCAGCAAGTATCAGAGTGCTGCAGTGTGACTGCGGCTCAGCTGAAGCGTAAAAGAAACCCAAGTGCCTCCCAGTAAAAGGAGGATCTACCTAGTGTGTTCCTGTCCTGCAGTCTCACTTTCCAGGCTCCAGGAGGGAGTCACTTCTGCCACTTACTTCCACACTTCTGGAACCAGTAGAGCCCAACTAGCCCAGCTGTGATCAACTGAAAGGCATCAAATGCAATCATTTTCAGTCAGCCAGACCTGGAGGCTGTGCAGGGTTGCCAGGACATAGGAAGCTTTGTAACAGAAGCCTCTTGGGGGAGGAGGAGAGAGGAAGGCTGGGGCAGACTGAGCTGGAGGGCACGCCAAGTTCCCGAAACTCAAGAGCTGGCTACGGAAAGGTTTGCATCAGCTCCTTCGTAGTCAAGGGAAACCAGCTCCAAGCGTCCTCTGATTGGATTTTCTCACTTTGATGCATGCTAATGTATTTTAGCCCACTTGGCCTGAAGTGTGTCTGTTACATCAACTTGATCCAGCCGCACAGGCCACGACAAGCAGGAGAGATCCACCCAGTGCCTCTCCAACTGCCACCTCCTCCCTTCCGAGTGGCTTCAACCCAACTGTGCGATACAGGCAGAGTGCTGGAGCCCTCAGCTTAGCGAGCGAGATGTTTGCCCTGCCATTCCCGCACACCAGTGGGTTCCCAGTGTAGCAGGCTGCAGAGCCCCTGTGTGACCCGACACATGTTCCTGGCACAGCATTTTATTCTTTATGTCTTTGTCCTCAGCAGGAAAGTCTGCGAGAAGCTGAAAGACAGGCTCCTACCTCGTTATCCACACTCTCCGTGGCCATGCACTGGTTGTTGGCTAGCGTGGTGATCTCTCTGCTTTTGGGGGTTTCCATTCGACAGCTACAGAGGGGGACTTCCTGGAGACCATCTACTTCCATTGCTTCAGGACCATTGGAAAGACCTGGAGTACAGAAGACCAGTAAATCAACTCTGAGATTCTCTTCCAGGAAAAAGGATGCAGTCCATCAACACCACCCACGTCCTGTGGCATCTTCCCATTCCATGCACTGAAACGCTTTCAAGGCATTATCTAAACGCTGTAAAAAAGACCCCTTTCTTACACCAGTTGGAGTTTGCAAAAGCATCCTGTACTTTTCTAAGTCCAGCCACACTACAGATGACTGCACTGAAATCAAGAATAATAAGTTAAGAACAGTTTACTCTAAGAAAACCTCAACAAGGAAAAGCAATGATGAGGTACAGATTTTTATCAGCCTGCCTCTCCTCCCCACCTGCCCCACAACACTGTGCTCTGGCACCAGAAAATTTGTAGGAAACCACCCGGAGTTGGAGATTTGAATAGTTAGTGGAGTGATAAATAGAGAAGATCAGGAAAGCACAAACTTCTATTTGCAGAGGCTTATTACACAGATGGGAAAACAAAATTCCTGGGACTATTTGGTCTCAGCCAACCAAGAATTACTTATTTTGGAAAGAGAACAAACCAGGGAAAAGAAAGCAGCAAGATGCTCAGATGTTCTTGCCTTCTCCTCATCTCTTTCTCTCAGATTTTGAACATTTTCAAACCTATTTAAAGGTGGATAATGGCTTTTGAGGGGGCTCATGGCCAGGTATGGAGGCACAGCGTGAACGTTCTTGTGGCTCCTCTGGATTCAACTCAATCACCAGGTTACCCATGATTGCAAAACACTGGCCTAACAGCAAAGGGGTTGCTTTTAGTCCTACACTCCTATTCTAATCCTACACAGTCATAATGTCTCTTTGCAATGGTTTCATTACAGAAGCAAACGCTCAAACATTTGCCTTTGGATTGGTTCACCCTGAAGTGTCCCAAGCTTTCCCTACCCAAGCCTGCTATGGAATTGAGTCCCACTGAGAAGGAAGCGTGCTGCTATTTTTTAAGCCTTTGAAAGGAGAGTTATTTTGCTGCAAAGTTTCAAAGATCAACTTCATTCCTCGGGGAGAGTCCTCTTTAGCTGCCCTGGCAAAGGCAGCACTCCCCCTGCAGCATCCTGCCCATGGCTACAACCCTATCAGCCGAGCACAAGCCCCTTTCATCTTGTAAGGAGTTTCCTTTAGCCAACAAGTTGCAAGACCAACCTAGAGAAGGGATGGGATATTTCAAGACATACAAGCAGAGGGAAAGTCCTTGCAGTTTTCATGTAAAATCCTGTCAAGATCTTAAAGGTTTAAGAGCTTTTTCTAGGACCACAAATCACAAAGCTCATTCCTCGCCTTCCGAGCTGTCACTTTCACAATCTTTTTGACATCCAGAGGCTCTAGTGAAAGCATCCCTCATCCATCCTGACCCTCCCTTGGTGGTGAACACTCCCACCTGCTCTTTGATGCGCCTCTAACAAAAGAGCCAGACAACCTTTGAAAGTGAAAGAGCGACGGGGGACAGACAGACGGATCCAGGTCAGCAAGGAGGCGCTGGATCCGAGGCAAGTTCAGCACTGGCAACAGTGGCTGGGGGTGAGCCCCCAGGAACCAACACTAGTCCCTCCTCTTCCTGGGACTGAATGAGAGGATCCTGGGGGGCACTGGGGAGATGCTGAATCAGCACCCTTCGAGGAAGGGAGGGGAGCTGCCAAGTGGGACAGGCAGGCTGGGACAGCACCTTGGACCCCTTGCTGGGCGTCYTCCCGAGCCAGCGTGCTCCACCCAAGCCGGGCTCCCCATCCCCATCCCCAGCGCAGAGGGTCCCGGCGGCGGGCGGGCGCTCTGCGGCCGGCCCGGCCCCGCAGCCGCCAGGGGGCAGCCGGGCCCCCGCGCGCCGCCCCGGCTGCGGAACAAAGCCCCGGCCCGGCCCCGGCGGGGCTCGGCCAGGCGGCACCCACTCACCTCCCGCCGGCGAGGAGAGGATTCCCTTCACCCGGAGATCCAGGGAATCCAGGGACACCTCCATGTACTCCATGCTGTTCTCCTGGCCGGGGCCCTCTCTGCCTCCCAAAGATGGTTTATAGGCTTCGGCACCTAGATGGAAACACACGTGTATTTACACGGCTAAAAAAACCCAATAATAATAAAATACATAAATTGCGTGCAAGCACGTGCGGGTGTAAGGGCCATATTTAAGCGAGCAGGCTGTATGCAGGCTCCTCAGAGAGGCCATGAGTACAGATGCACACAGAATTATGAAAATGCAACATCTGGGCATATATGACACGATTGATCTCTTATTTCCTTCCCTGTCTGATCAGACAGATTTTCCACTTCCACTTAGGTAGGTGACAACAAAAAAAAAAAAAGAATAAATGAGACAAGTTCTGCCTCTGAAAGGCACATCTGCCTGCTGCCGTACTGCATCAGCAGCAGAAGCTTAAATGGCACAAGGAAGGGATAAAACCAGGGCTCAGCGCATCCTCCTGCCTCCGACCTGCTGCAAAGGGCTCCCGGTACACTCCGGCCAGGCAGAGCGAACCGCCTAATCATGTACATCGTGAAGAGGAYGAGACAGGTGACATTCAGCTTAATGGGAGGGGAAAAACATAAAAGCCAAGTTCTGGCTGTAAGTGAACAAAGCTGCTGCCGGGAAGAGATTGCATGGGGATCCCTCACTGGGAAGAGATTGCGTGGGGACCCCTCAGAGCCTTCGTGGCAATTGTCAATCTCTTCGCACTCCCTTGGCTTCACTTTCTCTCCTGGTTCGCTTCTCCCACTCAGGCTTGGCCAAGAGACTTGCATTAACCTGAAAGACTGGCTGCCACCTTTATTGAAGGGGTGGAAAACCATCTGCATCTGAAATGAAGAATTAGCTATTTGCTCTGAAAGGGATCGATGACCCCCACTTCTTCTTGAGAAAGGGGCCACCCTGGGAGGAAGAGAAGCAAGCCAGATGACTGACAAACCCCAGGCACAGACCAGAGGCTGAAACATGGTCATTTAGCTCAGAAGCAGCCACAAATCTGCTGATAAAAAAAATGGCCTGTTTGCAAAGAATTAGCGAACGTGGAAGAATAAACCCTTTGATGGCATCGGGTGTGTGAAACCTTAGTAACAAAGCTGAAGGCACAGCATCACTTCAGAGACTATCCACTTTTTTTTACCCATCTTGTTACCTTTCCTGAAGAAGAAGAATCAGATCTGGCCTGCACTCACAGCTTTCCCCATCCCACAGCTTTCAGAGAACAAAGGCCACTGAAACCTTCTTTTTAGTGCTGGGTAGCTTAGGTCAAACAAGAACGACCACCTGAACAATGTCCACACCATGAAATGGGCCAGAGGTAGCTCATTACAAACGTTGTGGTGCTTTCAGAATAAGCAAAGACAATTTGCACATTCCATTCAGCTGGACAAACATCCACACAAAAGCAACTGAGCATCACTCTGGGGTGGTTCTTCCTTTCCCTTCTGCATCTAACCACACTCCCCAAGCTCATGGGACATGAGTCCACATGGACATGAGTCCACGAGGTCTTTTTTGGATACTCTAAAATAAAGAGAGTTCATGAACAAAAAAATATTCCTCCAGCATGCCAAGTATAAAGCTACCTCATATTTATTCTGCTGTTAAAGTGTGCACACCAGCAGTTACTGCCAGTGAGATGCAAGTTCACACCCTGGTTTATCATACAGCCCATCCTTGTAAAGGAGGAGCAAGCTCTGCAGACAGCCACTGCCTTATGGGCCTCAGGTCCTTACCCCTCCACCTGGAAGGCTAATTTCTATGTAGTTAAGGAACAAAACACAATTAGTTACCTAGCACACTGGCTTGTTTCTTTTTATTCCTCCGTCTCCTCTTGCGGGTGGGTTTCAGCCATGGACTGTCCGTCTTTCCTTTCCTCTTCAGCAGCTTCTTCTTGATGCTGGACTCCGAGCTCTGAATAACCAGAGAGGCCACATGCATGTAAGGCATGTTGGTATCAGCGTCCCAGCAGTCCTTTGCGCCCATGCGAAAGAGCCTTCTCGCGGCTTGAGTTATGCGAAAAGGCCTTAAGCACTCGGGGTTTGAAATCAAGTGGTGCTAACATGTCTTTAGAGCACCCAAAAGGAAACACAAGCACACGTGTGGGTGTATTTCCTGTCATTTCAATAGTGCATGCTTCACTTTCTCTTCCATGTTGACTCTTACACCACACTCATCGCAGTAGTAGCTGAGCACCTCCGCGCAGCAATGCAAGTATGCAGGCACATGCACACTTTTAGCTTCTCCCCAGAAAAAGTTGGGGGTTTTTTTCAAACTAAAATATTCACATCGCTCCGCAGTCATGCTAGAAAATGCCAACAAAAATCTGCCTTGCACCTAAAGAGCCACCTTGCAGGGCTGGGATGGACCCTGGGGAATTGAACTCTACAGTAGCAGACCAGCCCCCTCCCTGAGCAAGGTACAGGGCATTACATCAGCACGGACTAATCATGCAGCAAATATTCAGACACGCATATGAATCTAAACAGGGTTTGGGTTTTGGTTTAAAAAATACAGTTGTCTAGGGTGGGTTTTCAAAGTCAACATCGAAACAGGGAATCGGGCACCCCGATCCTCTAAGGCACTCTTCACAGTGCCAATCATAACATTCACGTTCAAACTGAAACTGCCAGCTCCTGATGCTTATCCATGTCCCACCAAGAGAGGTGGGAGAATTAAAAACCTCCTGCTACCGTTAACAGCAGCTGGATCAGGCCCTACCTTCATGGCCTACCTTGAGAGGAAGCCGATGCTGCACCATGCCCTGTTATCACAGTGAGCGAAGCCGGGCAAAGGTGGCGCTGAGCCCTGGCTCTCCAGGGCAGCTCTACGGCACGTCTACACTGTCCCTGATAACCGTCCCCGAGCATGGGCTCAGTTGTGCCCCGCCACGTGGCTTACACCAATTGCATCACGCTGCTTGTGGGGGAGAGGTTTGCACTTGAGCCAGTCCCTGTCTGGGGAACCAACTGACTCACCAGATACGAGCAGCACAAAAACCACCATCTAGGATGCAGAGATATGGCTTGGGAGTTTGGACTTGACTGCAAGCTCAACTCTTGGTTTGAGCTAACGCTACAGACTGGCCTCAGCCACCCAAAGAAAGGGGCAGGCTACACAGCCCCTGATGCTTGGTCCTCTCTGGCTCCTGTAGTGTCAGAGCACAAGGAACAAGACTCTGCAGAGCTTCAAAGATTCACTTGGTATAGTCACTTCTACMTTCAGCTCAAAACGTCAAGAAAATGAAGCCAAGAATTTTCTCAAGGTGGCTGAAGAGTTGGGGTGCCTTAAATGCTGGCTCCTCAACTTGAGATGCTATGGAAAGGGAGCAAAATTTTGAAGTAAAGGGGAGAGTGGGGGACAATCAATGAACAACAATGTAAATAAAAAAAAAAAAAAAAAAAAAAAAACAAACAGGTTCTCTTCACCAGCCATCTAAAAATAAAAAGTAAAAATCACCAGCAGCCAGATTGCCCTAGCACTATACAGACAACCTCCTAGGGAGAGTGTCTGTCTGTCTGTCTGTGTGCTATTTGTACATCTCCCTGATAAGAGCTGCTCATCTGGTACAGTGAGGTGGCATGTCAGATCAATGTGAATTTAGGCTCTGGGCTGGGCCAGTGGATTTGTGAACAACAACTCCACCTGAGCTCCAAAAAGCCATGCTGAGCTTCAGGGTTGTTAAGAAAACATTGCTGGCTCCTACCACTTGCCAAGTCTGCATCTGAAGAATGTAAGCACCCTTAAATATTACTACTAACATTCAAATGATTAAAAGCAGTCAACACCTTGTTGAAAACAACAAACAAAAGCCCATAATTAACATCAGAAAGCAATTAATTGTATCACAGATCAGGGTTAAGCACCTTGTGGAAAACAATACTCTGTGTGTGGGTGGTTTCAGAGAGTGAGTTTTGTCAGAGAGACATGAAACTACACCGCTTAGCGCTCTCTCTTTCTGGCAGCAGTGCAAAGGGGAAATCATTATCAACAGGACAAAGGCTGAAAGACACATTTAGCAGCCAGGCTTACCAGGTCAGACTCGTCTCCATCTTCCTCCTCCTCCCCAGACTCTCCAGACTCCTGTTCCTCCTCAGACTCGCCATCATCAATCTGCAGCCACCATTTGCCCAAGAACAGAAAGAGTCAGTCAGGTCAGGTCTCTCAAAGCAGAGCATCCCCCCCATCATCCTGCTGCGTCTAGCACCCAGCCCCAGCCTGCGTGTGCACTAACACAATTTCCTCTCCAGGACAAGAACTCGAAGGCTGTTAATGCACATCATCGTACATCCATAGGGATGGTCTTCGACCCCAGAAGAAAGTTTTCCAACCAAATCTTAACTTCTGTGATCATCCAGAAACAGCCTCGTGTCTACACTATGCATCATGATTTGGGAAAAAATTAACTAAACCAATTTCAGTGCTTTACCAGCCTGTTACAAGCAAGATTAGGAAGACATCTGTAACTGGTTCAGTGAATCCCATAACTAAATGTGGTGGGGGTTCTGCATGTGTACTGGACCACAGACACACGTAGCAAGGCTGAAACTGCAGGGTAGGTGGGGAGACTCTCACGGGTGCGATGGAGAGCAGGAAATGGTCATCAAAAAGCCTCACTTCCACTGCTGTGCTTTCTGCCATCTTGCAGGCTGAGAAAACCTAGAAATTGCCTCAACTCGTGCCACTCCTATCCCACGGGTACAAGCAGTGTCCCATCGCACTCCAAGTCCTGCACAGGGCATGTGAATACCTTTCTGGCGTTGTCTGCATCGGACGTGCTGTCTTTAGAGATCCTGTTATCATCTGTAGGAAACACAACTGCCTGTTCTGCTCCATGATCATCCTCCTCTTCCAACTCATCAGAGTCTTCCTCTTCAGAGTCTACATCTATGCTTTCCCCGTTCACGTGAGGGCTGGCATCACCTAGGTCCTTTTCACTCTAAAAGTCATCCAAGCACACGAGCCACAAAGACAACATCAATTCATAGACAGAGCAGCTGAATCCATCCCAGACCACCTCTGTGCTAGGAGCCTTAAAGCTGCCAGGGGAAAGCTGGCTATATGTCTCTCCAGAGCTCTTCAATGCTGCCAACAAAGCCAGCCTGAGAGCCTGCCATGTGTCACCTAAGCCTGTTGACCTGGGGAACGAGGAGCCACGAGGAGTCATTCCAGTCTTATGGTTGTACAAGGCATTAAGGGGAGGAGGGTTGCTGGGCAGGAGCCTTCAGACAGACCCCTGCAGTCTAATTCAAACATGGAAGGGCAGCTCCACTGCGGCATATCAAGGGTGCAAGAAGGTTTCTAGGGAATGGAAAGGGAAGTTAAATCAGAGAGAGGGATTTTCACTCCACTCCATGAAAGCCTAGCACTGTTTTCCTTTAATTCAAAGACCAAAACTTCAGGGCATGGGTTGCAGTAAGAGCAGAACTTGATCAGGAGTGAGTCCCTGTCTAGAGCTTTTTAAGTAACCAGTTATTTTGCCATACAGCCTCAAGCAGCAACACTAGACAGTTACCTTGACGACTCTGAAACAAAAAGGTTACAACATGGAGTATGCTTGAAATCTCGCCAGTTCCACAGGACTCATGGGACAGAAGGGGAACATTCACTGGAAAATGTTTGTTTAAGAGTTGGTATCTGAACAGCCCCCCTCAAAGAGCCATTTTCAAAGCAGCAAGGCTGCTAGGGGCAGCATGCTGTCACCAGAGAGATGTAGACTCAGAATGGAAGATGCTGATGCCAACAGGCCAGCACGTTCCTGCACCCATACATGGGGTTGGTGTGCCAGGACAAGGGATGTGTATGGTGACAACAAACATGTCCGGTGGGCTCAGCGCTCCCCTCACCTTGGCACCCGCAGAGGAATGAGTTATGCTCTTAAACATCTCAATCATTGTTCTCTGTTTTAACACTTTGGTCTTTTTCTTGGGAACCAGGCTATAGGTTCCCATTCTCCGTTTCTTCTTCCGAGATACTGCAGCAGCTGGAAAAGAGAAGCAAAAAAACCCCAAAGTTTGCTCAGGAACAAAAAGAAGGGATAGAGAGTAGAGGCTGTACTGGGGGAAACCACATTTGAGGGCACAATCTGAGAAAAAGGCTTCCCACTCCAACTAATTTATTTACAAGTCAACCAAAAGATGACACACACACACGTGCAAAAACACAAAGAGCTTTCTGCCAGTGCTGCAAACCCACCCCAATTCTGAGTATCCTCTCCACGCTCCTTCTGGCCCCTACATCACCATACACAATATCAAATCCTTAAATTAGCCTGTGTTTGGCAGTATTGCTGATGCCGTAGGAGGCTGAATAGAATCCAACTTGCTCAAATAGATACCGCAAGGCTAATAATACCAACTTACAATGAAAGCGATCGTACAATAACTGAAGAACACACAGGGAAAAGGTACCTTAAATAAAGAGCCATTTGCCATTTAACTTCATTTCACACCTACTATGGAAGTTTGATTCCTTTCACTACTTCGATTGGGTCTTAATTTGTTAAGTCTCCTTCCCGGCCTTCTAACCAAATCAGTCACCACACCTCACTGCCTGATGCTGTCTTTGGTGAATACACATCAGAGGGATGCTTAGTGCAGGCTCTTTTAAGAATAGCGTACAGCAGGGAACAACCAGCTTCAGCACCAGTATGACTGTTTGCAGCTGTACAGCCTGTTCCTTGAAAGCATTTCTTCATCTCCCACTACAATGAAATTTCACCAAAAATCTATCACCTCTCAAAAAAATTCTGTTAACCCAATTAATTTTATTTATAAGGCTGTAGTTCATGGTAAGCAGTTGTTGTGGTGATATACAAAGTCCTTCAGAATTGATAGAAACATCTTCAGAATATCACACAGGAAGATGGGATGAAAGTGTCTCCTCTAACAAAATCTTTTAGCAGAAGACTGATCCTTGGTGTGGTGGTGCCTGACGGAGCATGCCTGCCTGCCCATGCTGCCTGGGAGGGAAGCCCCATGAAAACAAGGCGGCGCAGGAAGGACTGCATCATGGCAGGTGCTCCCTGCAGAGCAGAAACTGCTGGACTTCACTTGGGAGGCTACTTTAATAGGGGACTGCAAGAATGTACCCCGTACAACATCCAGAGGTGACTAGAAGGGAGTCCAGAGGACACAAGTATCATGCTTGCAGCGCAACGGCCACTTGCAGAGAAGTGGCTAGATGAAACAGCATCTGTCAAACAAGGTCTACAGCAGCAGCCCTACTGATGCCAGCAGGAAAAGAAACCCTGAAGGAGATTCAGTGGGAAAAAGGTACTAACAGAGGTTTCAGTCCTTGTTAACCTGCCTCATCTCCCACTCAACCACATACACACACGTCTGAGGTGGGTGCTGTTAGGAATTTTAACTCTGTCCTTTTTACCCGTCTGCGACTTCGTGGTGGCCACATAGCTCTGGTTCTGAGGTAGTGACTGGTGAAGGCCCGGGAGAGAGGGCAACGGCAACGGCTTCCCAAACTCCAGGACGTTTTTGTTGCCTTCCTCCTTGGATTCTTTTTGATCTCTGCTGTCTCTCCCATCTTTGGGGTCTTTACTTGCATGCTGGAAAACAAAATGCAGTTAAACTGAGCCTCTGCAAAAAAAAAAAAAAAAAAAAAAAAAAAAATCAAGAAAATAAATTTAATTCCCTTCTCTCAAACATAATCACTTTCGTTTGAAGATAGGACCACACATTCAAAGCAAAAGCACACAGCCCCTCCTCTAGCACATAATGTTACTTTGCCTAAAGACTGCAAGAACACTCCCAGCCTGCTGCACCTTCACTTGTTGAAGGCTGTTGCCTTTGAAGGTGAAAGGGTACCTCACAGAGGCAGAGATGGCAGATCCAAAGCAACTGCAGATGACGAAAGGGATCAGACCCTATTTACACAGGCATTTGGATGGCTCTGGAGAAGACAAATGAATACAACAAATGCACCTATTCCCTGAAACAAGCCCTGAGTGCAGCTGTCACATCAAGCATGCACGAGAACAGAGTCTTGCAGAGACGTGTCGGAAGAGCAGGCAGCAACAGGAAGGGATCCTTCCTTTTGGACAGCATTTGGCACAATCAAGGCTTAGCAAAGGCTGTGGTCTCCCACCTCTAGCCTAGCACACAACAAAACACGAGCAAAGAAAGTATTTGCCTGACATTGTAGGTTCATCTACAGCGCTGCCACTGCTGCAGCAAACACCTGCCCAAGCTTACCTTAAACCAGCTAGCACAGGTACTGCCGACCTAGCTGTTGCAACACCAAACACAGGGCAGGCTACGAGCTCCTACTGAAAACCCGATCAGGCTCAAGAGAATGTTTGTAGTTGCTCCTGCACTCCCTGTCACTGGAGCCAGGCTCCCAGACCCCAAGGCAGCTTGCACCCGCTCTGATTTGAGCTTGTACTCAATGCAAAGTCTCATCCAGCACCTTTGGGCATGAAAGCAGGGTTCCTACAGCCCCATGTCCCACAGCACTGCACCTTCTGCAGCAACCACTGTAATAGCAGAGAGTGGGGTAAATGCTGCCACTCTAATTTGACATCCTACACTGGATTTGTCCTCTTACGTATTTAACAGATGACCTAGCTGCATCCACACCTCTCCATACATCTGTCTGCTCAACTGTCAAGTAGGAGGCAGGTTTGGCAGAGATGCTCCAGAAAACCAAGAGCGCAGTTAGCAGATTACAAGCTCTGCCGTGGCAATGTTTTAGTGCTGCTCCACTTGCAGGAAAATACTTCTTATGGGACTTCTGAAGCAACAGCTGAAATACCAAAAAAGAAAGCGGAATCCAGGCAAAAGAAAGAAAGGGAAAAAAAGCAGCGAGCAATAAAAACACTCTTTAAAGTCCAGGTTCATATAGGCACTCTCAGACACTGCTTTCAAGTAATGTGACCTTGTGAACAAATGGGGAAGCGACTGATTCTCCTAATTACGGCTATGCCATGTGCACGCTGCTGGCAGAAAGCGAGGACTTGGTTGCAGACAGAAAAGCTGTAATGATAATCAAAAATGACCTGCATAAAGAGGCCATCAAATTGCCAATGATTCCTGCATCAAACCCATAACTTATGGCTGAATTGCCACATCTTTTCTTAAAAGGCATCTAGTCTTGGATTAACGATTTCAAAGACGACAAATCTACCATATCCTTTGATAYGTTGTTCCAATGCCTAATTGCTCTCACTGTCAAATAATTAAATGCATTATGCTTTTTCAACTAAATTAAAAAGCTCCATATCATCAGCAATTCTCACTCCAAGTAGATACTTACGGACTATGATCAACTTTTTTTTTTTTTTTTAAAACTTTCTCTTCAATAAGTTTAATAGAATGAGCAAATTAAGTGTCCTTAGGATGATTTACTGGACATTGGATCACTCCTGAGCTCTTCTACCCCTTAAAAAACGTACGTCAGGAGTGCTGGGCACAGTATGCCAATAATAGTCTCAACAATACTATTTATACCTCTTAGAAGTCCCTAGTTTATAGATCTAAAGGTTAACAGTAACTCTTGGCTACAGGATTATTCTGAGAATTCCCAAGTCCCCTGGAACATCCACTGCTTTCTGTTTTTAACTTAAAATTAGAAAAATGAGCTTGGGAGAGGCAGATCTGATGCAGAGCTGCCTGCAACAAGTGTACATAAGGGCTGCATTTTTTGTCCTTTAAGTGCAGGTTCTTGCAACTGGTCTCTGGTAAAACGTGCTGTTACTCCCAAACATCAAGAATTCATATTCAGACCATGCCAGACTGTTTGGAAGAACATAATCAAATTTTAAATGAAAAAGTAGTATGTTATTAGCTTGGGGTTTTTCTCTCCCCCTGTAATTACAATATGGAAATAAATTAAAAATCTTCAATAGGGCTGCATGACAACTGTTAAATGTGACTTTTTCATGGCAATTCTGGTAAAACAGTTTTTAAAATCAAATTAAGCCTTGTGAGATCTGGAGTATTACTTGGAGGCATATGCAGCAATGCTAAAGAACAAGAATTCCCGCAGAGAGGTGACCAGATCTCTCAGGAAGCCTGATGGCATGGGAAGCTGAGCAGGCCAGCAGTGAAGCATACATCTCTCTCTCTCTCTCATATGTATGTAAATAATCCTAAATCCAAGGATTGTAATAAAAAGGATCAGTAAAGATTTGAAAGCACTCATATACTCAGTCCACACACAATTTTCTCACCATCTTCCTCCATTCTTAGCTAGATAAAAGTTACATCTTTGCTGTTCTTATTAAATTTTACCCTTCCAATAAGTACAGTGTTTAGTGGATGAGACTTTATTCTTTTCCCATTTCTAATGTCTCTGAATTCTGCCAGTTCCTTAACTCGAGCCTGTAGGTACAGCCCATCCTGGTCTCCTACATTAAGCTTTTATGCTCCGCTCTACCTGCTCCAAATTTAAACACTCCCAGAAAACAGGCTTTGCTAATCTAGCACACTGGTCTGCTTGGAAATTTCTTCTTCCTTAAAATCCCATCACGCTGGCTAGGAGCTGGTTCAAGCATACCCGGGCCCTTCCTCGCAAAGATATTCTGCATCCTTTGCTGCCCAGGTTACAACCAGCACCTGACACCTCTCCGCAGAGGACAGTGGGCAGGTTCAAATAAAAAAAGCAAAGGCAAAAGACGGACTGTGCATTTGGGAGTGGGGTGAGTGGGTGCTAGACTATTTGGGACACAACAGACTCCTATCAAAGCAAAACAGAAACAAAAAATTACAGTGATCCATTTAAACACAAAGCTCACAGACCCACCTGCAAACCCCCAGCACCATCAGAGGACTTCTCAAAATGTTGCACATCCATTTAGCTCCAGCAAGTTTCCTGCTAGGGAAAAGGCTGTCCCAAGGAAAACCTCAGACCAAGGTTTCTCCTGCAGAACAGGCAGGGCAGGCAGAGAAGCTACCTCCAGCCCTGCCACCCCATGCCCCAGCCCGGGGTTGGTAGGACCCAGCTCTAAGCCACGTCCGTGGGCTTCATGGTCACTGGCACAGCTGATTGCAATTAATGCTCCARTCACGTGTCACTTTCTTCTACTTCCATGATGGATGGGTTCCTCCTGCCCTCCCCATTTCTAGCACAAGGCACAGCATTAAGCAGGTATCTATAAAACTGCTTGCAGCCCAGTATCCATCCAAGCAAACTCCTGCTTCTTGGCATAYGGCCTCTCTTACCTTCCCCCAGCAGAGGACACTCGTGCTGGCAAAGCATGAACAGAGGGGATTGCAAATAGCAGGTGCTTCAAAGACCCCAACAGAGCTGATCRCTAGTCAACATCTACTCATCCACTTTGCTGTGACAAACCCTAACACGCTCCTGCTTCACTTCCTGAAGATCCAGAGTCCTCTGCTAAAGGTGGAAAATGCCAGACTGGCAACGCTGGAGCAGAAGCAACCATGCCGGGAAAGCAATGCACGGCTTTCAGTGATCTGTTGGGCATGGACTGATCTGCTAAGAATATTAACGAGGGTACGTACACTTTGAGTTGTCTGCATTTTTAACTAAGCAGACTTCTCCTCTCAGAAACTGGATGAAGATCATCCTCCTTCACTTAAACCAACGAACATTCAAGAGAGCAGAGGTGCTTTCATCTAACACCTACATGGGCTCCACTGCAAATAGCAAAATTAGAGGTGCGAAGCACTATTCCTGACCCTAAATAAACTCCATTGCTGTGTGTTATCCCTGCCCAAAACAGTTGTGGTCGTCTTCTTTTTTTCCCCAATTATACTTAGATTTTTAACAGTCAAGCACAGTTCTGTTTTCATCTACAGATTTAGAGAAGTCCAGTGAGGAGCATCGCATGCAAAGGCAACTCCAGGACGCAGTTTGAGCTCCCTGTGTTCGCATGTTGTCCCAACCACCACATGTGTGGACCACTGGAGGCCAAGAAAGGACCAAAAATGATAGCGAAAGAAACTGCATTGCTAATGTCTTCATTTCCCGCAGCTTCTCATGTATCAGCTCATCCTACGCAAAAGGCTRTAAAGTCACTATTTCATGCTGGGCATCGCAAGGAATAGTCAAGAAGCTGGAGACAGCTATTCCAACAGCTCAGGCCAACGTTTCCAGAGATGCTTGTGTCTGGAAACGGCAAAAATGGGACCAACAACTATGTCCGACACCATTGTGAGAAAAATAGTCAAGAAAACTGCTTAGATTGGGACAAGAACACAGTATTTTATGTGTTTATAAAAATTAAACTCAAGTGCTTTCTACATTTTAATGGGATTGACCATGTTTCTATTATTGGCACAGAAGTCCCCTGCAGCAGCAGGGAGAAGTTACTAAAAATGGCAAAAGACAGAATATCCTCCTTTTTTTTTTATTCCAAAAGCAAATATACAGAACAAACAAACCTTATTAATTAAACCCTGCATTGGTTTGACAGACCGCACACGGCATTCTTCCCACAGCCCAGCAATTAAGAGGTCTTTCCGTTACCAAAGCAAGCAAGGTAGCAACAACCAAAGAGAAACCAGACCAGAACTCCATCCATGTATTGGTGCAAGGACACTGGCAAAGGTCCTGCAGGTCCTGCTTCGGAGCAGGGCAGCTTTGAAGAGTGCCACAGAAGGACTGCTCTTTGCTCTCGACACCTGAAACCATCTCCAGCTTAGACATACAAGCTGTTTTATTTCTCTTCTTTTAAGGACTTTCATCTCCAGAACAGTACGAGCTTGAAACCAAAGCCAGCTAGCCAGGAGGACTAAACTAACCGCCACTGCCACCGGGCCACACGGCAGCTGTCACAGAGCAACCCTCTTCTCTCCATCCATCAGTTGGACGCGGAGGGGTAACGAGATTTGTACCAAGGTGCTGCCTTTGAACAGCACAAAGCAGCAGCTCCCAGGGGTATCTGCCTCTAACAACTGGTGAATGATATTTAAGCAAGAAATACCAGTCTGCTATAAAAAATTTATCACAAATAGATGACACTGCCTGCAGGAGCTGTAGTGGTGCTACTCTCCATTTCCTCCACTGCTGCAGAATTATTAGTTTTCACTACTGAATTTCACCACAGCTGCCGGGGGATCCTGACCCCTGCCTAAGCCTTACCTTGGAGCAACAAAAAGAAACCTGCAGGGCTTTGGTCTTCACCTAGATCAGACAAGCTGCAAGGCTGATCCACCTATTAACGCCTTTTTATCTGCAGATTAACACGTGCCCATTTATCTGGTGTGACTTGATTACACTTGCACTGATTTGTGTATGGTCACGTATCTGCATAAAATCATACGGGTTTAGGCTGCCAGGCAGATTGTCCTAAACCAAGCTACAAACCTGCATTTAATGGGTTTCAGAACCAGCGCCGTTCAGAGGTGCGGATGCTGACAGGTCAGGGGAGACCCCAGTCCTTGTCCCTGTCCCCTCCTAGATCAAGCAGCTCGAGGGAAGGGAGTGTCACACATCAGTCAAAACAAAACAGGGTAGCTCAAACCAGTTTCGACAGCAAGCCTCCTGACAGAAGTAGGTCTGCTGGGGACCTGGGATTGGGACGGTTATTTCTGCAGACTGTGGTCAGCAGTTGGGGCAGCCATCTTCAGTCAGCACGGCCGCATCAGCAGCACGAGTACAACCAGTTAAATACAAAATTAAAAGTACYGCGCAATGTACATTCACTTTCTACCTCCCTCTGCAGTAAACCCTCTATATAAGAAGTCCAATGGTACCCTATAGCCTTGTCACTCCTGAAGGAGATTTCCCATATGGGATATTTAACTGTGGCCAAGCTCACAGACATGGACTTCACACTTTGAGTCCGCCCATGCACACCTGGGTACCCCTCTGGAGAGGGTCCTCGATGGGTGCACCTTCTAGGTTCAGAGAAGCTGACAGCAGCACTTGCAATCAGATGGAGAGCTCTATTTCACTATGCCCTGTACTCTTCTTTTTATTTTTTTCCCCCAAGGGGTCAATATCCCCATCACCATCCCCATTAGGACCTGCCTTTGTTTTCAGTTTTCTGCATATTAGAGGGTCTGAGCCTGCTGAGCAATCCCAGACGCTTGCAAACCACCAACTGCCACCTGCCTGGCCCCAAGAGATGAACACAAGATGTTCTTAGGCCAGGAGCTCCTGCAGAGCAACCCACAGACCACGTCAGCGCACCACCGCAGTACTGCTGGGCACTGACACAGAAAATAATACTTTACAGCAATAGCAACACCTGTGTGCACACAGAAAGAAAGCAGCTTACCAGTCCTGGGATCAGACAGTTAGTGGCAACGCTGCTTAAAGGTATAGTTTGATGAATATTGGTAGAAACACCAACATAAGCAAAGCATCTCCTACTCCAAGCTCCTCCTTCCTGCCCAGGCTTTGTCTCCCCCAGTTAAATTGGTACCCTACGTTTTGGGTTCACACTGTGAAATCAGGCTGAGATACTAAYTTCATGGATTTTTGCACTATTTCTTCTGACAGTTCATTTCCCCTGACCCTGTCCTCTGCACAGCATAAAAACATACCACCAGAGACGCACATCTCAAACTACAGCCTCGTGGTCACCGAGTAACGAATGGAAAACATAACTCGGGATTCCCAATTCAGCCATCTGCTCCTCCTATCTTAAGAGATAGCTATGGGATGCTTTCACTACCTATCATCCCTTATCCCATCCAGACATGTCTTAGTGACGTTAAGCGTAGAAACTGGAGTTTCTGAGCAGAAAGACCTTCTCCAAGCTCAGGACACACACACGCACTTGCCTTTCAGTCTGTTGCCTGGTCCTGGAAACTTTTGGGTTCTTAATAGCATTGTAAATGGATTAGGAAGGAAAGAAAGAAATTCTTCCAAAGGTGCAGCGTTTGGTGTTACTGCACTAATCAGAAGGGGAGCAGAAATGATGCTGTCAACAACTCTTCTGAGGTCTCTGTTCAAAAACCACATTAACATGCGACAACATCAATTAAAATTGTCACCTGTTTCAGATTCAGCTTCGATCCCAATTCAGGAAGCAACTCCTAAACAGAGAAAAAGCTGGTTAAATTTGTGAGAAAATTACTTTCTTCCTTTCAAAGACCAATCCAGATGTGCAGGAAAAGGCTACCAAGGTCCCCTGACAGCTATCGCATTACAGAAGATAATTTTTTGGCCCCAGTGGGTTTTTGCAGGAGCCGGGGGGAACAAATGTTTACACTTTGCAGTCAACAAAATACCTTCCTCCCCTCCTTCTCCCAGGCAGCACAGGTTTGCAAGAACAGTCTACCAAGAAAACAACAATACTCTAAAAAATATTAGCAAAGAAAACTACTGTGTCCTGTAACATCAACTTCTTGTTGGTGATTGGGTGATCTTGATTGGGTGATTTCCACAATTTATTTCCTGCTATCCTAAACACCTGCTATCATGGTGTTTTTGAAGGGAAAAAGTGTGAACGGGGAGGCTGGTGCATGAAAAGTTACTGCAATTCTGTGGTGATGAGCCTCTTCTAAGCAGCTCAACAAAGAAATAATCAGGATAGAAAAATGACAACTAGCAAGGACTCTGCTACTCAAAAGAAAATAGCATGTAAATTCGAAAGACAATGGGGAAAAATTAGGTAGTAATTATCAGGAAGGATGAACAAAACAGATGTTTTATTGTCTTGCAGAAATGAGATCAAATCTTGGGTTCACATTCAGATGCAGAGGCTTGAGCAGAGAACATGGGAACGGCCTCTTCCTGTGAATTTTATTTCTCTATTTTAAGCCCAAGGGGAAGGGCCAGAGGTGCTGAGGACAGGCTATGCACTTTCTAGAGTGGCCCAACAGCTGCAGGCTTTGGTTTTTGAAGCTGCTGTTACTGTGTGAGCAAATAACGATCAACAGCACCATCACAGCAACTCGTGTAACGGAGCGCTGCAAGCATTCGCAGACGTTACACGCAGCTTTCTAGAGACAAACCTTGAAGCCCAAGGGGTTGCGTAAAAATATTCTTTTGATGTATCATAAAATATGAATGAGGAAAACACTCCCTCCTAACCTAGCAGTCGTCTTTTAGAAGGGAATTGCCTCTTTCAATTGCTCAGCCCCAAGGGATCTCTCCCTGTCAAATTCCACAAGGGTCTGGGGGTTTGCCCGACCTAATTTAAGAGCACAACAGGCTGCTGGAGGAAAGCTGCGAGGCAGTTTTGGTTGCAAAGCCTTGTTTGGGTAAGAGACAGCCTTATGTGAGATTTTCATCAGGCTGCATGTATTGCATCTGGGCTTCCCCGCTTGCTAGCCAGAAAACACAGCAGGGGTGCAAGAGCGAGAGAATTCAAATGCAATCAGGGGAAGACAGAGGGGAAATTAGTGGTTTGGGAGAATGGTTGGGAAATCATGGCAGGCGTGGTTTCTGCCCTAGTATTGAGGCTGGGTGCCCACAAGGTTTGTAATCTTGATGTGCTCTTTGGACTCCCACCTGCTTCCGGAGGCACAGGTGGTGCCTCAGCCAAGGGCACCTTTCCCCATCTGTGGCTGGCTAGGTGCCACCCATCTTTTTTCTTCTCTCTTCCCCTGCTCCAGACCACAACGATTCACAGCTTTGAGACCTTCACATCATATTATTGCTGTGCTGCAACACATGGGTGACATCTGAGGATCACTTTGCATTTGCTGGTCCGTAATACGCTGGTAGCTAAGAGCAACCCATTACACCAACCTTTACAAAGCCGCATCAGCTTCCCATTTATTTCTGGGTGTGACTCACATTGCCAAGCAGGGCTCACAATCCTTTCCTTGACCTAGGTGCAGGATACCTAAAGGCCAGTCTCTCTCCATCATTAGACATAGCACAATGAGAGGATCTAGCTCATTGTAGCTAAATATAAAGCATCACAGGGCTGGAGACCAAGTGCTGGTAGTGGAGATCTGCCTGTTCCAGTATCTATCCCCTACCTTTGGCAAAAGAACTAAAAAAAAATAACCAAAAGAACCAAACCTGGCCAATGACAAAGAAAGGCCCATTTCTGTTCACCCTACTATAACATGAAYGCACCAGATGACTTCACATCTCCTTTTGCCTCCTAAAAAAGAAGCAGAGCTCTGTTTTATTAAGTGATGGTAAATCCACCCCTAAGGATTCTGGAGTGAAGATTTCTGAACAAGTTGCATTACTGCAGGCAACATACAGAGAGAGAGAAAACATCATCTGGTTTACTACTATAATGATATGGCAATGCAATCAAGTTGCCTAACATATCAGCTTCTTGACAGCTTCCAAGCTTAGGAGAAGCCTCAAGTTAACATGCTATGCTTAATTTCCTTTGGGTCAAACTTATAAGAAATCTAATTTGTTTCACAAGCAGCTCTGGATTTCAGCAGACGGCTGATGAACAATACAGCCAAGAGAGAAAGCTATTTAGTGTCTCGCATAGATCTGTTGGAGAAGGTGACTGATCAATTATATATTTAGAAACACATTGGGGAAGAGAGCTGATGGTGGCCACGTGACTCTATTTTAACAACTCTGTCTCTTTGTAGGAAGAGAAAAAACAAATATTAAAAATAATTAGGGAAAAAAAAAAATATTATTTAAAAAAAAAAATCAATCCACTCAGTGGGACACCTCCAAATTACGCGTGTTCCCGTGCAGCAAGTTATCCCTCTCACACACTCAAATAAAGCCAAGAGCAATCGCAGCAGCAGCAGCAGCACTGCCTGCTGGGCATATACATTACCAGGCTAGGGGTGGGTTTAGGCATTGTCTTCCGTGCTCTGTGGACCTTGACTTCAGTGTTAGCAGCGGTGGCTTTTTTAGCATCAATGTCCTTACTGCCCTCCCCGAGCTTGGTTGGCATCGTGGCTTGCATCTGAGAAAAGGAGCCCACAGTTCTCCCTTTGCTTGCTCCTCCTGGAAGGGTTTTTGCAGCATGGCCGGTGAGAGAAGCAAAGGTGCTGGTAGTCCTTAGAGGTTGCTCCTGTGCCATCTGCTTGGTTAGAATATATCCATTGCTCCCTGTTACAGAAGTCTGTGTGAAGTCATTAGCTTTCATATGGTTTTGCTTCCCAGTCTCGCCATCTCGTTCAGAAATGCCATTTTCTGCTATCCTATTTAGTTTAGTACTAGAGTCCTGCTGGCTCACTTTCGTATTGTCCTGAGTGTTTTTAGCTGGGTTTGGGTGGCTACCAGCTTCACTGTGCTCACAGGAACCGTTGGTTTCACCGTCTACTGCCATTTTTGGTTCCCCCGCTTGCTTTTCTGTAGCACTTTCATCTGCAGCCATGGCATTAAACCCTGGAGAAAGAGGGAGGATAAGGAGGAAGAGAGGAGAAAGAAAAGGGTCACAAGCGGTATCAAAACTCCAAAGAGAAGGTACAGCTACTTACATTGGCTAATGAAGAGCAAACCTCTCCCCCAGAAAACTGCTTGCTATATATACATACACGCATCCGTTTAGGTTGCTCACTCACCTACCTGACCGGCTTGCCTGGATCCTCAGATGGTAAAAATTGGGGTGGGTGGCTCAGTTGAAAGCAGTGCACTCATTCTCACTTGCCTCAGCTGCAGATGTGGCCATTTATTCCCAACTATGGATTTTTCAAGGTAAATATTATCTTTAGCTTTTCCAATAACTACATTTATTGGACCATATGTCAACACCTCACATGTCAAACAAAACGCTGTCCAATCTTGCATTCAGATCTCTGGCAAAGCCCTTCACAATGCCAGATTGACACAAGAAAAGCTTGCTGGTAGGGCTGTACAGGTAAGTTTTTGTGGCACAGACACAGCTCAGCAGCTAATGCCTACATCAGGGCTCTGCTGCTAAACGAAATGTTGCAAGGAGTAACTCCCTGGCAATCACAGCTCTCCTGGAAATGTTGTCCAGTGGAGACCGGCTCTTTCACCAGGATGAAGCAGCACAGGAGCAGGATTCATGGTGCCATTTCAGAGGCAATAGCCAGGGTAAACACATGGGTGAAGCATGTTAAATGTAATTTTAGACTAAAATAATTACACGATTCAAATGCAGTGAGATTTTTGCAGACTGACTAAAAGCTCACGCACAGATAAAACAGGTATGCATGTAAGAAGTTTTTTTTTCCTCCCTTCCAAACATTTCCACGCTCCCCCCATCAATGAATTTGTCCCATCAGAGATTTCAGACCTGAGCTTAAAAAATCCAAGTATGAACGCCATGTACTTAGAGAAAAGTTTCCAACATGACAAACTAGCAGCTCCCCAGGCAACCAGGAGTGATAACAATTCACTGGCACGTTCAGTAAAACGATTAAATCAACCTGCTGTTAGGGATTCCTTGTATTGCTTTCCTTCCAGAGGCCAGACAGTTATGAAAAGCATCACAAGAAGTACCAGCCAAAGCTTTGTCCAAGTGGGCTGTCAAAGCAGGTAGGACTGATTTACAACCAGCTCGAATCAAAGCAATTTTTGCCTACAGTATTCAGAAGGGCCCAGAGTCAAACCAGAGGACAACTTTGCAAGCCAGACCAGCATGCTGGGTATCAGCATCTCACTTCACGCTGCTCTTGAAGCCCAAACACTCAAGGAAAACAACATTCTGAGTGTCTCTGCTGACCTGGCAAAAACTTGATGCCAGGCTAAAGCATGAAGAGGAACCAAGATACCGCACCCCAGGATGTCAAGTCCAACACACCTGAGCTAATGGTTCAAAGCCGAGCTCTGCAGGGCTTTGCTGCATGCCCCCGAGCACTCACAGCTCAGTGCCAACACTAGCAGGGCTGGGTGAGTCTGGAGGAGCAGCGCTGCACAGCTCACCAGAACAGCTCTTCCCAGAAAGCACCAAATTCCCTTTCCAGCTTGTGGCAATTGGGAAAAAATTTCCCCAAAACTATTTGAGGGCCTACCCACCCCCTTCTTTCCACCCCCTTTTTAACGCATTCATTCAGTTCATCTCCTTACCATTGGGTTGACCTAAAAGATCTATTTGATACCGATTTCTGCACAAACAGCATTTGCAGATCTAGTCTGTAAAACCAATGCATTCTAGTACCTGCAACAACCATGTTACTCCCCAAAATTCCCGTTTTTTGGCGCTCATCTGGGATTTAAAGAAAAACATTTCCTGCATCAAACTGAACTCTTAGAAATGGTCAATACACTTAGACCATCCAATCCAACCTCCAGCTTGAAGCATGGTCAATGCTGAATTCAAACCAGGTTGGTCAGGGCTCTGCCCAGGTGGGTCTCAAAGACCTGCTGCAGCACTCAACTTGCTCCAACCTAGTCCTACCCATAAATAACAAGGGGGACAGTCCTAGCCCTGCCCCATGTTTCCAACTGAAAACCACAGGTGTTGGGCACTAAGCATCTTACTGGAAAGTGTCTTCAAAACCTGATGACGAGTGGTTAATTCTTCCCTGGGGTTCAACTCTGGCCATTTTTCCTGATAAGACACTCGAACTAAGCGGTCCATTCCCCCCAAACCCAGGCAGCTCAGCCTGCAATTGCCTTCCACATGGGCTCTGCCAGCTCAGAGCCTCCAAAACGAGCTCCAAAACCTCCAAAAAGAGCTTCCCGGTGCTCGCTGGAGCACATGCAGGGGGGCAGAGGCAGAAACCCCACCTCCGGCAGGCAGTAACTGAGTGGCTCTCCAAGCACAATTCGAAGTCGTCCCCTCCATCTGCTGCCCCCTCACGCCACCCAGACCACCTTCTGTGTGCTGAAAGCTCTGATAAGACGCACAAGGGTTTGTTTTGGATAGCAATGACTCTGATTGGGAAAATATAAAGTGCTAGTTTTTTCACTGTTATTTAACTATTTGAAAAGTCTTGGGCAAAAGGGAGCCAACAGCTATGCCCTTCTTCTTTCAATTCTTGTTTCTCTTTCTCCATTTGGTGTCTTTAAAAGACCGTGCTGTGGCCGTTAAAACAATTATTTCAGCAAAGTCAGTGCCAGAAGAAAACAAAAATGAGCTCCCTAACCACAGATGGAGGTTTCTAGTGCTCAGCACTAGGCACCTGGCCGAATGAAGCCTTCAATATTTGTTGATTTAAATACTGTGCACTCCCACCAGAGCAGTCAAATAACTTCAGTGGCTCACTATTAGATAAACTGAATAAGCAGAGGGCARGAATTGCTCTACCTGCCATGAAGGCAACCAAAACAAGGTAAATTAGAGCACTGCCTTAGGGGAAAGAATAACTGCATTACTCCAGGAAGTGTCACAGACTTTATGAAAAATCCATGAGGCTAAAATTAAAATCCCACATACAGTTTTCCCACACACACACTCTTATTAAGTGTGCAAAATGCAATCTGATTGACTGTGGAAGTGCCATCAATCCCCTATAAACAGGCACCAGACTTCCAAATCTGTATGACTAGAGATTTGACAAAATAAAGATACGAAATTTCATAGTCCCTGAAGTTGCACAGAACTGGAGAACTTGACAGCAGTCGTCGGGGGTATGGTTTTGATTTAACAGGATCACACACCCACCCTGCCCTGCCGTAAATGACTGCACACATTGCAGGGCAAAGCAAGGTCCTACAGCTTCCAGCTCCAGCCCCGACCATCAGTGCTGCCACTGCTCAGCAGGCCGAGCAAAATGCATTGCCGAGCATCACAATTCAGTGCCTAACGGACACGCATCCACACGACAAAAGCTGTTATGGCAACTGGCATCACACAGCTCGCTGGCTGGCA
The DNA here is from genome assembly GCA_035582835.1 of Phoebastria nigripes. NCBI lineage: Eukaryota > Metazoa > Chordata > Aves > Procellariiformes > Diomedeidae > Phoebastria > Phoebastria nigripes. The sequence continues at coordinate 59,719 of JAYKAV010000182.1, forward strand.
AGAGTCAGCAGAGGCCAAGGACTAAATGGGAAGAGAGACTACATCCCTCTCCAGCCTCCGACAGGTCTGAGACACCTCAGGCAAGGCTGTCCTGAGCTGCTGGGACAGGCTTCTTTGGGGAAAGATCATCTCCATCCTCCTGCTCCCTTTTCTGGCAGCACTAAAACAAATTCATAAATACTTTGGAATAGCATTGTTTTCTACAGAGTTCCTGTACAGCACAGGGCTCCTGCAAGAAGCACCACAGCCAACCCACCGACTGCAGGAGCTTGTCATGCCAGGGTCCTACCTGAACGTTGAATTAAAGAGACCCCCACAAAGAACTAGTTTATGTCAGGAGCTACGTTGTTTAATAAGATATGGTAACCCAAGTAAGCTAGTCTGGTTTTCACAACTGAAATACGTGGTCTGGTAATAGGAACATAGGAGTTCCTATCCCAGGCTAGGCTACTGCTCCACTTGCCATGATGCTCTGCCTCTAACTCGGTGCTCCATCCCCACGTAACAGGACATTGTCGTGGTTTAACCCTGGCCAGCACCTAAACACCACGCAGCCGCTCACTCACCCCCGCCTCCGGTAGGATGRGGGAGAGAATCAGGAGGGCACAAGTAGGAAAACTCGCGGGTTGAGATAAAAACAGTTTAATAATTGAAATAAAACAAAGTAAAACAGTAATAATAACAGTGATAACAACAACAATAGAATATACAAAGCAGGCGATGCACAATGCAACTGCTCACCACCCGCCAAACCGACGCGTACTGCGATACGCAAGAGCCCGTCCCGTGACGCCAGAGCCCCCACACACACTTAGTTTTTATCCTGAGCATGACGTTACATGGTATGGAATACCCCACTGGCCAGCTGGGTCCAACACCCCGGCTAYGCTCCCCCCACCAGCTTCCCATGCACCTGGCAGGGCATGGGAGGTCGAAAAGTGCCCGGTGCAAGCACCACCAAGCAACACACATAACATCACTGGGCCATCAAYGCTCCTATTATACCAAACCCAAAACACAGCACAYCCTCCCCAGCTACTGGGAAGAAAGTTAACTCTGTCCCAGCCGGAACCAGGACAGACATGTCGGCAAGTCTGACCAAGTTCAGCAAGTCTTAGGTATACACTTACAGTACTGCACATTTACAAGCACTGCTGGATAGACATAATTCAATATATATTTCCATGAAATATGGCCTATAGATGGGGATGGGAACACAAACTAGAGACAGCAGGAACCTCACAATGGAGAAACACTTTAAAAAACAGCCTACAGAAGCTCTTCAACAGCACCAGACAGCTAAAGAAATACTTGTTCCTGACGTGACCTTTTCATCTCCCCTTTTTCATTACCAAAAAAAAGTTTCACTGCAAACCTGCTAAAATCTTGATTTCAAATACACCTCATGGCAATGAGTTATCTTCTTGACAAAGCTGTTCAACAGCTTTTCCACTCTTGTGCTGCAAATGCAAGTGAATAAAAACATAAAATCGGTATTTCTCTAAAACTTTACAACTTGACAGTATTCATCCCTTCTAAATAGAGCAAAACTATGTTTCCTCCATATTCACTTTTCTCTCCAAGTCCCTCATTGTTCCTTAATCTACAACCATTCTTTAATTAAAAAAAATGAAAGGTAGAAAGATACAGCCTATGTCCACAGAAGTGTAACCTCCTAGTACTAGCATCCTAGTACTTTCAGAGCTCCCTTATGCATCCCCTACGCCACATGCAGCAGTAAAAGCTTGTCACATTGACCACAATGCTGCCTGCATCCCGATCCAAGCATTTGGTATTAATTTAAAATCCAGCAATGTGTAGGACAGGTAACTTGCCCAAGAGATTTATTTTCTGCTATGGTGCCCGTTCTCCCAGGTAGGTATCTGTTGATACCAAGTTGAAACAAACTTCAGTAAAGGTGTATCTTCTTGGAGCTGGCTACGTTTTAGTAACACAAGGAATTTAAGACTCAGAAAATTAGGTAGATATATTATCCCCGCGACTCCATGTGGCAAAGAATAATCAGTAATATACTTAACTCACTTCTCTGAATTAACAACTCATTGAGAGCAAGGAAGAGTTCACACCCCTCCCACCTCTCCCCAGGCTTGAGCAGACCCTCTGCAGAAGTTTCAGTCTTAAACTTTCATCTCAGTATCAAACACTGTCATTCAAAATTGAATTAAAATTCCCATGAAGAGAACAGAATCTTAGGAAAACAGTGGAGAAGCTAAGTCAGACAGGATGAGGACACCTCATCTCATTTTAGGTGTCCAAAAGACATCTCAAACTCCAGGGTGCCCCTAAGCCACCACTGCAACCGACAGAAAGAAGCCGACAGCTCAAAAAGCACAGTCTGACTTTAGACATCTATCTTTGGATAAACTAATCACCGCCTGGACAGGCCTACCGTGTGTAAGCAGAAATGAGCTGGACTAGTTCAGAATTAGAATAACAACTTCAAAAAAAACCCCTAAATTAGGCAAAACGAAACCCACCTCTGCTCTCCCAGCCCAGACTCCTGCAATGCTGGTTCCTCTCCACTGCCTTTGCCTGTTGGGTTTCCAGCCCTTCCAGCAGAGCCAGACCTGGCTCCGGTCCTGCCCCGGAGCTCACTTCAGCCTGCCAAAACCTGCCCGCGGGCAGAGCCTGTCTAACAGATGCGCTACGGTCCCCACCAGCCGTCCCGGCCACAGCCAGAGGGAACCGAATCGCCTCTGCGGAGACTGAAGGGGATGAGCAGCCACCAGAAACTTTCCATATGCAGGCAGCCAGATGATTAGCTCGAAACTCTGTATTACTTTGAGAATGCTCTAAAAAAAAATAAAGTCTTAAACATATTTTTTAAATTCAGATCTCACTGCTCAGTGAGACAAAATAAGAAAAACATGCAAGCGTTATGAGCCCTTATACTCCAGGCCAAAATGCAATCATGACTAGGTCTGAGGAGGGAAAAAAAAAAAAGAAAGAAAGAAAAAAAAAAATCGTACAAGCAAATGCACTATTATCTGATCTGGAACTTTTACACGTTTTTCTGAACATCTTGGTGCTCAGCACTGGTAGAGGCAAGACACCCAACTGCTCATGTCTTGCATGGTATTTTCCACGCATTTCGAGCGCCCCCAGCACAGAGCGCAGGGCAGCTCTGTGCCTTCAGAAGAGCCATGAGGCTTCAGCTGCTGCAAGAGAAACATCAAACTCCGAACTAAGCAAAGACAGAGCTTAAATGAAAAGCTCACGATTTTGAATGGCAGTACAAGTAAGTACTGCATACATTTATATTTATATATACACACATTTCACAGATTTTTTACCTTAAGCACTTTGCAGATCATCTTTAAACCACCACAGATACCGCAGTCATTTATTCAATACCCAACTGTCCTGCTGGATAAAACTTTTAAAGGCAAGAAATGCACCTGCTTATAATCCTTGTGTTACAACAGTTCCCTCCCCTCTTCCTCCTCAAAGTGAAAAAAAAGAAAATTGTAAAGCAGAGAGAAGCCCAGCTGACATAAAAAGGATGACATAAAAAGGATGACAAAGAGATGGGGACTGAAACCATACAGACTAGGGAGAACTGGTGGCTAGAGATCCTGTATCCACTGGAAAGGAAAGCACCACCTCTATCGTTCAAGCCAAAAAGCAGAGCATTTTGAAGCCAAGAAATGAAGAGAATTAAGTGTTTCAGGCCAAATTTCCTCTCTGGGGCAAGTTATTGATGGTCTCTTCTTCCCCCCACCCTTTTAAATCCATGAAGGTGGGTGATATCCATCAAAGAGCCTGGCCCTGTATTTCCAAAATGTAAGTGCCACTCCTCCCAGTGCCCTGGAGCACTGTCACCCTGCGGCAGCGTCACCGCTTCCCACCTCCCATCAGACACGCCAAGAGTCAAAACAGGAAAAGAAAAGTAAACAAAAGAAAAAACAAGAACAACTTCTGCTGTTAATGCTCAGTACTGAGATTATACTGAGGTCGGGTAAATGGGATTCAGCATCTCGCCGGTGGGCTGCCTGTGAATACCGGCGGTGACTCAAAGCAGTTTAACAGCCTGCGTGAAATTAATTCRTTCCTTTGCCGTGGGATCAGGTCCACAGTGTTACAGCGCTGGCCATGAGCCCGTCCATGACTGAGGGATGCTCCTGCTCTGGGGCTGCCGCGCTCCGAGTGCGCTGCTTCTGCTGCCACAGCCTGTCTGCCATGGGGCGCAGCCTCCCTGGAGCAGGGGTCTCGAACACGGGGAGCACCTGGGTGCACATCTGGGTGAACATCTAAAATACCTAAGCATCATTTTGCTCTGTCTGGTCTCCTGGCCGTCAGTCTCAGCAGAGGATTGCAGTGCTGAGTATGGCGAGGCAAGATTATTCTTTTTCTCCTTTTAAAGCAGCCATCTCTGCACCTGGGAACGCAAAGGTTGCAGCTGCTTAGTGGAAAGTAGCACTTTCCTCACTCATGGCAGCTTCCTATCTGCAATAAGAGGGAAAAAAAGAAACAAAAAAAATAGAGAAAAAAGGCCCCTCCAGGAATTTAAAACCCTGACACTCTCTAAAAGCAGTTTTAAGCTTATTTGAGAGCAAAGTGACTGTGCATGTCTCATCCAGCACAATGCTCCAGCACCGTTGCTCTTGTAAAACAGCTGCCTCGGGTGAAGTCTCAGAAACGCCGAGGCTAATGGAGAACTTCATTACCAACTCCCCTTCCTGCTCCTTCGTGCTGCTGCTTTAGTGGAACTTTCCATCTCTGGGGCTGAGGAATCAGAAAAGGAGCGGTTTGCCTTGAAAGGTCAAGCAAGATGCAGCACAGAGTTAGGAGCTATGTACATTAGGAGAACTGAAATCACTTGCAATTCTTGCAAAGAAACCACTTTTTAATTAGTTTCTCTGAGTCAGACTAAAGACAATATGGCCTAATAAAACACGAGAGCAACTTTTTTCCRCTCATCTCTTCCATCTCCCTGCCCCTTTCCCCTCCCTGTCAAAGGGAAAGATGGACCTAAACTCACACCCACATGTAAAACTGAACTGGAACATTTCCCCATGGACCACAAAACACAGTCTTATCCACAGCTTTTTTTTCCTATCTGTATTGAGCAATTTTACACAGAAGGGGACACTAAGTCTAGTGAGCAACTTACACTGGGCTTTAGGCAGTCTGGGACTCAACCCCAGAATTGGAAATGAAAGTGCTGGGAACACGCAAAGATCTTGTTCCTACAGATGTATGTTAAATTTATAGTTCAATTATTTCTCTTTATCAGTGCCAGGATGAAGCCAGAAGAGGACATCCCAGCTGGTAACAACAGTGCATTTCTGCAATACCTTCCACTCGAGGAACGAAGAACAAAACACTACAACTGCCCACCCAAGGACGCCCCACCTCCAGGCTGCTCCCTGAGAGCACCCACCCAGCTCCCTGCCCCGGCCCGACGGCACCTGGGGCAGCAGCTACTGAGCTGTCACAAATGACAGGCTGGCACACTGGGGACAACCAAGAAAGGGGATGCACTGCCTCAGAACAGCAGATTATAAACTGGGGCACCTCAGCTATTGCCCCACAAGAGTATGAGCCTTCCTTGCAACAGGAGATCTTCATGGAGATCTCCAACATGATGATCTTCATCAGTGGTGGTGCCAGACAGCAGTCACAGGCACTACTGCAGCAGTGCCAATGTGCCTTGCTTGGGGGACAGACCCCTAAATCTCATTTCAAGGCTGCAAGCTACCTGAATTTCCTGGCTCATCTTGGACACAGAGAAAGCACAAGTTTGTACGTAGAGGTGTAACCCGTAAAAGGCCATTCAGAGAGGCAGCAGTGGAGCTATGGTACGTGCTAACACAGTTCAAATGGGGATCTGATACTGACCTCAGTATCAGTACCCTTCTGTGTCAAGGGGGGAGTAAAAAGAGGGAAAAACACAGTAATTCACACTAAGTCTTTAGCCCAAACAGCATCTTTAGTCAATCTTTGGATCTGCAAGTTCAAGCCTCTGAAAGTTTTAGATCCCAGGTTCAATATTGACAGATAACCTGCCAAGGGGATTTTCCCAAAGGGAACAAAATCCAGAACAGATCTAGTCTTACGTTGCAGGCCATGGCTTCCATCAAACACGCTATCAGTCCGCTGCAGCGGCTCAGCCTAAACTAGAACCCAGAAGCACCAGCAGACTTGTGCGGATTCCGATTCCCTCACATCATTGAATCATGGAATGGTTTGGGTTGGAAGGGACCTTTAAAGGTCATCTAGTCCAACTCTCCTGCCATGGGCAGGGACATCTTCAACTAGATCAGGTTGCTCAGAGCCCCATCCAACCTGACCTGGAATGTTTCCAGGGATGGGGCATCTACCACCTCTCTGGGCAACCTGTGCCAGGGTTTCACCACCCTCAGTGTAAAAAAAGGTCTTCCTTCTATCTAGGCTGAATCTAGCCTCTTTTAGTTTGAAACCATTACCCCTTGTCCTATTGCTACAGGTCCTACTAAAAAGTCTGTCCCCATCTTTCTTATAAGCCCCCTTTAAGTATTGAAAGGCCACAATAAGGTCTCCCCAGAGCCTTCTCTTCTCCAGGCTGAACAACCCCAACTCTCTCAGCCTTTCTTCATAGCAGAGGTGTTCCATCCCCCTGATCATTTTTGTGGCCCTCCTCTGGACCTCCTCCAACAGGTCCGTGTCTTTCCTGTGCTGAGGGCTCCAGAGCTGGACGCAGTACTGCAGGTGGGGTCTCACCAGAGCAGAGTAGAGGGGCAGAATCACCTCCCCCGACCTGCCGGCCACACTTCTTGTGATGCAGCCCAGGATACAGCTGGCTTTCTGGGCTGCAAGCGCACATTGCTGGCTCATGTCCAGCTTTTCATCCACCAGTACCCCCAAGTCCTTCTCGGCAGGGCTGCTCTCAATCCCTTCATCCCCCAGCCTGTGTTGATACCGTGGGTTGCCCTGACCCAGATGCAGGATCTTGCACTTGGCCTTGTTGAACCTCGTGAGGTTCACAAGGGCCCATTTCTCGAGCTTGTCCAGGTCCCTGTGGATGGCATCCCGTCCCTCAGGCATGTCGACCGCACTGCTCAGCTTGGTGTCGTCTGCAAATGTGCTGAGGGTGCACTCAATCCCACCATCTACGTCATTGGTGAAGATACTAAACAGTACTGGTCCCATCCTCCTCACTAAAGGAAAATGACTGTTCAAGCAAACTTAAAAAGAGAGAAATCTCAGACTTCAGAGTGCTTTTCCAGTCCATGCATCCCAGCTCCATACGTTGCCACCCATCCCTGAGTCAGGAAACAGGGCTCAAACTATTTCATGCCATCTTGCAAGTCTGCTGTAATGATTTCATGTTCACGCAACACTCAAAAATGTAAATTCTTTGCCAACGCTAAACACTGTTATTAACAGACTTTAGGGACATTAACTGATTGAACTCCTATGACGATCACAGCTGGGTAACGAAGGTCAGCAAAGAACAATGCATACAGCACAACGACCACGCAAACCATTGTCTTTTACGCATGTGGTATGCTTCGGAAGAGAAGGATACAATCTGAACATTACCACAAGAATGGAGACTATGCAGTTCACATTTTAGGACCCTTCTTTCCCCAGTAACAGAACTGGACAATAAGCTGAAGTGGTTGGAATTTCAGCACCTTGTGAAGCCTCGAGACTGTTCCTGCACAGGGAGGGTTCTCAGCTTCCTTTTGATACACAGCATTTGCTTTAAGTCAAAATCAGTCAAGACATACAAGATGCAGAAATGTCTCTCTTCCCACCCTCCTTCTGGATTTTTACCTCCATAGACTCTTGATACTTACCTTAAGATCAACCAAGAGCTAAATAGACTAGCTTTATAGTCCTGAGCCAAGCAAGGTAAGGGATCAAAGGGAGAGTCTCCTCCCAGAGCAATGTGACCTCCCACTGACATCTCAGACTTCGTCTCTGGTCTGCCCAGACCAGAGGTCCATATGCAACCAGTGTCAGCAGCAGCACTCACGTGCTCCCAGTTAATATGCAAGCACCGCGGCCACATCTGACACAGCACTCAATATTTTGCCTGTTCTAAGCTTTACTTTCTAACTAGAGCAGCTTGACAAAACATTATGCTAGACAGAAGAGAAAGAAAAAGCAATGCTGTACTCACACACATCTGAATTAAGTCCAAAATTTTGTTTCTAGCTAAGACTAGGTATTTTRATGGGGCCAGTTCAGTGCTTTTCTAATGCTCTATTATGGAAAGGAGAACAAAAATACACCAAATCCCTGCAGAGCTATGAGAAGTAACTAGTCAAGGAATAATAAAGCCGTGGAAAGAAAGGAGCGGGGGGAAGATAAAGGGCAGTGGGGTTTTTTTTCCTAATCCCACTGACATATTTATTAAGCCCTCAGATTTGTGTGCATGCAACTCACAGTCAACCACGCAGGAAAGACTTCGTTAAATTAACATGTGCGCTGCATCCTGCAAAGTAAAAGCAAGCAGAAACAACACAGAAGCTACGAAGCATCCCACAACGGCACGAGGTATGGAGTGTCTAACCCCACTGGCCATCCTGCAGCGATCAGTGCCTGTTCTGGAGCAACAGAGAAACTCATAGGAAAACAGAAAGTTAACTTTAATAAAGGGAGGAAAAAGGCTAGGTCATCACGTGGTAGGGATCAGAGTTCAGTTAAAACCAGTCACACAGAAGAGGTTCAAAGTAACTCCTTTGCACTTCACAGCCACACCAAAGCAGAAGTGAAAATGAGATATAACTCTTTAGGTGGGTGGAGATGGATGGACTGAAAAGCAAATTTGCATCTTCTGGGGAAGAGCCCTGCTCAGAATAAACACAGGAGGAGAACGGAGCCACTCTGTTCGTGGGAGCACACCTGAGACGCTTGGGGGACAGAGCACATCTCCAAGCCCCCAGTTTTGTTCCCATCACATGCTGACCTCACGAGCGAGGTCTGGCCCTCAACCAGGGCAGGTGCTCACCTTCCTCTTTGTTGTTGGTGATATCTTTCAGCAGCTCAGTCTTCATGCAGGCGTCTTTCCTTGTCTCTCCCTTACTCAGCACTGTTCGCTACRGGTGGGGAGAGAAGGGATGCGGGGGGGGAGAGAAAAAAAAGAAATATCACAGTTTAGCTCAATGTTCATACACACATTGCATTTAAAAGAAGAGACAATCATGGACACATCCTGTTTACATCACGGGCAAACTTCATTCTGAAAAATAACGCTGCCAGGAAACTGCCATCAATGCACAGGTCAAAGATAAAAAACAGCAAGGCTTGCCCCAGCTGACAGCCTGTCTCGCCCAAGAAGCGGAGGGGCTTCGAGCTGCACCCAGGGCTGAGACCTCACAGCTCTTTGGTTGAGATGCAGCCAGTTTTTCTGAGTATAACATGCTTGGGAATCCAGATGAGCATGTCTGTATAGGCGCAGATGAAAATGGTCATGAAAGGTATCTCAAGGAGGTGACCCTTATTCCCCCAAAACTTCTTAGGTTTGGGGGGGGTAGGGAGGCAGATCTATCAAACTTCTCATTACACATCATTCATCGACATTTACAGCCCAAGTATGCTTTTGGTGGTTTTGGGTTTTTTGTAGTTCATTCAAATGTAACTTATAAAATGCAAACCATCAGTGAGCTACAGCTAACTCATCATTCATAACATCCATGTTTATTCAAGTTAATGAGCTCTATTTTTAATTCCATAGTAAGTCATTTTT
>JAYKAV010000182.1:72457-85286 GCA_035582835.1 Phoebastria nigripes
AAAAAAAAAAAAAGCCCACAAAAAAAAAAGAAGAAAAAAAGAGCAAAGCTGGGAAACACAGAAAGCTTTCTCAGCCTCCTCCTTGGCATTTTCATCAGCCATCCGGGTGCCCTTCGCAAGGGTCCAAACAGGTTTTATAGGCAAAGACAATACATGCACAGCAAAACTCCAACATATTGCAGCTTACCAAGCCCAAGAGACCAGTGAGTTACATCATGAACCAGAGCTCTCTCCAGGCAGACCAGGAAGGAGCGGAGGTTGATGTGCTAAGATGTCTACCTTCACCAGGGTCTTTTTTTTTTTTTGTGTCTTAAAAATCAACCATCTAGGAACCTGAGGCTTTGCAGCAGCGTTACTCCGATCGGAGCCATGCAGCTAAAGCAGGTCGATCTGAAAGAGGGCTGGGAGCAGGAGGACCCCTCTGAAACTGCTCACTCCCGTTCAGGGCAGCAGCTGCACCAACACATCTGCCTGCAGACCTGGCGGGACGGGCAGGACTGATCCTGCCCGGCCTGCGAAGCCTCCAGCCGGGAGGTCCACGCTTAGTGGACACGGACCCCTCAGAGATGACCACCGGGCACTGCTCCCCACAAGCGCTTGGGGCATGCACCCTAACAACAGCTCCCCGGCACAGCCAGGGCTCAGGCAAAGCTCTCGTCAGCCCTTCAGCAGGGCAGGATTTCACCTCCTGTGCAAGGCGGCGGCGAGGTCTGCAATACACACTGTAGCAAGAGGCAAAGCTCTCAATAAATGATGCAACCCCAGCAGCCGCAGATTCTCATTCACTCATTTTTTTCCTCCCTTTTTCTCCTAAAAGAAAAAAATAACACAACCCAAACCAACTTGCTCATAATAACCTTTGCCTTAAAGAGAAGACAAACATTTTGTAGTTAATTATATAGGAAGTAATGATTAAGAAAACGCTTGTAGAAAGAGAGCGTTTCTTTTGTAGGCATGTGAAGGCTGCTCATTTCAGATCTCTGCACTGCTCAGGTCCTCCTGTGCACGGGCAGGGTCTGGGATCACTGCTCGTGGGGACGCTGACCACGGGCCTGTCATTAGAAGCAGCAGAAGCATTTGATCTGGAGAAGGAAGGAAACGTAACCACCAGTGTACCTGGCCTACAAAGCAGTCACCAGTCTCAAAGCTCCTTTTTTATAGGTTAAGGCCACTTCCTTATAAGCCTCGTGCAATCATGTGAACATGGAATTTTATCTGCAGCTCACAACAAGCACTGCCCTCAGCCTGAAGTTTGTCCCCAAATCAAATTCTTCACAATTCTTTTGTCTTCCGAATTCCTTTCATCCAGACTCTTCCTAAAAGAAAAGAAACATTTCCTTCTCTAACCCCACGTCCCCTCTCCTATTCCAGCCGCACAAATCAACTCCCGAAACAGGGGGAAGGGTAGAAACGAGGCGCAAGTCCCTGCACGCAACAGCTGGGAACAAGGAGACACGTGCATGAAACACAACAGGACTTAAAGTGACTTCTCGTAAGACAACGCGGTTCACAATGGCGTGCAGGCTCCAGGCAAGGGGGGTTTGCAGAGCCTGTGGCCTCCTGTAAAGGGGAGACCAATTTACCGGACGACAGCCCTAGCATGGACACAGCTACACTTCCTCACCGCCTCCATGCTGAGAAGCGTCGTACCCATCTAGCTGTGTCCCAGCGGAGTTAAAGCCAGTGCAACTTGTATGTGCAGGCAAGTGTAAATCCAGAGCAGACAAAGGCATCTCCTCCTTCCACGGGCTGAGGTTAGCAAGGAGTACAGCTGCTGCCTGCCTTCTCCTAGCACCCATGAGAGGAGGGGGGGAAGAAAACCCTAAAATGGAGACCAAGATTCATCACTATCTCTAGCAAAAGCAAACCAGCCATTTCAGAAACACCCAGTCCCCAGGAAGGCTTAGCCAGGGTAAAACCGTAGCACCAAGAGGAGCCTGGAGCAAGCAGATTGCAGCAGCCCAGGGCAGGGGAGCTGGGAGGCAGCTCACCCCCATCAATGGGGCTCAGGTACCCCTTCAAGCCTCCGTGCTCCTCTTCCTCCCACCCCCAAACCACCACAGCCAGCAGAGCAGCTCCCTCTCCCCCTGCCCGTCCCGACGGCGCCCGGCGGAAGGGCTCGTCGRGTTGGCGGAGAAGGGAAAGCCCCGCGTGGGCTTCCCCTGGGACCTGGAGGACCTCACTCAGCTGCCCACACCACCTCCGTCTGGGTCACCTCCAGCCATCGAGAGGCCAGCAGCAAGACAGCGACGCCTGCGAGCCGGAAAAGCGGACAGGGAGAGGAGGGAAAAAGACAAAAAAAATAATAATAATAAAACTTGCACCCTCGGGCCTGTCCCTCTAATAACTACAGCAAAACCTCACCAAGGCTTTACTCTCCTGGAGGGTGAGAAAGCGACACAGCGCTGCCCAGCACCCGAAGTCCTAGAGGTGGGAGATCCTCACACCCTCTCCTCCATGGCCTACAGGCTTCGTCCCCGGCGTGGGGCCTTTTTTTTCTGCTCTGTCATTAAGAGTGGAGCCTGGTCTTTTCCTTCAATCCCAAGAATTGCACTGAATTAGATCATCTTTCTCGGCTCACCTCCCCCTACAGGCTGCTCCCGAGCATGCTCAGCTCGGCCTGGCGCTGCCATTTCATAACTGCATTGTTTACAGACACACACTGACCTGCCATTTTTTGACAGGAGGAGAGGAGCGGGCCTCCCGACCGCTCGCGGCCCCCCAGCCCCTCGCAATAAAAATCCGGTTTGGAGAAGGGAATTTGCAAAAGCGTAGAAAGTAGCAGGCTGTGGGTTTGTGGTGGTGGTTTTGTTGTTTTTTGGAGTTTTTTTTCCTTTTCCCTCCTTGATTTAGGTCAAAATCCACCTGTTTTGGAAGGAGAAGTTAACCCCTTTGGGGGTTGGGGGGAGTGGGGAGGAGAGGTCTCGCAGAGCTCAATGCAAAATGCCAGCCATGATTTTTAGCTTCTTCAAATCACAACCGTGCTTCGATGTCACCTAAAAATATAATACCCAGCCCAGTCTGCCATCCTCCGTCAAGCCTTCCTCTGTGAGAGAAAGGGTTGGAAATATGGTATTTCCCTTGAATAAACAAGTTGGCTTAGTCCCAGCACATACAGTTTTCTCCTTTAAATGCAAACCAGAGTATTTTTGCAGGCACACAGGAAAATGAGGAGAGGAGGAGGGGAAAAGTTCCTCATTTAACACCAAGAGCTCCATGAAAAGCCTTGCAAGGTTGCTCCGAGCCCCTCTCCGTTCCAGTCCTCTCCCTGTCCGTGCTGATCATACTTCACAGGTGAAAGCAGCTCTGACTTATGACGGAGAGAAAATGCCAGAAGAGCTGGAGGTTTCCTCATCCTTGGAACAAGGACAAGTTGTGAAAAGCTTCCTTTGCAAGAGGCACTGTGCTGCTCCGACACAGTATGGCAGCGTTGCAGGGAAGATGCTTGCACGTCAGATCTTCTTAACCCCCACCGCCTCGCCCCTTCTTCACCACGTCCACCAGCCTTCCCCCTCCTGATGGAGACTGAAGGAAAAAGATAAATACATTACCTGGTTTGGGGGAAGCAAGCTGTTATGTTGGATCCCAGAATTTTTTTTTAAAAAGCTTACTYTACATTTTTTCCCTCTAATTTTTTTTCTTTTTTAAGGATACTTTCCAATTAGCTCGTACAGTGTGTGAGCTTCGCTCCTGCTGCTTTCCTGACTACTGTAAATCCTGGCAGGCAGTGCTGCCCGCTGCCCGTCCTCCTCCTCTGCCCCCCTCCAGGACCAACGCCACCATACAGCAACGCCAGGCATTTCCTCCTCCACCCAAGAGACCCCCTCACATAGGCACGGGGAGGGACGGATCCCACAGGACCAAGGGAAACACAAGGGGACATAAGGGTCTTCTCTRCAAAGAGGGGTTGGTGTCAAAACTCTTTAAATTTACAGGAGTCGAAAAGAACTGGCTGAAAATGGTAGTTAAGGGTTATAAATTCAAGATTCGCTTCCAAATTACTGTCATTACATGTCACTGCAGGAACATATGGTCCTCTGAGCCTCGCAAGCGGGGAGCACRCGCTGCCAGAGCCCCGAGCCTTTCGGCTGAACCAAAAGCAAGGTAGCTCTCCCGCTGCGGCGATTCCTTGACCACTCTCAGCTCCAGAAGCGGGAAGGGGAGAAGGAAAAACTTCAGGGAAAAGCAGCAAAAGGACAATAAAAAGGAGCAGCAGGAATCAAGCCAGCCCTCCCCCAAACCAGCTGGCCAGGAAGGTGAAGCTCCTTAAAACTCCTTGTTTACCTGAATAAAACAGCTCCCTGCCATTGCAYGAGATGCACACGATCCTCTTTCGTTAGGAGGTGGCACCATGTGGGAGAGGTCAGGGGAGCCGGGCTTCAGCTGGCAAAAGGAGCCCCAGGATGACTACCACAGCCCAAGCCCCCAGGTCCTGGGCCTGATCCTGCCCACCCGCACCTCTGCTGCCAGGCCCAGGGTTTGTCTAACAGGAACTGATCAGCAGAAAATATGCCCCATGTGTGCTGCAGAGCCCAGTTCTGTCCAAACRTGTTCTTGGGAAGAGGGGAAGAGCTCGTGCTGGCACTTCAAAGTCAGTTAAATACGTGAAGGGGAAAAAACCCAAGACCCCAAAGCCCCAGTCTGGGGCTCTTAACCCTTGCTGAAAAGCAGCACGAAGTCCAGACCTCGGGTTTCTCTCTTCCCTCCAAAGTAGGTCAGGCTTTTCAGCATCTCTCTGCAGATGCTTTCAAAGGGCATCAGCCAGCAGGGACGGAGCATTAGGTGTTTTTGGCCGGCTGTTACACCAGTGTCATCGTGGTCACCAACACACAGGAGCACACGTTGCACACCTCCGCGTTTTGTTGGTTGCTTGTTTTCTCAACCTTCATCAAACCCAAAGCACATTTTTTCCCCTGGATGGGAGCTCATCAGGCAGCAAGCAGGTCAAGGCCTCTGCTCTTCACTGTTAAAAAAAAAAAAAATCTCGTTTCTCTCCTCCTGACTTCTTCTGATGCCTTTTCCTTTAGCACGCATCTTCTAGATGACGAATAATGAGCATATTTATAGTCCAGTGGAGACACAATAGATATTTAGATGTGGTATCAGCTCCCTAATCTTTTAAATGCCATCTTCACGTCTCACTCCTCGACTGAAAATTCAATATTGTGCCTGCATGGCAGCTTCAGGGGTCTTCCTCAAGCACAGCAAGCTCAGGCCAGTGTTTTGCCTGCTGGCAGGGGTGCCCAGACCCCCCACGGCTCTGGGACCTTCAGTGTCCGTCCCAAGTCCCACCAAGGTCTGTGGCAGCCAACAGAGCTGTCTGCGTGTAACACAAACGACAGCAAAAAAAAACCCAAGAGCATGGCAGGGCCAGGTGTCTGAATTTTAGGCAACTTTTAAAATAAGCTGCAGACATGGGCCTCCTGCCATGAAATCAACCACGGATGCTTCGTTTTAATCAGCTGTTCCCTTGGATTGCAAGCTACTATTAAAAAGAAAAAAAAGAAGTGAGAGGGGAGGAAGCCACCCCAAAATAAAAAGGATTGTTTCTTCCTGGTAAAATAATGTTCACTCTTGCGTCCGCCCAAAGAAGCGAGCTGTAGGCTTGCTTTACACAAGCAGAGGCTGTCAAAGGAGACCTCGCGAGGAGGTGCCATGTGGCCACAGGCCTCTCCTCCCCTTTGGAAGTTCAGTCTTCGAGCAGCTCGGACACCCCAGGGTTTGCTCCTCTTGCTTACAAGAGCTGCAAGCAGGGAGGGCTCCTGAGAGAACCAAATTTTCCAGAAACTTCACACTTTAAAAAATAAAAAAAAAAGCACAAAAAAAAAAAAACCCCCAAAACAAACCCCAAAACACCCCAACCCCAAACAAGCCTCCCCACCCCAGAAGACAAACAAAAGACCACCTGGACGTGAGGAAACAAAGCCCGAGCTCTCCCAGAGCCAGGCGACGTCGGATGCAGAAGTACCTGCAAGCCCATGGCACAGCACAAGGCAACAATCACCACAGCACAGACGGAGCCTGGCCAGCCTCCTCCAGCCAGCTCCCCAGCGTACCCCACCTGCCCTCCCGGGCACCGGGCAGGAACATAAATGTATATAGAAACAAATAAATAAATAACCCCCAGCCATGATTCCCCGAACTGTCTTCCTCCTCTCCGAGGCTTCTCCTTCCCCAGCAGGAGACAGCCTGCCTGCGGCCAGGGCCGGCAGGGAGCCGCTCTTTGCGAGGCATGGGAGGTGGACCCTGCTGTACCTGTGGACATCTGTTGTCTTCTTCTGGTGAAGACTCAAAGAGTTGCATATTCCAGATCCTCATGAGCAGTGATTCAGTTTCTGCTCATGTGATAAAAGCTCCCTCTACAGAGTGAGCATGCCCAGAGGAGACCATTTCACTGCTCCCTCCAAGCTGCAGCCATTTCACAGAGAACCTGCCGGCTCCAGGGCGTCCATTGGAGCGCGATTATCCCGGGCATCCCCGGGACGCACCGGTAATGCAGATCATCTGTCAACTTTCTGACAGGGTGCCAGGCCTCAAAACTGATCGCTCGCCTGAAAAAAAAAAAAGCCTTTTAATCCATAGAGTGAGGTGTTCTGTCTCGGTGGCCTTCAAGAGTAGCCCTTGCTCACAGGAAAAGGAGAGGCAGGAGGGACAGGGAGGGATGCTGCACGGCTTGGGGACGCTCCCGTGCCGATTTTGTTCTGCTTAATGAAGCGCCCCGACCTCTGAGCGCTGGGATGAAGGCACACGGGTTAAACTGGTTCAGTGTGCAGTGTCCAACTGCAAGTGCATTTGAGATCCGATCTGCTGAGCTGAAGGGGAGCTATTTTTCACTTTGGGGATTAATAAGACAACCTGACCTGGTACAACCAACCTTAAAAGGGTATCACAAACAGTCATTAAAAAGGGGGGGGGGGAGTAGAATGAGGGGGGAAAACCCTAGTGAAGTGACAGTGCACTACTAGGTGCAGGAGCTCTGAGCTCAGCCTATGTCAAACCATATGACACAGCTGGCCCAGCCAGCAAGAGAAAAGAAATTTTAGCTTCAAAATAAAAGTAGTTTGTCTCTGTTCCACTTAACAATTAAGCATAAACTCTTGGCAACCTTCGTATCTGCTCAAGCTCCCAGTAAAACTGCCGGAGCAACTCACAGGAACATCTGTAAGCAGAGATCGGCTGGAAGGGATTCAAGTGCAAGACTGGCATTTATCGGCGGCAGGAGCAGGAGGCTGCTGGAGCTGGGTGTCGTGCTGGAGAACCTCCCACCCGCGCAGGGGGAGGGCGGCCGGCAACCCCGGAGAAGAGGCCAGAAGGAAGAGGAAACTCAGAAATGGACTGTGGCACCACCCGCTTGTTCTTGGCCAAAGATAAAACAGTTTTCAAAAAACTAAGAGCATAGAAGATAGTTCTCTTTAAGAACAGAAATTAAAATGAAGATGAGCTGAGTGTAATGTGTTACAGTGGGCTGGGGGGGGCAGGGAGCAGCCTGCACTGTAGGGAGGAAAAAGCCGTCAAAATCCATAGTGAGGTTTTGGGGAGCCCAAGGATTTTGTTTGCCTTACACCTTGCACCAAAAGCAGGCATGCAAATTCAGGCCTTCAGCACAAGCATGAAGCCATCGCCTGCTCTGCTCTACCCATCCCCTCCTCTCCTCTGCTGAGCGTCGCAGGAGCATGTCCTGCCACTGCATTATTGCAGGCTGGAAACATCAACAAGCCACATTTTCTCTGGCCCAAGCAGCTACTTCACCACCRTGTCCAGGCACATTTGCAAAGCGTCAATAGTTAAAGCAGCAGAAGAGCCTGCCACGGATCTGCCTCAGCTACGAGGACGTTATTTTTCTCTCCACAGTCTGGAGAAGTTTCACCACTAAACAGTTAAAACACACAAGGCTACATCAAGATGACTGAAATTGATAGAGAAGGAATATTTGAGGTGACAGTATAAAGCAAGGATCTCTCCTTCATCCACTGGGTTTTTGTTTGATGTAAATTTTAAGTTCTAATATACACAAAATGAGATTTTCCTGGCCTATCAGTTGCTGAGAGGTGTAGAGGTAACTCATTTAAGACAAACTTGAAAATCCCCAAACAAAAGCAACAAAAACCGACTACAGAGACAGAAGTTGTATTATCCACCACATCAAAAGATTACTGTAGTTCAAACCAAAGATGGCTTTAAAACAGTTGACGCGTTGCCCTTCCTTGCAGCATGAAATTACCAAGCTTTCATTAAAAACACAGAAATAAAAACAAAGATATTAACAAACGCAGTGTCAATGAACTACCACAGTCAACATCCCCTTTCAGAGATAAAATAACGACAGAGAACCACGCCACAGCCTCAGCCTTCCCGCGCACGCAGAAGGGCAGCACTCCCCACTGCATCTCAACACTAGAAATGTTTTTACTGCCGAGGTTAAATATACACTGAGAGCAGAAGCTACCAGAGACGCTTTCCACATCTCACGGTCATCCTTGAGAGCACTAAGCACCGTTTAACAAAAAAAAAAAAAGCAAAGCTGATGAGGGTATTGCAGGTGCTTCAACAACCAACTCGAGCGAAGCGATCAATCGGCATCTTACCAGCATCTCTGCACAGCGCCGCGTTTGCGGGGGATGTTTGTGCATTGATTAATAAGACCTTAAATTTATCCCATCCGAAAGGAGAAAGAAGCTTCCAGACCACCACAGCATTGCTCAGTCTGGCACCACCACCTCTGTGCCCGGGCAGGGACCGGCAGCTGTTGGAGCTGTGCCTTCTGCCCCGGGACCCCCATCTCCCCGATTTTGCAGCGGTTGGGTGCTGCACAGGCTCTTTTCTAACCAGCTGGTTAGAGACCCATCTCCAGGCTGGCTGAGGAAGTGGTTTTTCTAATGATGTACGGTAAGAACAAGCCTGTGCCCCATGAAGTTTTCCCCTTTATTGAACCCAAGTACTCTCCAGCAATTTCCCCACCAAGCCGGTACGAGATAGCATAGCAACCCCTTTCAAAACATCTTCTACCAGCTATAAAACTACAAGGTATTTTTACACCAAGGCTCTCTGGCCTCCGTTGCCCGATTCAAGGCTCAAATATCCCTTTCAGAAATCTCACATTTTCAGGAGGAAGGCAGCAGCACAACAACCTCCCTTCACAAAGGACACTGGGTTCCTCAGGGCTTTTGCTTAATTACACCATTATGTACGGCATTTTCACAGCTCCCTTGCAGAGGAAGCACAAGTGGGAGGCAAGGGGAGATTTTTCTTTCCATAGGAAGAACAATATTTAGCTCTGCAAAATACAGGGGTTTTTCCTTATTTCCATCAGGATCCTCTCCTTCCAGACCCTCCAGTTGCTCAAATCTGAAGCTGCCTTTCAGCCTCCTCAGAAGCGATCCCAAAAGCACGATGAGCTGAAGGGACTTCTGATATAAGATGAGCATTTCTGCTGGAATCCTGATTTGCTTCTGCACTGCTATGAACYGCTCCCCAGCTCCGGCCGCAAGCTGTTAAAATGCCTCCTTCCCTCCTCAGCCGTTACGTACAGCATTTCCTAATCAGAATGCCCATTCCCAGGACACACTGAGTGTCCTCAGCATCCTCCCAGGGAGCCCAAATGTCCACCTCCAGGCTCAGGTAACAGCCTTGAAGGAGCAGGCAGTCATTAATGCACGCTTCTGGAATCACAGCTTTGTCCACCTTTCAAAACCTGTTTTATTTCCCCGAAGTTTCCAAGCCATCTCCCTCCCTCCCCCTCTTTCCCCAGCAAAGTTGAAAACTGCTTTTAGTTAATAGGAAACATGAAATGTTCCCTGGGACACTGCATTGAGTACATCACACACACCAAGGAAAAGGAAAAAGAGAAGGAAAAAAAAAAAAAAAAAACAAAAAAGAAAAAAAAAAAGACGCTGTTGCGACAGATGTTGAGATGTAAGCTCTCTGGGAGATGTTGCTATGTTTTGATAAGAATATGCGTTGAGTATTTCATTTACAGGGCAATCCTAGAACTTTATTTAGAAGCATATTGGCCAGACAGCTGTAATTTAGAACATACTGTATTCCTAACAGTTCCCAATTATAAACTCCTTCAGCTTTAACTTATAGTAACCACGGCTCCTTCTATTTTGGAAATCTAAAAACACCATTTCTCCCCTTCATTCAGCTATCGCGTATCAAGAGCTTCTACTGTACAAACACAGCCTTGCTTGAGAAGGGTCCTAAATACAGCAGCCCTTGCATATCCCATCTCAGTAACAGCGAGCAAGCTCATTGCTTTAACCACACTCACCGTTTGCTCCACAGGCAAATATTTTATTGTTTTATTTGAGGGACAGTAGATGGGGTGGGAATCAGATCCATGTCAGTGCAAAGCCATCCTGCTTATTAGTAGTCTTCTGCCAGCAAAGCCGGCTGTAAAAATGGCTGCTCACATTCAATCTCACTTCTGCTGTAACACTTTGCTGTAACRCTGGAGCTCGGGTGTAGATCCTGCCAGTGAGCCTCACGTGTTCATCGTGTCCCTGTTCTTTGACCTCACACCTATTTTTTTTAAGGATTAGGGCATTCACGTGAAAATAAGCAAGTTCTTCACTGGAGGAGAATCAGTGCTTCATGATGCTTTTATATCTCTCCCTAAATCATGAACTCGCCTATGAAGTATCGCAGTTGATGGCTCTACAAGCAATTACGCTGACATTATAAATTTCTGCAAGGAACAGAAGGAGCAGATGAACTCTTTAAAAACAAAGCTCCTGCCTTCATGCAAATATCACTAGTTAAGAAGAGCGGAGAAATAAAGCAAGCATGATGTGTATACAGAATTGGCTCTAAAGAGGCTGCTTTTCAGCAACTGCCATAAGGTGGCAGTGGGTCTTTAAGGCTACCTTACACCTTTCACACAAGCAC
The DNA here is from genome assembly GCA_035582835.1 of Phoebastria nigripes. Taxonomy (NCBI): domain Eukaryota; kingdom Metazoa; phylum Chordata; class Aves; order Procellariiformes; family Diomedeidae; genus Phoebastria; species Phoebastria nigripes. The sequence goes on from JAYKAV010000182.1 coordinate 83,345, forward strand.
AATAGGAAATTATCACACGAGTGGTTTTCCAGCATCTGAAACTGTTTAAGTCAGATTTCCTCATCAAGGGAGCCAGACCATACATGAAACCTTGGGGCTGAGATCACCTCAACACCAGAGTTGCACAAGGAGAAAAAGCCACCAGGATCAATTCTGAAAAGCCATAAACGCAGCCCCTATCTGAGCCAAAGAAAATCAAAACCTTTTCCTTTCAGTGTACAATTACAATGCTGTTTATTTTACATAAACGCTTTTCTTTGTGCATTCATCCAACCATAAACAAGCCAGCATCCATTAAAGAGTAAGAGAAGTTCTGCATGGCCAGCAAGCTGGGGCTCCAGCAGACTTTTATGCGGGGACCGTAAAAGCAACACCAGTAAGCAAGCTGGTCACCAACTTAGTGCAGGGCTGACATATCAAACAGGCTCAGAGAACGCCATGGAAGCGTTGGGTACGCAAGAAATGCAGAACTGGGCAATAAATAGGCAAGTTACTTTAGGTCATAAAGTGACTCATCATGCAGATTGACCCAACTGTGTGAGACCATCACCTGGGACGGAGCAATAAAATAGAAATCTATGTTTTGCTCTTCAGCAATCACCCCCTGAACTGTGCTATGAAAAGCAGCCAGAGTTGCCCTGAAGAAAGAGCCTGTCTATCTTACTGCACGCAGGCTAAAGATAGAGCGTGATCGCAGAGATTTCTGTTAATAAACACAATAACTTTGTAATACCAATGTATTCACAATGCCCTCAGTAGAGCAAACCTCTTATCTTACCTTTACTTCCAGCCAGGCTGAAACAAGTGTGGACACCCAATAACACACTTCCCATAGGAGACAGGGTCTGTGAGGGCTGAGGCTCGAGGCCGACATCTCCCCCCCTGCTCCACACAAAGTCAGATCTTCCCTACACCTCACTAATACAAACATTGAGAGCCAATGTAAATGTTTTATGGCACTTTACCATGCAGCTTGCTTGTACAACAACTGGAGTCAATCGGCTCATGCAGCACATACCTGCTGGTGCTTACACATTCCTTGTAAAAAGCCGGCAACTACAGACGAAATCCAAAAGCCCAACCTAGTACATCTCASAGAGTCCCCTTCCTTCCCCCAAACCCACTCGCCAACACGTTAAACCCCTGCAATAAGCACAGAAAATCTCTCAGCCAAAGGAATAAACATATCTATATTCCCTCCTCTCCTTGCCAGTTTGGAGGACCTGATGTGGCAAGGTTTGTCTGCAATCCTTGGAATGCAAAATAAGCCCGAAAAAGGGAGTTTGAGTTTTACATTCTTTCGCCCTCCCACAATCACAGACGGCTCTAGATTTAAACTGCGGAGCAGGTCTGCGCCCTGCAAGCCTTTCCATTAATAATAATTAGCGACCGAGCCGCGCAGCCCACGACTGAGACGCGATCACATGCCTTCCAATATGAAGGCACAACCCAGCAAGTCCCCGCAGCCCTCGCTGCCAGCCCCTGCCTGCTGTCACTTTATGTCACCACCCTAACATTAGACAGGTCCGTTCTTTATATAGGTTTGCCAGTCAGTAAAGGTCAGTATTTAAAAACCCCTCCCCGCTGATCCGCAGGAAGCGGTTTGAAGCCATCTCGTGTCAGTGGTTAACTATGCTGCTTTTGAATCAATTCCAACAGTTTTTACCTCATCCGGTCTCCTCACTCCCCCAGCCCGGGGGCACAGGAGGGAATCGGCCAGATTTGCCCTACCTCCGTCCCGTCTGCGGGGAGCTGCTGGGTCCTTCCAGATCCTGACTCCAGGCCTATCACTCCTCCAGCCACAAATCCATCTCACTCTATGGGTGCAGCCTCCACCCCGGAGCATGCTCAGTACCGGCTGATCTTCAGCCATTTCAGAGCTTTAATGAAATGTAAGCATAAGGAAGTGTCATTAGCAAAAAAAAAAAAAAAAAAAAAAAAA
>JAYKAV010000182.1:87226-172984 GCA_035582835.1 Phoebastria nigripes
TTTTTTTTTTTTTTAATGTAACGAAGACATACATACCTGCAGCTCTTGTTGATACAAAGGAATTAAAGCAGATTCACTTATCAACAAGGTTCATAAGAGAATTATTAATATATTTCACTAATGAACAATTGGCTTGCTGCACTAAGGGAAAACCACAGTTCATCACTATTTAGAAATCCCTTTTTCCCTCAATAGATACACACTCGAGGCATGGCATTTATATTGTTTCCTTGGGGACAGGTAGAAAAAAAAAGCAAAGCCAGATTCATTTGCTTACCCTAGGCTAGGTACGCTGGTTCCAGTGGAGGAACAATCTAAGAGGGAAATCCCGTATTGCTCCTACCACATCGCTCCAAAATAGACACTAATACTGCTCAAAATACACCTGCTTTCAACACAGACTGAAGAGTCAACACAAGCTCAATAAAAAAAGAAAGCGATAACATCTTCTAGATATGTTCTGCCAGTTTTAAGCCCAACTTTTTCCCATCGAGGGCATGCATTAGGGCTTAAGTGGGAAGCCAGCCTTTCTATGCAGCCATAACTCTTCTCCTAGAGCCTGCTCACATCAAAGGTCCTCATGCTGAAGGCAGTAAATCCTACGGCAATGACACACAACCTCTCTGTGCAGGCAAGAAAGAGGAGGGAGGGCAAAAAGTGTCAGAGCCAAGTCATCCACAGCCTCATTTGCAAAGGCAGTCAGTACCTCCACCCTCCAGAGCCTTCATCAGGAATTACAAGAGCTCAGCACCTTTCAAAAATCTGTCAGAAATGGCGTAAAATGGACACACATGAGAACAGCAAATAAAATTATGGTTCCTTAAACATGCCCTACCAGAGGCTGACTCAGCACAGAGTTCATTTCCCAACATGCTTGGGCTGAGGCCAGGTTGCAATCTGTACTTGAGAAGATGACCTTCATATCCAAGGGAGCAGAGCCTGAAACTTCTCTTGTTCCTATTAGCATCACCACTTTAGAAAAAGCCAAGGGAGCTACACGAACAGAAGCTGACAGGAGCAAAAAAAGCCTCCTTCCTCCAGATAAAGGACAAAGCCTTGCAATTCCCAGCCCCTGGAGAATCCCAGAGTCATTGCTAGAGCCAGTGTCCAGCACTAAAGCTGATGTGAACCCTGGATGCTTCACACTTCTGAAAGTCAGGCCTTGGACTCCAATGCACCAGATACTCCRAAGAGGTTCAGAGCTTGCAAATGCTGCTTTCCTGACAGAGCAGCCTTGCTGTCCTCTTGAACGTGCTCACTGAAGGACCAATGCAGTCACCTGGAGGGTAAACTGTAAACAAAAAGCACCAAAAAAACCCCAAACCTTGCAAATGTCCAGCAGAACTGCCAGAGGGTCTCACCCTAGAGGTTGAAAAACTAATCTCTTTTCAGTACACTGACTTTTCAAATGTGGCTGAAGAGCATTCAACACAACTAATGCAGGTTTCCATTCCTGCTGCAATCAAGTAATCCTGGAAGCAAATCCCCTAGCCTACACTCTGCAACGGTGTGCACCCTTTACCCAGTATTCTAATTATTTCATTTTATTCCAACCAATGCCACGGTCTTAAGGAGTTTTGGAGACTGTTCTAGCCACTGTGAATTCTGGTGGAAGAGCAAGGAAAACAATCTAGTTCTTCCTGATCAAAAGCAGAACATATACTGAAAAAAGCATCTAAACATCACCATGTAAAAAAGAACCAGACAGATACACTGTGATTTGCTTAAACGTATTGCAACAATAAAAATACTTAGGACTTTTTATAAAGCAATTTATAATAAGAGATGGGAATAGTAGGTAATATTAATGTCTCCATTTTACAGATGGGAAAATCAAGGCTTAGAGAATTAACTGCCAAAAATTTCTGAAGTGGTCCTTCACAAATGTATGGAGCAGAGGAACATGATATAGGACGCCTAGATGTGAAGTCATGCTCACTGCTGATTTACTGAGTCACCTCAGGTGGCCAAGTTGGGGCAGCAAAGAATGTGTTGGRACAGCCCATTTGGGATGACTCAACTTTGAATCTCAGTGAAGTTTGAGTACTTTAAAAAATCTCATCCTCCATTATTTAAAAACAACAAAAAAAATCCCRAACACATCAATGTAAATAACAAACATATCAGTATTTTCTCTCTCTGTATAATATTCCCTGTAACTAACACGTTTTTGGAGGGGAGGGGAAATACTTAYCCAAAACAGCAAACTTGCAATCATTAAGGAGCTTTTTATGCCCATCGCCAAGTTTGAAAGCAGGCGGATGCCATGTGGGTGAATCTGTGACACCAGGACACAGTCCAGACTCATACAAGAAGTCAGTGACATCTGAACTGGCCAACAGAAGCAATAAATTCAGAGAAGTTACTTAGAAATTTTTTATCAGGTAACTGGGCTGCAAGTCAAAGTTCCGGGGGCAAGGGCAATGAGCTCCATTAYGTTTTATTAATGCAGATGCATTAAACACCTGGCAAACGCTTAGGTGAAAATATTGTATTGAAACAAAAGCAAATGTGGAAATAGAGTGAGATTACACCACTTACTAACAAATTTAACTGTTGCTTCCCTTCCCTTTCTCTTCCCCCTCCAGCCCGGCAGCCACTGCAGTGTGCTGCTTGCAGGTATCAGAGGAACAAAGAGCCGATGGATGCCATGAGCCCCATGTACTTCTGGAAATTTCTGAATACGGATTTGAATTTGGGATSATAGTCATGGAATTTATTTTAATGCCCAAATCATTAAACCATCCTATTTGCTTGGGTTCCCAGAGCTACAATGCTAAAGACTTGCTGTATTACGGAGGACAAACGCGAGGATGGTACTTAGAGCTCAAGTCTAAGACTGACGAGCTCATTCTGATGCTTACCCACATGAAAGCTCTGTAGGGGGGAGAAGAAGAAAAAAACAAAAAACAAAAAACAAAACAAAACAAAAAACCCCCACACATTTCAAATCAAGAGTCACGCTGATTTTGGGTGGCCAGCTCAGATAGARTTTTCCAAACGTGCTGAGAGCCTGCATCTCCTAGAGATGTAGAGACACTACAGCAAGATGCAAATGGTCAGTACACTTGAAAATTACGCACTGGTTTCACATCAAAAATTAAACCACTATTTCAAAAAATGACTTCCCTCAAATTCTCCCACCTTTCCCCCCCGTGTATAATACCCACTCACTTGCCTCACAAGGAGGCAGAGAGCTTAATTTTGTTAACATTTTAAACTGAAGGACTCAAAACACAGCAAAACACTAGGAAAAAAAAAAAACAAACACAAAATGCTGCAATAATGTAACCAGCGCTCAGAGACGTGAACCAGAGAACGGGGCAAAGATGAACGTTGCAGGACGCCTGCAATTGAGCACAGCAGCCCCTCTCCTCGTGTGCCTGCTCTTGGCCACAGCAACCAAAATCTGTTTTGGAGGCAAAGCAAGGGAAGGCAGGAGTCTACTGGGGAGAAGTTTTGCACACTGACAAAAGACCATTTGCACTATTTTTATTATACAAGGAACACGAAAGGGCTTCACCCTTCCAGTGCTCTGTAYGGAGCCCAGACTCTCCCTCCCGGTGCTGATCTCCTGAATTCAAATGTGCATCAAAAGCATCATGGACCTTTGGAAGCTTCTCCTCCGCTCTCATGCAGCCTTACCCCAGAGAAAAGGCAAGCAGAAGTGGTTGGTTCTGGTTTAGTAATACTACCAAAAATAAAATAAAATAAAAATGCACAGGCAATAGGAAAAAAAAAAAAATCCTGAGTATTTTTCTTCTGTGACAGGAAGCCAAATGCCGGCCTTCAGCAGCCGCTTGATCACACTCGGGCTTCAATTAAAGAAACTCAAGAACTGCCGAAGTCAGCTTCCTTTCCTCGAGCAGTTTTGTAAGACATCTGCTTGGTAGCTGAAAGCTCCGGAGTTTCACATGAAACTTATTAGCTGCTGGATCATCCCTGTCACTGACTTCAAAACCCAGAACCAGAGCATTGCACCAAGACAGCTCGTTCCCGTGTGCCTTTGATTAATGACTCCTGCTGCACTTGGGGAACTGAATTTCGGCATTGTTTTCATGCACAAGCCAAGAAAAAACAGCCAGCCGGGCAGAACATGGCCCTCCAAGAAAGATTTCCAGGATTCCCTGCTAGTCAGCAGCTGACAATATACAGCCAGACACTGTCAGCAGAGGGAGGGTGTTGCACAGCGTTACCATGGCAYGCTCCTTACGCACAGTCTGCGGGATGATCCTTCCCCAGACGGGTGAGAGTCAAGTGAAGAGCTGCTGCATCACCTGGCAAACATCACTTAGCTTTTTTATTGTCTCCTCGGCTCGTTCAGCTCTCGCGACAGACCAACATCGACGTGGGAGCTCCGGCTCTGGTCTGGCAAAGTGCCTGGGAGATGCAGGTACGGGGCTTGCTCCYGACACCAGTCCTCCAAAACAGTCCCCATTGAAATGCACGGGACTGCTTCAAAATAAATGTGCCCTCGTTTAGGCTTAGTGATACATTGGTTCAAAGCAAAAACCCTGGGAGGATGTAAAATCCTTTGCAATCTTTTGCGTGGATGTGTACCCTGCACTATTCTTCTGTCCACAATATAATTACAGCCCAAAAAGTACAGACTTCAAGCAAGGTCCCAAGCCTGCAAGAGAGGGACCTTCCCAGCCAGTCCGGAGCACCATCGGTCTGCAGCCTGCCTTGGAGACAGCTGTCCTGTCTTCTCCTTGCCAGATCAGGTGTAAGGTATCAGCAGACACCCGATATAAACACAAATGCTTCTAAGCCTTGACTGTGGTTAGACGATATTMTCATCCTAGCAGGAGGATTGCTCAGTGGCTCCCCCCCCCCGCCCTTTAAGAAAGGGGGAGGGAAAGGCCCACTCAGATCATGATAATAATGACATTAGCCCAGATGGTTATAATGGGAACATCCCTTGGGTACTGCCATCATCACAGTAATATTTTTTTATATTCCCCTCTCCTGACATGCCTTAGAAGTTGGCATGAAAACCTGCAAGGGTGGATGTTTACAGGTCAATATGCTGTGACATGCCTGGAGCACCAATATTTTTTTCTAAATCCTTCTTTAGAAGGAACAGAGTAAAGGATCAGTTGTAAAGCAACCCAAGATGCYTGTCAATACAAGCTGCATTTAACACTCTTCTTCCTCTCCGTACTGAAAAAAAAAGCATTGAAGAAGTTCCTGTAAAGCCCTGCATATCCCACTACTAATCTAAATATGCCCCATTCCCAAGGAGATTGAATGGATGTCATAAATCAAAGTTTTACTTTAAACTATAAAAACTCAAGAAGAGGCTGCATCCATTGCAATGCACAAGCAAAGAAAAAAAAAAAAACCAACACACAAAACCAAGAGAAACGTGGTTCMTAAGTAACACAAGTACATACAAATTTTCCTGCAACAGTGTAGTTTATACGCACCAGTCTCTAAATAAATGCCAGTCTCATGTGTTTATACAGCAAGACTAACTCTGCAGGGGGGGATGCTAGTAAATGAGACCACCTGTTCAGATCTAAGTGATGRAGGAAGGACACCAAGGTGCATATAAAGTAACTGAGTCCAGTAATTTGAAGGTTTCTTATCCATTTATTTTTACCAGGTTCTTACACTTCATTTCTAATCCTTGTAACRTTGCCTTGCACTCATCAGTTAACTTCACCTTCAGGAGTCTGTCAATCTGCTTGGGAAGAAGGAAGGTTGCTGCCATCGTTTTGTTTTAAAGAGCTACATCCCAATGGATCCAGCTGTGTTGATTTGCACAGCTGCATTACGACAAGCTCCTTACAGAATTAAGGTCAACTCAGCCTGTATCTCATCATAAAAATTCACCAAATATTTTGTCAGGTACATATAATGCACTCGTAGAGGCGGAAGCCAAACTTCTCGGTAAGAAGCAAACTCCAAGCTCACGCCTTTCAGACTTGCAATGTCTATCAGTGACACAATTAATTTCTTTCTCTCCACATAATTGATAATTAAATGGAGGCTCTATCTTCACTGCAAAAGCCAATGCACATCTGTGTTAAAAGGGCTACTTGAAGATAGGTTACATGAAGGTTAAAATTATATTACCTTGCCTTTGCCAGTAAGGATATATATGACAAAATTTCAAATTACTTTAAACCAGCTATAGAGGTCAAAAAATCCTTTGTTTTGTCTTCACTGGGCTGCAGTGCTGAAACAGTCACCTGTCCTGATGCAAACACGGCGCTTTCAGCATTGCAGACAGTGCAAGACTGTGACACAACCGTAAGACAGATGTGGGAAACGTGACTTACACTATTTCTTCATTCATTAGCCAGGTACAGTTGTGCTCAATTTCCTCTCCCTTCAACCATTCATGGGTTTTGTGGGAGACCTTCAAAATCAGTAGGTTTCTCAGCCTGGTAGAGCACTGCCTTCTCCAGCCTCTCCTAAACGATGGGAACTGGAGACCCTCCRAGATGCTCCCCATGGAGAAAGGAAGGGTCAGTCCTGCCTGTTCATCACCCCCTCCATATTCAGGGCTCAGGGGACTTTTTTGTATCACTTTTTAGCCACCAGCATAAAGGACAATTAAAGCAAATATTCTGCAGCCTGCTGAAATATTCTGCAGCACTTGCCTCCCAATCCCTCATTTTGTTTGCCATCTTCACCTCTTGGCCATCTTCCTGCCTACATATCCAGGTGGCTTTCCTTCAGCCTTGCTTTGGGATCAGTTTTTTCTGTTTGCAGTTGTTCACATGCACAGATGCCCAATCCCTCATGTTTCAAAGCTTCATCGTCCATGCCATTTTTTCCTCTTCTCTTTTGAACTCTCTTCCCCTATTTTTAATTCCTGTATTTTCTTTCTCCTCTGTTTCTAATTTATTCTCTCCATCCCACTTCTGTCTTTCTAATCCTTTCTTACTATCCTCTTGGGGCAGGTTTTAAAACAAAGATCCTGCTGCTGCTCACCTCGAGGTGCAAGCAGCAACGAGGCTTAACTGCTTTATTCTGCAGACTCTGAAAGTGAGTGAACCCACATGGAAACAACCAAAACCCAAAAAACCCTGCCAAGATCCCTGCTCTAGTCTCAAAACCCACCAAATTCACTCCAAAGATATATACATACTCCACTGACCCAACAGATAGGAAGGTRCTGCTGCCGCAGGAATAGTCTCTGGTACCCTAATATAACCTAAGGATAAATCTAAATACTCTTCCCCATTAACACCTGACCAATGAAGAGTGATAATGTGTATAACTCTAAACACATATGTGCACACATCCACGTCTGTGGAAATACAAGGAAGAGTTTTCTTGCTTCTCTGTCCTTTATTTAAGATTTTTCTACAAGCTTGGCCTACCTTGTCCTGCCCAGCTAATGACGCTGCTCTATTAAATGCATATTGGATCCTGTCTGAAAATTCAGGTTTTAAACAGCTGCCCCTATCCCACTTGTAAGGTGAACTGTTAAGCAAGTATTAGTGCTGCAAAAATATGAACCCAGTCCAACAATGAAGAGAAACATCCCTTTGCAAGTAAAATTGGTGGGTGAAACAAGTGGTGGAACTGAAGCCTCCCCTCGCACACCACAGCCCGCTGGCAGCCCTGGCTGCCCATCCTGCCACAGTTTTTAGCCAAAGGCTCAGGCAATATCAGATCCCCCCTTCTCATACAACACTCATAATTGCAGGTAACCCAGGCTTTACTGCTTAATCAAACCTCCCAAAGTTCATACTTACTCTGAAAAAGTGAGGACCCTGTAGGTGAAGAAGGTCTGTGCAAGGCAGCTGGCACTGGCACCCTGGGGAAGAGGGTCTTGACCAGCCCTGCATAGCTAACACACAAATTCGGGGGAAGAGCGTGCCTCTCAGCCTCTCCCACGTATCRTAGCCTTGACTCTGCAAGCTTCAAGGCACTTTGGTCCAAGTTAGCAACACATTTTATGCATAAAAAAACCTGCTTAAATAAATTAAGCACCTGCTTGAAGTTAATTTGTGCTACAGGGTCCCTATAGCGAAGCTGACAAAGCTAAGAGAGGGACAACAGGATGAGCAATCAAACAAGCAAGCAATGATCGAGCCATCAGACCTCCTCCCAAGGACCTTGTTGGGGCTTGGACCCTCCACGTGGTGCATTTCACAGCCACAAAAACTAAAGAAGGGTTGATGCTGATTTCTCTTCTGACGCTGGACCTCTGCCTCCTCTCCCAAGCATGCTCGTTTGCTTTTGCAGAGGACATTTACAGTGATGACCTCCATTCCACTCTGCCTTATATTTTCTCTTGATTTCTTCCATCATGAATCATTAACAATCCCCATTTATCATCATACAGTTATTCTTTAAAATGAAATAATAAAGGAAATGGCACTGAAGCTTCAGTGGGGTTTTTTTTGTTTTCTTTTTTTTTTTTTTAAAAACCAAACTATCCCACAGAAAAGTATGTACTTTATACTAAAGAGGAAAAGAAAAAAAGAAAAAGTAAAAGCATGGTTGAATTTTGAGCCTACCAACCTTCTACACTGCCCTTTTTATGTCTGACAACAAAGAGGCGTGAACGCTATCAAGTCACACACAGGTACTGGCAACACCATCCTGCTTTGTACCACTTTCCAGCTAGGTGCTCATTTTAATACAACACAAGCTGCCATGCAATTAAAAAGGCCCCAAAACAAAAGGCTGTAGAAAAAACTGCTAATATACCCAACTACCCTCATTTTTAACCTTAAACAATGAACAAGGCACCAATATAGAACTACTTTTGCAATGTGTCAATTTTAAAAACAAACAGTTCCCTACACCCCATTAAAAACCCGCCCAGCAGTGATATTTTCTACATACTGTATATTATGAATGCATCTCAAGGCACTGTAGACTGCGAGCAGCGTTTCATGGCTCCCTTTGCCATCCACTCCGACATTCACAACAGCGAAGCCCTTCCTCGGCACAGCTGCATTTAAAGCAGAAGAAAGGGGGCCTGCCTTACCACGAGGCAATTAACAATTGGGGAATTAAAAAAAAAAACCAAAACCTAAATACCTGTCAAGATGAAGCACCTTTGCAATCCATGGCCTTACCTGCTGGGAAGGGAGAGGCGCAGAGGGAGCCCTCCCAGCAGCAGCACCCTCGGCGCGGCCCTTTGCAGAGCACAGCTGGCAAGCACAGAGGCTCCATGCGGCCGGAGCCTCCGGCACAGGGGATAAACTAGCCGGGAGACAACCCGCTGCTACGTGCCGCTGAGCCATTTAAGTTCAGAGGCATTTTGTCCGAGGCAATGTTTAGGAAACCCCAACGGAGTGAAGAATCAGCAGTAAAAACCTCTTAAGGAAAGCCTGGCGTGATGCATACCTCTGTTTGGCCTTGCTGGCTTTTTAGAATCCCGTCAAGGATTTCAGAGGCCTACACCAGCGCGTCCACGCGCTCCGCACCATGGGAGGTGGCGAGGAGCATGCTCAAAGGGAGCAGCATCCTCCCGGTACACCACGGCTCCATCTCATCGTGGCCCCGCGCTGGAAGGGGAAGTGAGGAGCCGGGATGCTGCGCCGCTCCCAGAGCCTGGTGGGGGGAAGGAGGTGAATCGAGGAGAGCAGGGACAGTTTTTAAGCTCTCTCGATCATTCCTCGGAATAAAATAAAAAAAATTACTCATCGAGCGATTAAAATGTGCAAACATTTTGCTTGGTGTTCCGACTGCCACATTTAATATTTCAAACAACATCCAGGCCAATATTGTTGCTTAATTTAACATAACTGGATCCCGAATGCATTTCTAACAGATTAAACCACAGAAGTATCCACATGTTTTAATGAGGATTTGGCACTACTTGAAGCCAAACAGATTTTAGCAATATTTTTGGACTACAATTTCTTCCAGAAGAAAAGAAAGCCCACTGGTTATGGATCTGCATTCCCTACGTTTCAAGCTTTTTTGGATTTAAGTGCAAATTGAAAAACCTAAATATTTAGTGCCATTATAATTCAAGCAACATCTGGACAATTTTCTTTGCCTCATAAAAGATTTTAGCCAGCTTTGCAGAGGCTCAGTCCATGTTGCTCAGGCAGAATGGCTCCTTTTACATTTGCATGCTTCACTCAGATTCTGTAGTTTCTATGCCAACAAGCATTTGTAACTCTTTAAAAAGCACATTTGGAAGTGGGGGGAGAAGGAAGATTTGAAATGTGATAAAGATTTTTTTGTTTGGGGATTTTTTTTGTTGTTGTTGTTCCAAATCTAAATCATCCATTCCTCATTTTTTTCTGAGCCCTGGAAACCTCAAAAGGCCCAATAAGCATCATCTCAGCCATGGCAACTCTTCCACCTGCTTCAAAATGCAGCAGTGACTCAGAAAGAGGAAAGTTTGTTCAGTCAATCTGACGTATAAAGATACACATACTTGCAGAAATATATATATATATATATATATTTTACTCCAGTTCTCTCTCCAGACAAGGAATCAATAGCAAACGTCTATCGGTGTCTCTTCAGACAATAGCTCTGTGGGGAAAGCAACAAATCTGCAGTGCTGAGAAATAAGCCCTCCAGATGTACCCCAGCCCAAACCCAACAGGCTAGTGAAACTCCGTGCAAATTTACGTGTCCATCTACTACTGCAGGCTACAGGGCCTGTGCGAGTTTCCAAATGCCAAGGAAAAGTAAACAAAGACAAGTAGCTACTACTGAACTGTCACTCAAAATCCAGCAGTTTGATTTTTAACCAGATTTTTGGAAGCAATGCCTCCCCTTCTTCCCCACCCCCAGTCCCAGACCATTAGATGGCTCTAATTTTATAGTTAATGCTTGTGCTCAGCGCTGTGACATTATAGGTGCACAAAGAAAACCACAACCATGAAAAAGCAAAATAAAACATTCAAAGTAAACAATACTACCGATCTTACAAAAATAAGAGAAAAAGCTATATTTTTTTACACAGATGCAGCCTACTAGACACATGGTCATTGTGAATTCCTCTTCCACCTGAAGTTCACACACAGGACCCAGCAATGCCTTTGGAGCTACCATCTCAGGAACACCAGCACATCACGAAGGTGCCCATCAGAAAAACAGTCAACCCAGGCCGCTTCGCAGCAAGGACACTCGAAACAAGTTGCTCCTACCAAAAGGCAGGACTACAAGGGTGTTTCTTGGGGGAGTTGCTCACCAGGAGGAGCTGAACAGGCAGCACAGGCAGGGTGGCACCTACCATCGCCTGTTCCTCATAATTTTCTTGTCCATGGGCTCCGGAGGATGAAAGACCAGAACATACAGTGATACTGCCAGCCCTAAACATTCATTTACAGGCTCATCGTTAACGATGGAGATCTATTAGCCCCTTCAATCCACCTCCTGTGCATATGTAATATATAACCTGATGTGCTGGGAGGGGAAAGGAAAGAAAGGCTGTTGATGCCGTGCAATAATCAATCCTAACCACAAGACCAAGAGAAAATACTCTTGAGGACCCGAATATGATAAACTTCTCTTACTTGAGCTAGACAGGGGATACAGAGAAAGGAGGATTGGACGCCCTTAGCCAAAGCAAAATGTTTAATGTGCTGCTGTTCTGGCAGGGCACCGGTTCCTTCCCTCCCTGCACAATCATAGATGATGCAGTGCATCGGACAACTGATTTCATCAGCAACCCGGGATTTGTTTTCACAAGCAGGGATCAGGATGCGATCCAGGAAGGGCAAAACCTCCCTCGGGGAACAGGAGACAAAAGGACAAGATTATCAGTATAGTGATGGTGACTGAAAAAAATTATTAATTTTCAAAAGCTGTATTGTCTCACGGGACTAGTAACAGCCCCCAGCTAACAAACACAGTTACTCCTGCAAAGAGCCATCAAAAGATCAGGAGAAAAGGCTATGTCTGAAAAACTCGTCTCATTTGAAAAAGGCCTATAGGTCACTGCCTAGCATGCGAAATGCCTGCAGCATGAGGAAGGTGCCTTGCAAAATATAGCCATTAACACCCACTTTTCCAGTCTTTGCTGTGCTGTAGGAAGGGGCAGGCGTCCTCCTCTAGCCCAGCTCCCCTCCTCTGAAGTTCCCTGCCACGATTTCACAACCTTTGCCATTTCAAAAGCCCTTCTGGCAACCATGCCAGCAAGCATGGAGCTATTTTACACAAGACTCTGCATGACTGATAAATTCAGGCTTCTCCCACCACATCATGGATACGTAGCTCACGTTGCCTATGGATCAGGACCCTAACTGCTGTAAATCAGAGTATTTTTACCTACTTCAATGAACTGTATGGGTTTGTGCTAGCTGCAAATACAGCTCCATCTGTGATTTAAGGGATTGAGCTTAAAATACCAAAATCAACGGCAGCTTTCGACAGACAGGAGGTGGCCACCTGAGTGTTCTCTGTCTGGGATAACTTCTTCCCTGCTATACACAACGAGCCAAGCACACCGACAGCAAGAAATAGCAATCCATACCAGTACAGAATGAGCAAAATTGGGCAATTTTATGCTGCAGCCTACACCTACACCACCCACCACCACCACCACCCCCCCCCAGACTTCTGAACAGGGAGGAGAGAGAGAGATCTCCTATTATGAGTAGGGAGAGTGATTCGAAATCAATCTTTGGCAAAATCAAAGTCTGTCGGGAGTCATGTTAATGAATTCCCCTGCCAGGTTTATGATGTTTAACAGAAAACAAAAGATTGTTGTATGCATGGCGTAGCAGGTGAGACCTGAGGCGGATATTCACACACCTGGTTTTATGTTCCCCAAGCTCACTGTAACCATGAGAGAGTCTCCCTCCCTCCCCTGTGCGAAGGGATATTTGGGCGATAAACACTATCTCACCTGGGTACGGTAGTCTCCTGGAGTTGGGTGGTATTAAGATACGTCCATTGTTGTTCTGCTTGAGATGGCAGCACAAAACTCTGGCTGTAAATGCAACAGATGATCACATGTGCTCTTCAGCTAGTGGAAATACCCGGGGGCCACAGGTCCTTTGTGCCGAGCCTTCTCCCAGTGGGTCCCTTATGGGATTACTGCAGCAGCCAAGTAAGACAAATTACTATTAGCTGGACTAAGTGCTACAGAAAGATCATGAAAATGAATTAACTCCTACCCTTCTCTCTTCCGTGATGGATTACACTTTGCTCCTTTGGAGCAATTTCACATAAGGGGAGAGGGAAACATACAACAGGTATGAGGAATTCATTGCCACGTGGTTTCTTGTGTTGAAACACAGCACTGAAACTGTCCCCAATGCCTCCCGTCATGCTGTGAGACAAGGAAAGAGCCAGGGCCACATCCAGCTCTGGTGCCAGCACCTTTTCCCTGAATACAGTGGAGATGAGCTCCACCTCTGCTGTCCCTACGCCTGGAAGCCCCACACCTGGATGTGCAACGCTTATGGGGACGTGAGTGACTGGGCAACAAACCCTTTTCGTTACTCAAGACTCTTGTTTTTAACACAGTGCTTTTTCTCTTCACCCGCCCTCAGCGTAATCCCCCATTGGAAGCACAGCCATCCCCAGCTCCAAGTTTTTATGTATTTCTCAAAGCTTGTTGGAATAAAACTGGAAAGCAAAGTGGAGGGCAGATTCACCACTCCCCTGGCGCTGGTCTAGATCTGGAGCTGTGCCACTGCTTCCACACCAGCTTCACCAGTGTGCCCGGCTAGTCAGGAGCCCTGAACGCGTAGCCTGACATAAAAAATAAATGTGTTAGCTGATAAAATATGAAACTCCCTTCCTCAACCAACGCACCCACAAAAGCTCTGATTTAGCTCTGAGATTCATCACTGAATATCACATCACTTTTGAGGCCTTTAAGGAAGCATTCCAGCATTTTCCCAAATTAATCAGGTAACTTTTTTTTCAGCCAGACAAAGTTAAAAATAACCAAGAGCCAGGTAGGTGTCAGTGAAAAGCTCTTGCAGGGAAAATCTTGTCCCATCACACCTGTAAGGTGTACTGAAATGCAGCAGAGCCACCTTCCCAGCAAACAAACACAACAAAGCCCAAGGACAACGCTCCCCATTAATGCCGGATAATTTTAGGGCTTCAATTGCAGGCAGTCCATACTGCTAGCAAAATCCTACATAAGACTTGCACTATCTACCACAGCAGGCTTGACCCCATTTTCATATGCAGAAGCAAAAAAAACCCCTCATAATCCTACAAAATACAGAGCAAATAGCACTCTCTGGGACTACTTGAATATCACCCTATTAAAATACAAACATGTTCCTACAGTAGCTCAATGATTTTAAACATACACCATCTTTTCATTTCAGGTTTTAAGCACTTTGCTTGGCAACTGTCTGAAGGGCAAATCATTATGGAAATAGGAAGACAATTAATTTTCCTTTATTCTGGAAGAGAGGATTATTGGAATAAATAAAATAATCAGCTTAGACAAGAACACAATTCACAACTTATGAAAAACAGAGGACTACTTTTCATTTTTCTTTCCAAAGAAAAGATTTTTCTTGGATGGAGTTTGCAAGGCAAGTGCAGAAGTTTTGGAGTTAAATAACCTTGAACTGCTAACTCACAAATAACACCCTATATGCCATCAACAGGAGGAAGGCTGTCATTTCAGACACTCTTAGAGCCACCTTTTTTATTTATTTAATATAGCAACTTAGAACACCCAAAAAAAGATACAAAGGCTACTTCCCAATCTCATTTTGTACAGAGATAAATCTGAAGCAGCCCCAGGCTAGATGCAGCCCTAGTCCGAGTGGGAAAGGTGCCATGGGAGTAAGAACAGCCACAGCACCGGGCACTGACAACAGCAGGTCGCTGCTTTTTAGGGTCCCCTCCCCATCCAAGGCTCTGCCCCCAGTAAATCCACATTGAGTCTCTTGAGATTAATGAATTTATCTGGATTTCAAGCACTGTAGAAGATATTGGAACCAGTTTCAAAATCAAGCAAAGGAAAGTTATATGCTAATGCTTGCTGATGAATGCAAAGGAGAAGAGTGACTGTCTAATCAATGCCACTATTTGACGCCAGCCTGTAGCACTAGATGCTCAGCATCATGATTAATATGGTTAAAGGAGTATCTGATACACTGTGACGTGCATGTATACCTACATATATAAATTAAGTTAAAGGTAAAGCATTTAACTCCCAAACCTCAGTGGGAGAAGTGAACAAGAGGAGAAGGAGAGCCTTCAAGTTCATGTTAGCAAGAGATGAAGTTATTATTTACCGAGAAGATTTTAGGATATCTTGACAGTTATTTCTGAAGGACTCCTCTAATAAGCAGTGTGAGTTATAAAAATAGTGTGGAAACTGTGGTTCAAGGTTGCTACAGCCTCAAAAAAGAAACAGAGATAATTGATGGAGGCACAGATTCCCGAGAACACTAAGGACTGTAAAAGTACTGAGAAATCAAATTGATGATCTGGAAAATAAGATGAGATTAAGAATGATCAGGTTAGTGGGGGCTCCTGGCGGAGCAGAAGCAGGAGAAAGCAGACTTTTAGTTTGCAGTGGATTATTAAGGCGGTTAGGGATGAATAATTTCTACTGTTCGTATCGTGTCCTGGTGAGCCGTGTCCCCAGACAGGGCAGTTATGTAGTGCCCCGCACCCCTCCCGGGAAGGAGCTCGCTTGCACATCAAGGAGCCCACGTGTTTAAGCCAGCTCATAAATCTGAACCTGGTTCCAGGATCCGGCACTGTCTCCCTCCACTGCTGTGACACCAGAGGGAAATGCATGACTCAAAGCTGCTCCCTTTGCTTTCTCCAGCAGTGGCTATACAAACTCCAGGTGCCCAGGCGCAGCCACATCGCAGCAGCTGGAGAAAGCACCACTAGAAAGAGCTCCCACACGAACCGGCACCCCTGCCCTTCCCACAGGGAACAGCCATTTCTTCTGTTTGCTTCTCTAGCTGCAAATCACTGTGGCAGCAAGTAGGTCACAGACTAGAAGGCGCTTGAAGAATCACCTGCAGTTCATTTCCTCTTCTTTTTTTTTTTTTTTTTWTTTTTTTTTTTWGGAGCCACCAAGTCACTTCACCACCACCTTCAAAACCAGCCTCCTCCAGCACAGCCCCATCCATCCATCCTTCCCAGTCCTCTCCTCCTCTGACTGCCATGCTCACAGCCCTGTCTCCTGCGTTTCTGCTCTCTCCCTGCTGTTTAATTCTAACTTTCCCCTGCAGGTGGATGCAGGTCTTGAAAGCAGGATTTTTCTTCCATCTTCCCTTTCACCACAGACCATATTTTTCCAAGCATAACGTACCGCATTGTATTGCTTCTCTAATGCTGAGAAGCCCAAACGTATGTCCTCCACACTGATCAATTCATTAAGCCTCATCCACCACGGGAATGTAGTTATTCTACTAATTTCACAGCTAGGTTAAAAAATGCAGCTCCTTCCCCCGTGCCCATAACTCCACTTACTAATCCTCAGGGAGAAGCGGGGTAGGGAGTCCCCTTTGCCAGCTGCTGCTTTCAGGCTTGCTCCGGTCCCCTCTCAAAGCAGGGCTCCATCACCCTCCCAGGAGCACAGGGCTCCCACGGGGTCTGCTGGGGAGATGCCATGAGCCCCTTCCCTGCTTCGCCCAGGATGTGCAGAAGACCTGGCAGCCGGCAGGAGGGCTCGGGGCAGGGGGAGAGCACTGCAAAAGGGCACAAAGCAAGGCTGCAGCAGCAAGAAGCTAGTTCAGGGTGTTAAGGAAGCTGAAATGCAGCCATAAGCTGGATTTCAAAATGGCCAGGAAGGCAGGAGAGCAGGAGATAAAACTTCTCTGAAGTGAGCCTCAGTAAGGCATGAAGGTGGAGAAATGCTGCACGTTACAGAAAACCCTTCCACACAGCTTCACAGCAGAAAGAGGATTCATCGCAGCAAATAATTACAAGGCTTATATCATAATGTCTGGTTTTAAAGTCACTGCCAATTGACTAAAGGTTGGCTGAAGCAGTTTCAAGGGAGAGAAGCAAAGACACCAGGCTTTGAAGTGGTCATCATTTGATTATTAAAGACTAGGACTTTGATGCAATATATTACCCAGCACAGTAACTTTCTCCTCCCTGTGACTGGCAGGGTTGCATAAGGTTTCTTTAGATACACCTGTAAGATTCAGTTCCATTTTGTTCTTTCTGTTTTGAATACAGTCCTTGCCTGCTACGATACCAAAGAGGTGAGCAAGTCCCAAATTCAGGTTTCAGTTCCTCCACTGTACAAAGTTGTGCTGATGGAGAAAGAGACAAAACTGGCCATACGGGCAGAAATTTTCACAGAAATCTAAAGATAGGAGCCTGTGAATTCAGGCAATGAATCCTCCTGAAAAGCCTGAGTTACCCATCTCAATAAAAGCATCCAGAAGCCCCCTGCGCTGCATTCCCTGCATGCACCACAGTCCACACAGCCCCATCCGCGCTGACCCACGGGACATGCAAGTTAAACACCCGGGGTAACGTTTTCGGGTGGGATGACACCTCTGCTCTCCCTAGATGACTCCAGCCTGAGCACTGGCTGTTGCCTCCCCCACTGACACCCCCGTTCCCTGCAGGCTGCTGCTCCTACAGCCAGCGCAGCAGAAGACCCATCCCCTCAGCTGCCAGGGTTCACAGCCTGCCTCGGAACAGACATTGCACCCATTTCAGCAGGCTACGAGCTGCCCAGGCTGAAGAACCGACTTCCGCTTGGTTCGGCCATACGGGAGGGCTGGGGGGCTCGCACGGGGAGCGAGGTGCCCACTCCATGGGAACACCCCAGCAGGGATCTGCAGAGCTCCTCCAGCAGAGCCCAAGAACACATTTGCAAACTTTAAACCAAACAGAAATTAAATTTGGATGTAGCTATTTTTTACTTTCAGACTTATCAGTTCCAGGGCTTGCTGGAGAGGAGCTGAACGTTTTCTCGGCAGAGAAGAGCAGCCCTGAGCAGAAGGGAAGCAGCTGTGGGCTGAAGCTCTCGCAAAAGCTGCTCCAATCCAGAGGCACAAAGTCCCCAGGCCACCAAAGGCTTGGTAAGGCTGAAGCACAGTGCTCCATGCTAGGGGCTCTCCTCAGCCACTGAAAATAGCTCATTTTCCCAATTTTACTCTAAAACAAGAAGAAAAGGAGGGCTTTACTCTTTGGCTTTGAGCCAAAAGGCATGGCACTAAGGAAACAGTGTCACCTTTGTCCTTTTGCTGAGCCTTTCGCCTGTTTTCTGGTGACAGAGATGCCCGCCCTGGTACTAGAGACCGAAGGAAAAGGTTGAAAGCTGGTCCAAACCATTTTAGGGATGAACTTGATTCCCTTTCCCAGTGAGGTTGCAATAAAGAATGAGATGACGGATCCAGGCTCCCTGAAGTCACCCATTGCAAACGGGAAAGATAGCGATGACCTGCACTGGGGGAAAGCCCGGGACAAGCACCTCGTTTCAGTGTACGGACCAGTCCTGGTGCCACAGGACCTCTGGGTCCTGTACTGGTAAAGCAACCCCCCACCTACACTCTTTAGGTTAAAGATGTATTTTTGTTACACCCTGACCATAAATTTTAAGGTTTATTTTAACTTTCTTGCTTTCACCTTTGCTTTTCAAAAAAACTATTTCCCAGCCCTTCAACCAAATGCACTTTAACCAGAATTTGATCATTTTCCTCCGAACTGAAAACCCCTTGTCATGGTGACAGATACATCGCTGGCATAAGATAAAAATCTGAAACAGAAAACACTCATCCACCACTGAGAAACATGCAACACCGCTGGATCCCGACAGAACCACGGTCCTCCAAGAGACGAGTCTTTGTTCTCAGGATTTCCAAAACAGTATTCCGAAAACAACGTCCCTCCCTATATAGATTTGTATTGCTATATCTCTATCATTTTCCTGAGACCCATCAAAACGAAGATATAATTAACCCAGCCTCAATAGAAATTACAATGATTTTGAAACAGCGAGAAACAATCTATTTGCATTTGGTAGCTAATTATTCCCCCTACGCACACAGCCATCAATGTTCCCTAAAACCATCCACAGAACAGACAATCTGTGCTAGCCAGAGCTTCTGGAAAGGAGGGGAAAAGGAGGGACTAAGCGAAAAACCTCAACTTCGGGGTGGCAAAATTTTCTTCAAATATGCAGCACCTTGAGCTCAGCCAAGTCTGTAATAGAATTGCCCTTCTGAACTCATCCGACAGCATTAGCATCCACCTGTGTATCGCATGTAAGCTGACAGCTACCACAGGATGAATCTAGTGGGAGCCACTGACATTTGCAAAATTATTGAATTATTATTATTCCCTTCTTCACACCACTCCAAGGAAATACGAAGCCATTTTCCAATACACAACATCGCAAACAGATCCTGCTGCCGTTGGACATAAATTTAACACCGGGTAACACCAGGACTACTGTCATAGCCATGCAACACATGAATTTTCAGTGGCGCAGGCAGAGTTGCATCTGTTATTATTCACTCCTCGAAGGAGGAAGGGTGTGCCCTTCTTCCACTCGTACACAGTCCCGGAGACTTGCTGAGGAGTGATCTCTAACAACTCGAGCTCGAGGGGAGCGATTTATTCCAGTTAGGCACATAACACTCAAAATGATACCCTTCCCTGCCCCCCCCCCAGCCAGGCAAGTTTTGCTGACAGTTCACCTCCATTTCCTCATCATTCAGAAGGATTAGCTAGATGTTTTTAAGAGGTAAAGACGCAAACCGTGGTTAGTGAGCACTGCCTCTCCCAGCTCAAGCACTGCGCTGAAGCAGCCTGAGAAAAATCAAGCCACCCAGGTATTTCTGCTTGACGTCCTGGGAGCCCCCAGGTTGGCCCTCCATCGCTTGTGCTGTAAGTATTTGGAAGAAGCTGATATAAAGCATCAAGGGCGGTAAATCACATCCTCCTTCACCCACACTTTCTGGAGGCGAGTAGATAAAACGCTGTTCACTCACTAGGAACTAACAGAGGTTTTCCTTCCTCCAGGATGCACCTGCAAAGCAGCGACTGGGAAGGAAGGAGCTCGGTTTCACCTTGACGCAATCCGTGTGCCTGCAACACTTACCTCGCTGGCAAGGCATTCTCTCCTCAATACRCGAAAAGTGATCATCCTTTAAAGCAAAGCCAAAATATCTCAACAATTATTTTTCTTCCCCCATCTGACACAGGTTTGCAGCTGCTCAGGCATGGGGAGGAGGGGGAGCAAAATTAAAAAAAAAAGACTATTATTCTCTAGGCAATCAAAGCTATTCCCTTCACACATTTTCTTTCCAACAGAAGCATGATATATCGAGTCCCACTGGGTTCTGATCACAACTAAACAGGACTAGGTGTTTTCAGCTCCCTTCTGCCAACACAGCTCAACGTGCAGCAGGCCTCACCTCGTATAATCATTTAACTCAACACGAAGTCACCCTGGTGCTCTACCCCAGCTCTAGAAAGTCAGCCCGTGCCTCAGTATGGCCTTGCACRGAAATAGGATTACTTTGGCCTGGAGGAAAAAAAGAAACCACAACATGAAGGTCACCCATAAAATCATTACACAGATCCCTCTTCCCCAGCTCTTAGAGAAAAACCTTTATCAAACCCTCAACCTTAAAGTAGAAACACAAAAAGATATGTACATTAATCCCATATACCTCCGTCAATTTTTTTCCTCGTGTCTTTAGAGCAGTTGTTTACTGCAGCCAACTGCAGAGAAATTACAGTAGCTTAACTCTCCAACTCCCTCTAAAGGATTAATCTTCCAGTGAGCATGCTCACGCGAGATCTTTTTTCAGCAGTTGCATCCATTTCATGAAATGAGGGCTGCTGCAGACATGAGGAAATGCCATTTCAGGACTACAGGCAAAGTTAAACAGCCCCCAAAATAAGGGCTGATCTCTTCCTAGAGCTCTAGAAAGGATCTCTGCCCAACCCTCTACCTCCAACGAGGTTTAAAGATTTCATGTTAATGTGCCCTTTCAGGAAGAGGGGGGGCTGGTGGTTTCCCTGCGACACACGTTTTAAATGTCTGATCTTGGCTTTTCTCTACAAGCTGGTGGACAGTTCATCCACCGAATCTTAAGTCAAAAATAGCTACTTCTCACTGGCAGATTTTTCTTTTGTATCACTTGTTGGCTCATCTTTGCTTTTAAAAAAATCGGGAAGATAATTTGGGGTGCGGGGGGGGTGGGGAGGGGGAACATTCAAATAAAAAGGAACAGCTTTAAAAATCTAGTTCTCAACTCTGCATCACAGTAGATAACAGATCCTGAGACACATTTAACTCCACAGATTAAGGACCCATGCAAATGAGGATTTGCTAGTAGACAACAAATCCAGTATCTAAACAAGGCTGTTCAAGTAATCTTGTCCATTCTCTCCTAGACCGCTGTAGATTAAACTGCTCTATTTGAGGTATTTCTCCCTCACCCCAAACGGTGCACCTTGAATCAGAGCTTTCCTGGTGAAAATAAAGCTCCAAAATTAAGGACAAATATTTATACTTTAGAAATAGATTCTTCCATTTTCATTTTCCCATATTACCAGGGTACTGCCGTTCCCCTTCCCATTTATCTATTTTATGTCCTGTTGCTTAATTGCTCTTTGTAGCTGATAGAAATCCAAGCCTCCCCCTCCCCCACGAAAGGCTCTTATTTCAAGTTTTAAACCCTGCTTGAGTCTAGGACACTAGAGACCAGACTGCAACCACTGAGCGCTGGGGAAAATCCGGAGTGGGCTACAGCCGAAGGTGTGAGATTGCTTCACAAATCCAGTTGCCAGACTTCACCCCAGCCATTACAAAGATCTAAACATTTATTTTTTTTTWAAAAAAAAGTCTGGAATGCCTTTGATGCCATGAAGCCCTTTTCATGTTTTAAGCCCTACATGTGAATCCACAAAAAAGGCAACATGTCATCATAGTGTTAAATAAGGGCTATGTCTGCTTTTTAAAATGAACGCTCACCATAGCGACAGTCTCCCTAAGGAATGATAAAACGTATGGTGACACTGGATATTTTGTTCTGTTGTCACCTAAATAGAATCACCCACAGAAAGGAAATCTCTGTTACCATGCATTAAAATAGATGCTTTGTTTTATTTATAAAGCATCCAAACTGGTTGGTTTGGATGTGTCATAGCACAGGCTGTTCATCCACCCCTCCCTGCTCTRTCCTTTGGGGACTTAATGAATGATGCCTGCATTCATCCTGCCCTCGCCTCCCACTGATCTCAGGTGGTGCTGAGGCTGCTCCAACTGYTTGGAGGAAGGTTTGGAGTAAGGGTGGGATCTGTCCCTGAAAATCCTTCCAAGGAAGAATCCCAGACTTTAAAGCAGGCAGATGTGAAAGCCTTGATGCAGGAAGATCATGTCCTGCACTTCCTCCTCCATTGCAGGATTACACCCAAACATGAAGTTGGGATATCAGATATGGAGTTATCCTGACCTGTCATTCCCAATTTGGAAACCAGTCTTACTCCCTGAGAGTTTAGACTTTGAAGATTGACTGCTATTGATTCTTCTTCAAGCAAACAGCCCAAGCTGGCAATCAGTCAATAATAAGCAATTACTCGACAGCCTCTTATCTCCAGATGCCAGCCCAGACAGCTCGATTCATACAGGCAGCAGGTCAATAAATCAAAGCTGTTCTCAAATTTTAAAATATCATCATTTAAAAACCCACCCAGCCTTCAACCTGGCTGAAAAAGCAGCCAGGACAGAGAGATTCCCACAGAACAGTATGGTGGCCTATTACTAATTTACCAAACAGGAGATAGTATGTGATGTGGTGAAATCCACCTCTGACACTCCTCATTTGTCATGAGTAGCATGAAAGTTGCAGCTGGATGAAGATGATGAGAGARAGAGGAGGAAGCGAACCCCTTGTCCTTCAAACAATTACTCATAGGAAAGAAGCAGAGCAGGGCAGCCTTCCTTAAACGCTCACCATTCCTGGCTGGCTCACTTTGACCCACCTCGCTGTTCACTGGGAGCCTCAGAAATACCAACAAAAGCGTGTTTAACAACACCATGACAGCAAAGTGATGACACCTTTCTAATATCCCTGCTGTGACCTCTATACCCTGAGTATACAATTAATCATTTCATCCTAGGAAATGCACTTCTTCACTCTCTCGTGGACTAAACGTGACACAAGTATGTGAGCCAAAGGCTCCTCTTGTGCCTGTCAGTGTGACCCAGAGGTGATGGTGTTCAGTCCAGTGGTGCCAACACAGTGCAACAGAGAAGAAAATCAGCCTTGCCGAAAACTGATGTAGGCATTTTACGCCCTCAGTGCAGACTCCCTTTAAAGACTCATTTGTATGAAGAGCTAAGAATTGCCTATATAATTTGCAGGAGACCACACAGCTGGAATATGAGCCTGGTGCAACAGCAACCTTCTATCTAGTACTGCAGAACCTAGCAACTCTGGTACCTTCACTGTTTATCCATGAGTTCTCGCAGAAGTCATGGAAACAGCCTGAAAGTACCAACAGAACAGAACAATACTTAAATAATTCTGCTTCTGCTGCTAGAGGAGGTAGGTGGCCTACAGAATGCTGTATCCTCCACATCAGGTGTTAACCACTGGCACAGAAGGAGGTACACAAGGTACCAACAAGCTGCACAAGGACAGTAAATTCAAGACCCTCAGAGCCCATGGAGCTTTCTGCTCATGCTGCAGAAATGTCCCAGATTTATGAAGCTTGGGGCAGCTCCACCAATGTACTGCAGCGTAGCTGTGACTCCATCTAGGCAGGCTGCCAGGAGTCTAAACAATACCAAATACATAAGAAAACCAAGAGAAGGAGGAGGCATGACTTGGGAAAGTGGTATCTCTAAGTATGGGGGACCAGCAGCTCCCAGTGAACACAGAGCATGGAGGCTTCTTGCTTCATTTGACACAATCACTGGTCCCAGGAAGGAACGTATTTGTATAATGATTATAACCAAATCTTGCAGACTGAGCATCTCCAATCACACTAGTTTGAAAAAACAAAATTTTGAGCCCAATATCTAAACAAAAAGGGGTGACCTGCTGGAAGCAGGATCAAGCCCATGGCTGGTACTCACTCTTCACACTCTATTTGCCACAAAATGCAGGCATGTGAGGACATGGTCTAAATGTCCTCAGTCTTCAATACCTTTCAGAGGTCTGGGAGGGATGGTCAGGCAAAAGGCAGCAGATAATAAATTACTTCAATCGTGCTCGCCAGTTGGGTCAGACTTCTTGTGGAAGAGCCTACTGATTTTTTCACCTCTAGCTACACACAGTGCACATGGTTCTTCATTTCATCAGTGGCTGGGACAGCAGGAGGCTGTGGGAATGTATGCCCAAAATCTGAAAAGGATTTCTCTCCTCTTCTTACCCACAGAGCATCTGCAGGTGGCTTTTACACTGTCAGTTTAGTCTGTAACATTGTGGCAAAGCATGGAAGAGCACTCAGGGAAAAAAAAAAAGTGTTAACGCATAATACTGTATCACTATCACCATTTATAGTAAAGCCACAAAATGCCAAACCAGCTGACAGGGTCCCACAAACCACACTGCAGAGCAACAGCGGGCTCCTGAGTTTTGCAGCCTATCAGAATTATTTTCACACAATACCTGCATTTTTCTGGTGCCCTTTTCTCTCTCCCTCCAAACATACAGGTGAATGGCAGGTCAGCGCATCCGCACTCTAAGGACAGTCTAGTGGTAGCACAGCTCTAAAGGGGAGCCCGCAAAACTGGAGTTGCTGACCACTGAAACAGTTATTTATTTCCACACAAAGGAGAGCAACCATGCTGCCTGCTATTGGCCTGGCTTCAATGGATACACAGCTTCAGTCTAACCTGCGTTGTCATACTCTGTAAAAGGAAAATAATACAGCAATGTTACAAACCGTAAGTGCGGCAGTAACATGACTATTTCTCATCTTTTATGATGAAAACAATGCCAGTCGCAAGACAATGAGATATCACAACCTGCCATTCACCCTTCCTATCTCAAGGTGTGACCATTTCATACAAAAGCTGCTGATCACCTATTGTGCTCTGCTTCCTTCTTTTAAATCATAGTGTTGTGTTAGCACCAGGATCCCACTGCTTTGGGTCTGAAAGTGTTGCTAGAGCAGCAAATGCTAGAAACTGGAGCAAAGAACAAAAGGACTCCATGGCCCCACCAAGGATGTTATCAAGGAGATAGCAAGAATGTAAAATGGGACCAAGACACCTCTCTTAGAGCAGGGAACTGCCATCTCCAATACTTTTGGTGGGCAGAATGATAATTTAGCAAGTCCGCCATCTCAGTAAGAAATTACAGTAGCTTAGCCCCTTGTCTACTTCTTATCAGGAGCCCCATGACTGACCAAGGCATTGCTCCTCTTCATGAGCATATTATGTTTCATGCCCAGCATGAACATGCCGTTACAGTCCGATACCTCACGGTTGACTTTGGTGCAGAGAGGCAAGAATTAGGGACAGACTTTTCTGTAAAGGCAAAGTAAATCCCTACTTGCATGTTGAGTAGGTTGCCTTTGCAGAAGGAGACCTGGTCAGAATACCTCTCACTGGACAAATCCAACTGAGGTTAAATTCCAGAAGTTCATTGGGCAGGGTAGACAAAATTAATCTCTTAATGGGGTCTCACTGTATTCCAGACACCTTTCAAGGCTTATCAGAGTGGCCCACATGGTTGCAATGAATATGGATGCTTCAGAAAATAATCCTCAAAGCAGACTGATTCAGGGACTTTCCTTTGGCTCTTCTAGCACCTTCAGGATGGAGACACTACGCCAAAGGTGTGCGCACAGTGCCCTAATTGTAAATATTACCCACTGGAGTGTGGGGAGGGGGAGGATAGCAAGCAGCAGGCTTCTGTGTGATTGCAACCCACTGTCAAAATCAATCCATGGTGGTTTGTGTTCACTACGTCATGCTGTCTGCAGCACCAGTTTCGATACTGGAGAACTTTGGAAGAGCTCAGAAGGTCCTTGTACTTCACACACACATGGATTTGTTTTGCTCCCCGCTGGTTGCAAGGATCTGACTAACTCCGATTTGTCTCTCAAGATAAACAAACACTGTTTAAGGGGGGCCTTTTTCATTTAGCAGGAACTGTCCCTCTGCACCTGGTCTTTCTATCACCTACACCAGTGGCTTTCAACCTTTGGTCTGCCAACTAGTTCCAGAAGGCTCTGAGAGGTAGCTAAGAAAAGCAAGCCACTTGCAGTGGTCATATTTGCTACACAGACATTTACACCCTACTGGCATGGGATTAAAAACCACTCAGACAAACTAAGCAGGAGGATCAGAGAGGAAGTCCTAGAGGCRTCTGGCTTTAAGTATGAAAGCCAAAAAAATTTTTTTTTTTTTTTTAAACGTAAGCAAATGGTTTAGTGATGCTGACAAAGACAAAAATTCTCATGGTGGCTTACGAAAATGAGTATGATGGCTAGCAAAGGCAGTACTAGCTTCAAGGAAGTAAGGCTCAAAACCTGGCTCTGAGCTGGCCTCACCTCCAGCTTGAAACACCTGTACAGGTTACAAACAAGCAGCRAAGAGGACAAACATTATTTCTCCACCCTCTGGATTAAAATTCAAAGGTGGAGAAGTTACATGAACTGCTGAGGATCACGGCACTGAGAGACTGCCTTGCTCTGGGAACAGATGGCCAAGCCCCACGCTCTCAAGCCTGCCGTAACACACGGTGAGAATCCAGACCTCAGGAAAACTGAAGGACTTTGCTGCAACTTAATCCCAAGGCCCTGATAGCACAAGACTGTGACTGTGGCCTTCCAAAACAGACAAGTATCAATGCTCAGATGCCTCCTAGTGTGCCTGCTCACAACTCTGGGAGAATCATTGCCTCCTCCACGCTATGAGCCTTCCTCTGTTTTGCTCAACAACATACCTTTCACACAGCATGCAAAGCAAACGAGCAGTGGGATACGGTCCAGCCTCACCTCGACTCGAACCAACCTACGTTCCAGCTTTTCATTTGCATGTTTCCAAAATAGCTTGTTCCCCATCTGACCCAGTAAAAAAAAAGAAAACCCCAAACAGAAAAATACAAACACATGGAAAGAAAAAAAATAAAATAGTATAATAAAGAAAAAAAAAAAAAAAAAAAAAAGTAAATTAATTCAAGGACCTGATTACTGGTCCACCCATAATTTTTGCATCTTTTTAGCTATCCCCGATAGAGGCATCCTCTATAGCGTGATAGTTCTGTTGAGACAATTCAAAGCATATTCAAAGTTATACCAACATAAACACGCTTCTATCAACATGACTTTGGTCAACACACTTACACGATGCACAGCACAGCCACATTTACACCAGCGTAAACATGCTTATATCGACATGGCTAAGCCCTGTGTCTTCACATGAATTAGCTATACCAGTACAAAGTGCCAACTTTAACTGTCTGTTAATTGGGATTTATAGAGGTTCAGTCTGTATATGCTAAGAGCTGTATGTAAATGAGCTTTCACAGTACAGTCTTAATTAATAGTCATAGGTTTCAACACGCAAAGGAACTGCCATGATCATCCTGTCAACGGTTATTTCTACAAATCCAGTGGCTCACGGCTGAAAACCTGCAACTGCTGTCTAAAACACCCCCACCATCATCTCCTGCTCCTGGCTTCTCTGCTGAGGAGGGCTGTGAGGAACACACCTCTGCAGGAGCCCTTAGCCAAGAGGTCTTTATGCCATGGAAGTAGCTTGCTTCACTCAGGAGGAATTATTTTGCCAGCAAAACTGCACCCACACTCAACCAGTACAAGACACCTGCACAGCCTTACCAAGGAAGCATTCCTAGATGGAGGCATGGCTCACACCTACCCACACATCTAGGGCTTAGACGTGCAACCCTATATCCAAGGCGCAGCCAGCATCTGAGCCATTATGTCACCAATGAACAGCTCTCCCTGTAACGCTGAATACTATGGCATATTAGTAATTATTACTCAGATGGGTAAATGTTTGCAAGTTCAAAGCCTACCTGTCTAGCTGCGTTATGTAATTACAGAGCAGAGCACTCAGCAGCACACAGTTGTGCTCCTCTTCTGTCTGATTTGGATCTGCAGTGTACCATTACAAGAGGCTCCATGGGCTCATTCCCACGTTGAGCTGCGTTCATATAAATAACGTATGCCACAGGTAGACCACTTGGCAAGCTCATGGGGGGCTGTCAGGCCAGGAAAGGGTTTTTATCTGATTTTGGGCACCACATCCCTGGAGAAGYTGATGCTGTCACACAAGCAACTCATAGGATCTAGCAGAAAAGATAGAGATTTTAACTAGTCCTCCCATATGCTGCCCAGCCCAGAAGGCAGCAACGCGATACAGCATTCTCCTGTCAAGAGAGACAGACGTGCTTAATGCCACAGTGCAGCTGGTGAGTTAAGGGGAGGAGACACATCACCAAGATAATGGCAGCATCTGCGTGAAGATTAGCTCTAAAACTAAGCTTGGGGAAACAGCCCCTGACTTCACATTGAGCATAACAAAAATTTTGATTCAAGTATTCCTGTAGAAAGAAATGGGGAAATTACTGTATTCCTGGAAATTCATTTGCAGAGGTGGCCTATGCCACCTATCCTATTCCCGGATAACAATGCTGAAAGAGCAGTATGTTGAGACACCCGTGGCTGAAAACCCAAAGAACAAGTAATGCCACCTGGCAGAGGCAGGAAACCCTTTCCTCCTGCCTTTACTCCTCAGGTGATGCAACACGCAGAGATATTTACAGTTAACAGAACCCATATCCTACATTGGCCAAACCTTCACAAAGCTCTGATAATGCAGTGAAAAAACAATACTGGTTCATTTTCCTTCCATGCAATTTAACTTCTAGTACTCAATATAACACACTGCTTCCCATCCTTGTGCCCAGAGCCAAACAAAGCGGATCCGCTGGAGAGTGAAGTTTAAGTAGGATTTAAGATATGCCTTGAACTTCTGATGGCAGTCCACGAAGGAGTGGATCCTACCCAGGCTGAGCAAGAGACTGTAACCACATGGTTTTGTCACGCACAGAATAGAAGAAAGCATTGTGAATTCACGCCAAAATATTAAGGGCTTTTTCTCATTCAAAAAAAATAAAACGGCTGAATCAACCAACAGAGCAGAGCTTTTCCCAGTGCCTTTGCAAGGTCAGGTGCAGCCGCAGCCAGACTGTGGCTGGGAGGAACCTGCACCAGCAACAGGCGCTCCCRGGCTGCGTGGCCGTGACACAGCCCACGGCAGAGGATGCTGATGGGGGACTCCAGCCCTCTTAGCCCCCTCTCTGCTTTCCCCCACTTACCTGCACTGTGAAAGTAGGCCTGAACCTCCAGCTGCAACTGCTACACTCTTGCAAAACCACGTAAAAAAACCAGATGTAAACAAACTAATGGAAAAGTTCGCCAAAGTGACACTTTTCTGCCCAACGTTTTGCTTTAGAAAAGTCAGTGACAGGTTGTCAAAGTGGATTTGTTTATTAAAAGTGGATCTTTCCTAGCAAGGGGCACAGAATGACCGTACAGTAGATGCCACAATTACATAGGTTTGTTAATAATTGCATAGGCTGGAACAGGATACATTAGCCTAATTTAAGAAYGGAATCAGAGAACATGTGAAAGGTTACAGATCACATTTTCAAGATAAAGTCCAATGTTGCTATCAGAAGTCCAAAGAAGAGGTGCTGGACATTTAAAGTCATACTGGCTTCGATCACAAATAGTTTGTATGTTACAAAGTGCTTCTAGAAGAAGTTTTCTATTTCTCTTAATCAGCTCCACCCATGATCTCAAGGAATGAAGCCAGAAACCAGAGCACATATATCAGAGCATATAAAATAGTGAACATTTTGACATATGTAACTTGCCACCTCTTACCCAGTGAAGATAACCTGTACATTTAAAAGTTAACATTCTGCATTTCTATAACACTTCCAGTTAAAGGCTTCTAACACCAAGTCAAGCCTTATAACTTTGTAWAAATATTACCTCTGTTTTACAGATGGGAAAAGCATCACAGGTAGCAAAACATCAAACCACCTGTCCCAGGGGCAAAGCCTGCAGAGCAGCACGGGCTGCAGAACCCAGCCACCGCGTTCAACCGAGACATTCAAGGGTGGGAGCCTCTGCTCATCCTGGGGGACACTACTGGCACAAAAGGGACCGAGGGGTGTGTTAGGATGAAGAGGCCACCTGGCAGACCTCACGAGAAAGCAACCTATACAGATCCCCACACCTAATCTCAGCAGACTCAAGGGACTTTCAAACACACAGATCCCAAACTGATCTGAAATAGCAAATTCAGAGATGACAGCGCAGCCTTTCCCCTGCAGATACGCTGGCACCGGCAGCACACGGCTGCACCTTTAAGGCACGCAGGCTGCTGACAGCAAGGACACTGCATTTGCAGTAGACAAAGCACCACAATGGCGATGCCAGGCCAATTAGCAGAATTTCAATTCATAGGCATTTAACAAGACTACGAAGTCGTTCTTGGGCACAGCGGCTTTTCAGCAGGGACAAATTCTAAATCTCATAATCAGACTCCACCAACCAGCCTTGCTTGGACAGTTCTTTAAATTCTTTTGTTTAAATTGCTGACTGCCCCATTGCTTGGGTACACTGCAAGCAGTCTGCTCTCACTGAAGCTGATGGCAAATCCCTTCCCGATTTCTGTGGTTTTGGATCAGGTCCCAAGACTCTTTTTAATGTAATACTCTACTTTAGTCTATGTAATCTTGTGTCTTATGGAGGGTCAATGCTGCAAACTCTCCTTGCACTTAAGTCCTATTATCTGTCTGCACTAATTCTGCACACAGAGCATTTACAGGTCCTTAGCTCTCTGCTCATACAGCTCCACATTCACCAGCCCCAGTCAGCCATGAAGCCGGGCATCTGCTAAGTAAGAGGGAAAAAAGAAAACAAAATCAGAGATTTACTTTACTTCCATATTCAATCACACAGTTTTTCCAATGCTCTCATTTTGCACATGGCACAACACATACTTCAGAAACTCTGTGAAACAAGCAGGTTATGTTCTGTGCTTGCAAAGCACTATCTATACTTACAGGGCAATAAAAATAAGCTTAATTAATAATACATCAGCAAGAAAATGTTAATGAGCACCCAGCAGGGAAAAGGACTGTTGTCTAATCTCCTTGTGTGGACTCCTTGCTTTGGCAGCAATCAGCAACTGCATCAGCATTACCATCCCAGTGCAAGCTAAGATACCTGACTCATCAGGGAATGCATGCAGGAACCACAGGGCCTCGTGTCACCATTTACACTTCTCTTTAAAAGCAGACACTGTTGCATCAGGAGCGGCTCTTGGCAGCTCCACGCCAACTTCCACTTGTGGAGTTTTTGTCATTTAAAGAAGAATTTAGAATATCCCTGGGTATCCAATGTTTAAATACACATAGACAACAGGGCCTCCTGCAATCAGCTCTTTGGCCACATCTGCAAAATATATGGCTCTGCTGACAGAGCCTGCATTGGCTTCAAGCTGCTGACACAACCATGCTGCTGGATCACAAGCACATTGAGGGGGAACCGTATCAAACCTCCCGACTCCTGGGAGCTCGCTGAGAATATCCGAGCTGTTTCCTTGGGGCCTGCCTGCCCTCGCTGAGCAAAGAGGCACCACAGGCTCAAACTGGTGTGCCACCAGATGTCTCAGCTAGGTGCATTTCAAGGCAGATAATGGAAATCCCCTCTCCCAGCTGTTTTTCCTCCGTGCTGCCTCCCCGTTGCAGGAGGCTGTTTTGGCAGAAGCCAGCACCCCACGAGTAAGAGCCCGGGGCTCGCAGCTGCCAACACAGCTCTGCCACTGGAGCACATCCACACTGGCACTCGGCTGCAGCGCGTGTTCGTCAAGGGCTTGTGCCGCATGGGGAGGTGGTTTCCTGCAGCCAATGGAGAAGCTGCTGTTTCTGCCTTTCATCAGAAGCGTGGCTGGAAACAAAGGCCCGGTGAAGAAAGGCAAGTTGGCTGGTAAAACTTCCTAGCACTAGCCAAGCCTCAGACCTGACAAATCACCCTCATTCCTCATCACCTCCTGACCTTCTCCTCCACAGCCRGGCTGCCTCTGGGATCACGCCGGGACCTGTATTTAAGCCCGCATGCTGGCTGGGGGCGAGGAGGATCTTTGTGTCATATGTCATTGCTGACGGCAGCCTCAAGCCACAACTCCAAGACAAACAGCAGCAACAGCAATATAACATGCATCTTGTAATTGCATAAAGCACCAGCATTTGCATCCGCAGCAGTAGGTAAAATTTTAGTCTGCTGTCACACAGGGGCAGAAGATAAATTATGTCTATTAAAAAGCCTCCATGAGGATAGTCTGGAGGTGTGGATTTGAGAAGACATCAAACCAATCAGTTTTTAATAAAAGCCATAAATGATTAAGACCAATGTGCTATCAACATAGAGCTGCATGAGAAAAGGTGCTAAACTCTTAGAAACCAAGCACGTAACCACATCACCAGCACGAAGTGTACTTTCAATAGGGAAGGAGACTACAAAACTCACACAGAAATCCCAAAAATGTGTGAGTTAGGCACAGACTACACTGTGTGTGACAGACGCCCGGTCTAAATCTTAAAAAAAGATGGGAAATAAAACTTGCAGTGACTGGAAAACAAAGTGGAAATAACCAAGACAGAATATGATCCCCCCTCGCTGGCCTTTTCAAACGATGCAAGCTGGAGGCTGTGCTAACCTCTCCCTGCTGTAAATTCTCAAAAGTCAAAGCAGACGAATCTTCAGTAAATGTGCTCAGTAGCAGTTTGTTTGCTCACTGGTGGCGTCTCCCTGGTACAGGGAGATGTTGATTAAAAGACAGCATGGCTCTTCACCTCACCTCTCCACACACGCTCTGAAAGCTACAGGATCTGGCACYACAGCAAGAGTAAATATTACATCTCATCCGAAGGCCATCTTTAAAGGAACATTCGTTGTTTGTCCTCAAAGTGTGGCAAAAAAGATTAAATATTCCAGATGTCATCCCCAGGTCCTATAGGACACCTGCTTATAAACAATCATCTTTGCATATTAAGGAGGCATTAAAGCACCAATTTGAAACAATGCATCTTAGCAGTACTAAAAAATACCCTTCCTAATCAAAAGAACAAAAGGATTTCTAATATATGGAATTCATGGATCCTCAACATTTAAAACACAGAGTTGACAAAAGCTATTACAAACAAGTTTGCAATTAAAAACACCTGATGTCTTGGTTACCAGTTCAGCAGCGGTGCTTTTTGCAAAGCCTTCTGGGTGTTGACTTAATCTATCAAATATTAATAATGCTCGTCAATTAATAAAATATTTAGACTCATGCTTTATGTTCTCATAATCTGGAGGCCTATGTTCAAACTCGCAGGCCAACAGGATACTAGATGGAATCATATAAACCAGCTCGCAACCTGATTGTTAATGTTTTCATTTCCCAAATACAGATACTCTCTTCTTTACACTGGTAAAACCACATTTGACAGGGTGTAAATTTGCTACCTACCCCCTTGGATATAAGAAATGCATCAAAAAACTACGTTAATTTCTCAGGTACCAAAAATGCAAGTGACTTAAATGCCCATCTCCTATTTAGTGCAGGTCCTGATGACCTCCAAGCTGGAGGCACTGCCTCTCCAGCCCCCGAATCCTCCCCTCCACCCTGTGCTAGCGCAGACGTGGCTGGCGATTCGCAGGGCGTGCGGAGCCAACACGAGCTGCACAGCGCTGCCAGCCTCCAGCGCCTTTCCGCAGATCCCTTCCGTGCCCCTAAAGCAAAACTCACAGGGAATGAACTTCAGTCAAGGGCAGCATAAAAACATGCCTTGGGTAACACCCCAGGAACTGAGATAATCAAGAGAGGATAAATTAAACTACAGGGAAGAAATAGTAAAAAATATATATGGCTTTGCTGCCCAGCTACTCACACTTGGGCTGAGCTAATGCAGCATCAAAAACTTTAGTCAGTTTGGAGGTAGGGCACGGCTTTGAAGTCAAAGGCCTTTGGGCATTTGCATTCACTAGACACCGACGAACGTCACGTTTCAGTAACTACCTCCTGATATTGCGACAGGCGTACTTCCAATTCCCAAATCAACAGCTGGATGAAGCATGTAATTTCAAAACCCATTAATTCTTTCTAAGTCTTCTACCATGTGCATGTTTAATTTCCCACTCCCTGAAACAGTATTATGATTTTTGAGAGAACCTGACTATAGCTTCTGAATGCTCTGGGTCAGCAGAATGAAACATCCCCAATTACCACTGAAGTTGGATAAAACATTTGGATAATTTGCCTTCTGGCTTTGAGCCTTTGGGAGCCTTCCTCTGAAACTGCAAGGACTAGAAATGTGTGACTGGAGAGAAAGAAGCTAGCTGAGATTCTCAAGAATCCAGGAGCTCACGCTTAAAAAGGCAAAGAAGGAGGGGGTGTTTCACTGCACTCAGGGCTGTATTCAAATGCATCAGCAGGTCATGGCCAATAGTCCTGGGGAGACCAGGGTTCCCTTTTGCCAGTTACCATGCTAAAATACATCTGTCTACACCTACACTGGAGTTCTAAAATTAATTAAAAATCTGAAGTAGTACTCTGAATAACGCATAGACTTTTTCTCTTAACATAACCAAGGCCAAAGCACAGCATATTTCAGTTCGGACACCTGGACTGCAATTCTCTCTCCACGGAGGTGCCCGTGCTCTCGTGCTGTGTTCCCTTCGGCTCTACAGATGGTTCAAGCCATCAGATTCATCCTGGCTGCCCTCCGTTCTCAGAAGCAATAAGCACCACGTTCCTCTTCTTTTTAGCAACGAGACAAGCAAGCAGGCACGTTTTTCTGCAGCATCACAAGCCTCCTGGACTTGGCTCAAATACTTTGCCCCAAATCACAGGTAACGGGTCTGYTGTGTAGTCTTTGGGCACCACTGTTATCTCCACTCACCTCACTTTGCTCAGTTCCCCAGTTCTCTGCTGTTGGTTTTGAATGGTGTAGCCACAGCAAGCTCATAACCATCTCCTGCGTCATGTACTGGCCCAGCTGACCTAAGAAGCTATAACCACTTTGTTTATTTTTATCCCTGTTTGCATAGTTTTACATTTCCCTGTAACAAGTGGGATAAGTCACTTACCTGGCTTTATTTTGAGTTTATCCATGTCAGCTCGGTTATCTTTCTCCGTATTTACTTCCTCCCCAGCTGCGCCACCTGCAAATTTCCACCCTCTCCCGCGTGCTGTCTCTGCAGGATGATTAGCCGTATGCAAACAGAAGTGGACCTGAATTTTCTGCTCTACCAGTCCATCCCACTCACCGTCTCCCTGTCCTAAACTGACATTGCTCACCACTGCCTTGGAGAGCTCTCCCTTGAGGAGGAGATACGACACTGAAAAGGATGGATTTAATATTTAATAGCCCACCTCCACCCCCAAGCCAGTCCCTTGTACACACAAGTAGCTCAGCCCTACACCGTGTCAGCTCACCTTGCTCAGCAGCTGTCTGCAGTTTACGTCAGGCAGGGTGTTTGAACGGTGACTCCTCTGTGGAGCCAAACTATCTTAAATGTAAACTCGGGCAAAACGAGCTGGTATGGAGGCAGACGGCAAGACAATGTTGGGGATCAGGCTGGGCATTAAGGAAACAGGAATCCTCTTGGAAGAACATTTCCTACTTGAAAAGAGGATACGCTGGATGTCCTTGATACTTTGCCTATGCTAGAAATTTTTAATTAAAAGCAGGAAAGCCTTTCTATTTTAGACGCAGCGATACCAGCATCAGGCGCTTTTATAAGTACAGTTTATTCTGGGTTTATATGCATTTCACAGAGCCTGGCAGCCAAGCTAAGCCAGCAGGGCTACAGCAAACTCTTCCACTCCCTGTCAGATTTACTTTACCACTTCAACCAGTCACCAGGCATCAYCAACGGGACGTGCCTGCCCACACACTGAGGCAGGTCAGACTCATGCGACTTCTCCCTGAGCCACCTGAGACACAGACAGCTAGGTGAGCCTTTCAGTGGCGACCTTTGGCTTCCACGAGAGTCAAGGAGGCGGAAATATCCAGCAAAACGTGTCTTGAAGCACTCAACAGACCCCTTGAACCTCTCACAGTCCTGCACAAAACATAACCCCCTTTTACCTCCTCCTTTTCTGGGACCCAGTGACCCAAACCATAGGCACCAGCTGTGCTCTGCTCCAAGCACTCTGCTAGGGAAAAGCAAGAGGAATACGGCCTGCTGCCATCCCCTCCACCGCCCCACTTCTGGAGCAGAGAGGCCACGTAGGCGGTATTGCCCCAGCTTCAGGAGGGGAAGAGACAGATCACAAAATGCCAGGCAAGCTGATAAAGACCAAGGCCCCAGACTAGCGTTTCAGATCAGTGGCAACACAACAGTATCAGTCCCTAATCATTTCAATATCAGCTGCTCTCATGCACATTTGGAAGTGTGATACCCCAGGGTACCAGTACATCACTCTCTGCTAGCGGCAATGAACCGCTAAGGGATGCTAAATAATGCCTCCATCAGCTGGCACAGCTGTTTGCAAGGTGAGTGCCCATCCAGCTCTATCTGCCAGCACAGCTCGAATTGGTTCCCTCCACCGAAGAGCTGTTTGTTTGTTTTTCTTGTTGTTGTTGAGGTTTTTGCTGGTAATTGCATCTCTACCAGGACTTCTGCTGACACAGCTCTGGTGGAGGGGAGAGCAATTTCTTTGCATTTGTGGACAGATAACTAAGTCGGCAAAACTTCCCAAATGTAGACCAAGCCTCTGCTTTGGAAAGCAAAAAATAAGCTACCCTGGTCTAAAATCACCTCTAAACTAATACAGCACAGATAGTCCACAGCAAGGACTTATTAGTATGACTATTTCAGCAAGAAAAAATGAAAAATCATCCTCTCCAGCCAGCATAATTATATTGGAAGAGCTTTTTTTAAAGTATAAACCAGGCCTTTGATTCTGCCTTGACTGACAAAATGTTCTTCACATGCTTTCTTCAGTCACGTTGGCTCAGCCACATTAGCTTAACACAACTGAAGGGCACTTTTAAGGCTTTCTTAAAACTTCAGAAGTCATATTTGCCCATTCTGTTATTATTTAAAGTTTGTCTACATGGAAGAAAAGGATGAGTTCCTGAACAGCCTTTGCTAGCTCATACCTTGCTCAGCATGCGAGAATTCATGTTAGGAAAGTAAATGTTAGCATCCATTTGACACAGGGTAAAATTTTGTCACGGGCAGGGCAGTGTGCAATTTTAACAAGTTAATAAAGTAACCCTTGTGCAAAAGCCCCTAACTGATAAAGTTACAAACTCTCCTTCCTAGATGTTCAGTATCAGAGAGGGGAAAAAACTCCTTTCTTCATACAAAGATGCAGCTAAAGTGTTGCAAACTACATTAAGGCTGGTACCCCAGAAGAAATCTTACACAACAACTAGAAACACACATCTTTTTCCTGTGTTCATGTCAACGTAGTATCAACATACCTCACTGCACTATGGAGACTGAGGAAGACCGCTGTCCTGCAGCCATCAAAACATACAGGCTTCCAGACAGCTCACAAAGGAGGAAGGATGATGGGGTTTAAAATGCACCAAGTTTTCCTGATGTAGCTTACTGAAACAGACTCCGTATTAAAAGCAACAGCCCTGGGAAAGCAAAGCCCTCTCCTCACTTGCGATACCAGCTGGGGGAGTAAATGAGAGAGGAGGAAGGGCAGGGCAGGCCTGAAAGAAGCACTGGATTTCACGTCACCTGCAAAACAGAAAGTGGGAAACTGAAGAAATCATCTACGTGCTCACTGCTCAAAGGCACTGCTCATTAGGTCCTGGCTTATCCTATTATCACTCCTGCACTTGGTGGCCTATTACAGCAACCTCCTTCCAGCCAGGGACCCATGAATAGGAAGCGCTTTGACATGAGTGAATGTTGCCCCTTAATCCAGTAGGGAGTTCATTGAACAGGCGGAGGGCTGCCTACAGAGCTCCCGGCACCAGCTGGCTGAGGGGATGAGAGCAAGGATCAAAGCCAGGGCAAAGCCTTAGCACCGCGAGCCTGATTTGCGAAACTGCTCAGCCTGTTGAGTCCTCGCCTTTAAAACATGGGGAGCTGCTGGGTGCTGAAGTCGTCAGAGATCTGGCCTCAGCTGAGGGTGCTGAGCAGTGGGGAAATCTGTCCTCTATGTGGCTTGCACGCCGTCTCTTCACTTTAAAGATCAAAGTTGCATCTCAGAAAAAAAGATGTTACAGATCAGAACAGATAGGAGGAAAAAAAAATGATGAAAAATACAGTGTGACTTCTGAAGAGAACCACTTCATTCAAAGCCACACACACACCTTACTTCCTGCTTAGCATGCAGGCACCAGCCTTCCTGAGGTTAGCACGAGCCTGAGGAAAAACATCGTGGCTTGAAACCTCCCTTTTCAAGCTCACACCAAACAGTCTTTTTAGGAAACACACAAACACAAGGCCAGCTGATTCTCTTCACTAAACTGATGCAAACGGGAGTAGCAGCATCAAATTCAATGAATCTGCACTATCATAAAACTGGCTGAGCAAGACAAACTCAATTCCTTAAACTTCAATCTTTAGCGCTGCATTCACAGTAGGTCTAAAATAAGTAAAAGCACCAAACCGGACTGGATATAAGAAACCTGCTAAAGAAAACCAACAGCAAAACCAGGCTTCTCTGCAGCAATGTGGTTATTGCACCTAATGACTGCAGCACGCCTACTTACCTGGCAGCTCAACCGTTTCCCAAAGCACAGAGTTTACTTGGGGCAGCCTCCGAGTAAGGCAGCCAGAAGAGAATAACCACTGACGTTTACAGCTCAGAAGACATGAAGATCTTGGTGCTAAAGATTCTCCCTCACTCATCAATGCTAAGATTTGGCAAGGAGCTATTCTATACTGGAAACTTTCATCTTGAGTTAACTGACTGCCAACAACTCTGTAGAGGTGGTGTGGACACTCCCTGGAGACACAGAGAGCACTCTTCCAACCTGCTCACTCCCACCCAGCTCTTTGCTCAGAGCAAATATCTCCTCCCAGGAACACACCTCTGCACCTCTCTTGACCAAGTGAAATAATCCCTCGTTTCTGCTCCATCTTGCACGTGGCAGAACATCACAGTTGTGGGATGCTAGTCCTTGCTCTCCCCTACAAGCACTGGGGAAGCAAAAGAGCATCTCCTCTGGTCTCTAAATTCCAGCCTGATTTATACCAACTTCCTCCCCTCTGGCCTCAGGTATAAGCAAAGGTAGATCTGGCCTCAGACTTAACTGAGTTTATGGGGGAGGGGAGGAATTAAACTCCAAATGAGTCACCATTCCCTCCCCATAATCCACGGCAACATCTGTGGATATTAAGCCTGATTCTAAGAGCAATGTTTCTTAATGCTCTGCATACAGAGCAGACCCAGCCAGGACTCCTGGGAAATGCTTCCCAAAATAAAAGGTGTGCATCTGTAGTGTTAAGACTAACCTGTGCATTAAGAGTTGATGAGTTACGAGCCAACTCATGCCCCAGTTACAGCCATGCCATTCTCCTGAAAGCAATCACACCGAGGTAGCCGAAGGCAAAGCTGGACCATGGAGTCACAGAAGCACCTGAGGGCTGATTCCTCTATCACACGGCAAGATTAACACCTGATCCTCTTCAAAAGCACAAGGGAAGGGCAGCAGGATCAGGCCTGGAGATGCAGTTGTGGTGGAACAGAAAGCATAAGGAAAGCCTTGGACAAAACTCAACACCAAAGATGACAGGAATCTTGCCCGAGTAATAAATTTGAGCTGTCTTTGCAGCGCTTCACAAAAAAATGCTGTTGCCTCCTGCGTGGCCATGCTGCAAACTTCATCACACACAGGGCAGGAACTCCCTCCCGCAGCACAACCCTCTGAACACAGCACGTCAGACAGAAAGCTGGGAAAGGCTGCAGCACAGCCTGTCACACCTGAACAGTAAGGTGTAACCCAGCTGTTGGGAGATGCTGATCGGTAACTGCATCTCACTACAGTTACGGAGCATCCACTCACCTCCAGCTCTTATTTCTGTAGTTTGTATATGAATGTACACTGTACGATTATCTCATTGCTCTCTTTGTGCATGCGAAGGCTCAGCAGCCAGAGTGCTGCAATCTAGTGTTTACCTGAGGGCAAACAGACTTATAAAAAGAGTTTATATTCTCTAACAAAACTGGGGGAAAAGTTTCAGTCTGGCATAAAGGAACACCGCAAGTACAATAGGTATTTCAGCTCGGTGTGCCACTCGCATAATTTTATGGGGTAGTTGAGCTGTGTGTTGTACTCTTTGGGGACGTTTACAGATCTCTGGCTAATTATGGCTAATTGTCATTACATGGCAAACTTCATTTTCTTTGGGGATTTTGGATGCGATTCTGGTATTTCCTCAATGCATTTCAAACCACTATACTGATAGCGGCAATAAAACCTCTGTGGAGGCCGGCACCTTCGCAGTCCAGGCTCGCTGGTGAACTGCCGAGAAGCCGCTGCACCTCCTGCGCGCCCCAGAGCTCGTGGCAGCCTTCCCCTCTCGCCCTCCAACACCCCCTCGGCTCTCCAACAAGGGCCGCTTTTTCTGCTCGACTTACGACCGCGGGGCAGCTTCTGGGCCTACTCCAGCCCGCCCCACGGAGGGAAAGCCAAAGGAGAGTCAGCCCAGGCTCAGCAAAGGGGAACCGAGCTCCTGTCCCGGGCCGCTCGGCCTCTGAGGGAACGCAGAGAGTTTTCTGAGGAAAAACTCAGAGTTTTCCTCTCCAAAGGCAACTTCTCCACCTCCCCGCAGCCCTCCCGCGCCCCGGCCCGGCCCCCGTTTCCTCGAAAGCCGGAGCTGCAGCCGCGGCCGCCCCCCGAGAGGCGGCCGTGGGCACAGCCCGCCTGACGGCACGCTCCCGCGCTTCCCGCCGGCAGGGCCGCCGGGCTCTCAGGGCAGCGCTGCGGGGGCGGCGGGCCCCGGCCTCCCCTCCGGCGGGCGGCGGGGCCGGGCGGGGACGCCCGCCAGCTCCTCCCGCCGCGCGGGGCCAGGCTGCCGGGGGCGGGCCGGGGGCCGGGCCGGGGCCGCCCCGCCGCCGCCGCCGCCGCGCGGGCCCGGGGCCCTGCATGCCTCATGCCTGCCCCCGCACGGGCGCGTGCCCGCCGCCCGGGACCCTGCATGGCTCATAGCGGCGGCCCGGCCGCCGCCGCCGCGCCCGGCCGGCCCTGGACTCTGGATGGAGCCGCGCCAGCGCCGCCCGGCGCCCCGCCGCATGGGRGGCCCCGGAACATGGATGGCGCCCTCCGCGCTCCCCCCGCCTCCGCCACACGCACTCGCTCCCATTGGGGGAACCCCGGAATCTGTATGGCCCATACCACTGACTCACCGTGGAGGGGTGTTACTTATACAGAGTCCCGGGCCCCCCTACACACA
Organism: Phoebastria nigripes; assembly: GCA_035582835.1. Taxonomy (NCBI): domain Eukaryota; kingdom Metazoa; phylum Chordata; class Aves; order Procellariiformes; family Diomedeidae; genus Phoebastria; species Phoebastria nigripes. The sequence goes on from JAYKAV010000182.1 coordinate 128,510, forward strand.
ATGGCAGCAGCTCCCACATTCTTCCCCTCAGAGGAGTTGGACTGAACCATGGGGCGGCGGGGGCACGGCCCCCCTCCCGGCCTCCGACAGAACCCGCCTGGCCCTGGGCGATACCACTCCACGCTCCCCCATCTTCCTTCCCCCCGCCCGGGTAGATGGACGCCGCCGCTCTCACTCACCTCGGCATCCACTGTGGCCATGGCCGGAGCCCCGGAGCGTAGCCCCGCCCCCTCGGCGGCTCCTCACGCCTTGGCTCCGCCCCTTTCCCCTCATTCTTCTCAATGGAGACGCTCCGCCGGCCACCGCGCATGCGTACGGCAGCATGGCGGCCCCCGCGGGGCTCCTCTGGCCGTACGGCGTCATGGCGGCGCCCGTCCGGGGGCTGCCGTACAGCTGGAGCCGGGCTGGGGATGGGATGAGGATGGGGTGAGACGGGGACAGGGCCGGGATGGGGACAGGGCCCCTCGCTCCCCACGCACAGCCTCACCGCCCCCCCGACCCACGAACTCTTTACTGTTTGTACGGAGAGCCCCCGAGACAGCGGCTTTGGCCCCTGGCGCTCTGGGTTTTACCCCACCACCCACGGCAGCGGCTCCGCGCCCCGTCCGGTGCTGCGCAAGGGCAACAGCACCAGCCGTTCCTAACTGAGTAGATAATGAGTTTCCCAAACCTTCAGGAGTACCCCACCATGACAGCACCCAGCGCTTGCCCAAAAACCTAAACAAAATCCGTGCAAGAAGATCCCAGAAAGAGTCAGCGTCCCTCCATCCTCCGGCCAAAAAATTACCCTTTGAAAACCATCTCCTGGGGTAACTTCTCCCACTTACGTGTTATTTTTACACGTGCAAGCTACAAGAGTCCGTCTGAGCTGAAGACAGGGATGGACGTGCCAGGGAGGAGGGAGCAGCTCGCCCCGGTCCTGCCCCAGCGGGTCCCGTGCTGGGGTGGTCTCCAGCTGCTTCCCTCCCTTTCCCACACCCCAGCACCCACCCTAGCTGCTTTCACCCTCCCCAGTCCCACCGGGCCCCTCCTAATGCCCAAGGCCATAAATCCATGATTGCAAACCCATTAGCTCTTTTACAGCTCTTCAGTAAAGCAGAAGATACCGCAAGGGGGGGGGGGGGCGGAATAAAACACCTCCAAGGGCTCCTCAGCCCCACAACTGCTTCGGCTGCCACCCAGGGAAATCACACCAGCCCCGGGGAGACGCAGGGACGGGCAGACGCTGCCGCGCCAGCCTCCCCGGGCAGGGGAGCGCTTGTTTCTCAGCGCCTTTTCAGCGCCCTGACGTCAATTTACACATTTATTATCAGCTCTCCCAAGGAACAAGGTTCCCTCCCTTGGTCCGCGGGCTGATCTCCTGCAGCCCCGCGCGACACCTCCCTCCTCCCGGCGGGCGGACGGGCGCATGGCTGTGTGTGCTTTGCAGCGCGGCTCTCGCCCTCCAGCGCTCCCGAGTTGTGCCGGCAGCGGCCGTGCGGGGCCACGGCCACCATCTGCCTCTGGAGACCCTCTCCAGAAACCCTGCTCTGGTGCCGGGCTTACGTCTGGGGTTACCACCGCTCTCGTCCCAACACCTTTGCAGCCTGGGTGCTCCTCCTCGCCCGGCACAGCTTCGTTAGCACCCGTGGGGCGGGAGGCCATCGCCGCGTCAGAAGACGCATTTAGTGAAACCAGGAGGATTTGGGATGGCGGAGCACAGGAGGGAGCAGCGGTGCCCGCACAAACCTGGGTAACTCAGCATTTGGCCCAAGTTTCGATCACAAAGTGACCTCGGTGCTGCCGGACGACCCGCACCGGGGAGCCCAGCGCAGGCCACGCGCGCCCCCAACTCCTCCATCGCGCCCCGGCCGCCCTGCCGGGCTGACACCCCAGAGCCCCGGCCCGGGGCCGATCCCCGCTGGGACCCCCGGGCCCAGCCGCTGCCACGGCCGCTCCTGCCCCTGCAGAGCCTCCCCCGCAGCAAACCACCAGTGTCGGGTGTGGAGGTTCTTCTGGGGAGGGGGTGAGAGACCCCAAAAGACCCCTCAGGCGAGCCCCCAAAACACAGCAGGAGGCGAAAGCCGGCGGCCCCGCTCCCCCGGGCGCGGCGGGACGGGGCCGGCCCACGGCCCGACGGGACCCGGCCGCTGCCGCCCTCGGGAGGCGACGGGACCGCCGGCCCCCGCGGCCCCGCCCGGCCCCAGAGCTCGGCCCGGCGGCGGCGGCAGCGGCGGCTGCGGCTGCCCCCGCCCGGCCGCGCCGCGGTCAAAATAAGAGTCCCCGGGCCCGAGGCGGGACCCGCCGGGGGAGCGCCCGGCCCGGCCCGGCCCGGCCCGGCCCGGCCCCCCGCCCCGCCCCCCGCCTCGCTGCATCCCATCGGAGCAGCCCCTACACCAATTTAGCAGCAGCTAATTAATTAACTCCCCAGAGAACCCCCCCTCCGTGCACCGGCAGCTCTGGCAGGGCCAAGGCAACATCCCCCCAGAGCCACGGCCCCCCGCTGAGCGGGGACCCAGAGGGGCCCCGGGGGTCCCATCGCTCCCTGCCTCAGGCAGCGGGAAGGAGCTGAGCCGGCTGAGGAGGGCGGTGGCAGGAATGGGTGTCCTTCCCCCTCCGCTCCCCCCAGGGTGGAGGCACTGTTCCCCGCACAAAGAAAAACCACCAGCACCTCAAAACGGTGCGTCAGGGAAGCCGTCACCCTGCAACATCCCCGCCACCCTGCACTGGGGATGCTCAACTTGACATGGGAGGTGGCCATGGAGGGAGGGAGGGAATCGCCCGCCTTCAGCCCTGCTCCTACAAACCACCACGCACGCAGGACCCAGCACCCACCGGGGCCCTCGCRCCTTCGGGACGGGGGCGAGAGGGAGGTCGGCGAGGCAGGACGGCCGGTCAGGCCGGGGGTCTGGTGGCACCTCTCCCCTTGCATTTGCTGGGGCTCCGTCTTTCTCAGCTGGAGCCGGGGACACTGCAGTCACTGGGACAAACCTCTCTGGGCCATCAGGAAGGGAAGAGGCTCCCACAAGAAGCAGAAATAACCGGGAACGCACAGAGCCCTCGCAGCCCGTCGCCGCCTGCCACGGCTCTCGTCCCACCTCGAACCCTGCAGCTCTGCCTGCTTAGCCTCATGTGCTAATTAACACAAGCAGAGCGAGGACGAGACCTGTTTTGCCACGAACTCCCCATTTTCCCGAAGCAGCTGCTGCGAGCCCCGAGAGGAGCCGCGGAGCCCGGGGCAGGGGCTCAGCCCCCGGCAGCATGGAGCCAGCAAACAGCTTCGCCATGGCGGCTCCGGCCCCGGCCCTGCAGCCAGGCTGACATCGCCCTCTCCCGCACCGAGCGGGACGAGCAGGGACGGACCTCCACATCCTGGGATTCCTGCCAGCAGGAAGAGAACAGCCCAACCGCCCCAGTGCTTCCTCCGGCTGGGAGCCCGGGTCCTTCCAGCTGGAGCTTTCTCCATCACGGGAGCAAGGGACAGTTCAGAGCACCCCACCAGTGTCTTCCCACTCCAGCGGTTCCCCCACTAAGTTGGAGGAGACGTGGCTTTGCTGTAGCGTTGGCTATAAATCAGCTTTTGAGCTTCAGCTGTAGACGTGGATGTCTCCTCTGAAAGCCAGGAGCCACTTCTCGCCCACTGTGCCAGGCCCTCCCGGCAGGTCTCAGCGTACGGATGGCGCTCATCACGCACCTACCCCAAGCACAAGCACCCATGGTCTTAAAAAAGGAGATCTTTATTTACATTTTTCAGTTCTTTACATTTGGTGGTTTAAAACCCAGGACAAAAATATTCCCCAGAAGCTGTGGTAAACATGTAAAACTGCTAGTTTACATTTTAAAACCCAGTAATAAATTGCGCAAAGTCTTAGGTTGTACAGAGCCATCACAAATATTGTTGTATAAAACCCCAAAATCTGTAAAGAGAACCACAGGAATAAAGAATTACAGCCACGAGTATTGGTACAAAAAAGGGCACAAGTTTTGAGGGTTGTACCCCACCAGTCTCTCTTGAGGAGGAGGGATGGGACATTCCTGTTGCAGATAGTTGGAAATATTTTAAAAAACAGAATAAAAACCAAACGGACCCCAGAATACCCTTTATCTCCTCTCTTGTGCTGGCTCAACAGGAAAACTTCCTAGCAGAAAATATTTTTTACAAAACTACTGAAAGTTCAGTGGAAAGCTAAAAAAGAATCACCATCCAACGAAAAGAAGAGCCTCCGCTTCCCCCGTCTCCCTGTTGCTCATCTGCAGGCAGTGGGACAACAGGTGCCAAAGCGGAGTTTTGCAGGACACAACACTGAAAAAGCCAAAAATATGGAAGCGGCACATGTGGAGAGCGGGACAAGAACAAAGCCATGAAGGACAAAAAAGAAGCAKCAGGAAAAAAAAGGACAGAAGATATTTTTGGTATTTTCCATTGAATGCTGAGTTTGGAAACAATTAGCTCACAAGCTTCCCTTGCGCCCCACCACTTCCCCTCCCCATTTCAAACAAAAGCAAAAAACAATTGCTTAAAAAATTTGAATGAATTCCTGTGCGCTTAAGTTTTTTAACCAGAGCTGGGTTTGGAAAAATGGGCTTTTTTTCCTCTTTATTCCAGAGTTCAGAAAGAGGAGAGAGGGATGACCCAGGGCCTACAGGAGCTCCCCAGGACTTAAAGAGGTTAAAGCCAGAGAGGCTGCAGAGAAGAGAGACAGCAGCGAGGCAGAGGACGGAGGGATTGTCCACTCGCCCTCTCCAGAGGGGACCACACTCTCACCCAAACATCGGTTTTAGCCCCATCGTGCTCATCCAAAGTACTCGTATACCCCTAGGACCTTGCTGCCATAGCACCCTGAGGCCACAGCTGAGGGTAGGTTTGAGAAGGGCTGGACTAACTCCTCTATCCTGCAGTCCTGGACCGTTTCAAAGGGGTCTGTGAAACATGAACAAGGCTCTTTGTGTCAGGCTTCRGTTCCCTGCCGCAGCGCTGGGGGACAGGCAAGGCTGGGCAGGAACGTTGAAAACCACAGCGCTTTGCCAGTTATTTCTGTCCGCTTGCACAACAGCGAGGTTGCTCAGACACAAACTTAGGGCGATAACCTGCTGCATCCTCGCCAGAGCCACCTCGCAGGTCTGAGAGAGGCCTCTCTCTGCAAGAGCTGTGCGTGCCCGGCCCTAGCATCCAAAAGAAGGAGGACCACCATGAGRTCTAGCTCCGACTCCTTCCAGCTCCCTCCACAGCAGCCAGCGGAGATGGACACTCCTCACCAGTGAAGAAGAGCATGCCCACTTGCTCCTTGCTTTGCAAAGGGAACTCCCTGTACAGCAAGAGGTGCTGAAGGACCAGTTTGTAGCAAATATAATTCGGGAGAGCAAGCTCAGGTGCACAGGAGCACTGCAGAGATGCAGGGCACAACACAGGAGCTGTGTGAGATACAGCTGGCCTCTTCTCTCCACAGTCTCCACCATGAATGGTGCTTTCCCAACTGTAAAGGTTAAACGAGGAGGACAGACACTGGCTGGGGGTCTAGAAGGGCATCCCAGTGGCTCTGGCCACAGTAACCAAACAGCATTCAAGTTTTCCAGCCAAGGAACGTGGGCTGGACTTGTCACCAGCAGCTCAGCTTCAGGGATGGAGAACAAGGAACCAGGAACCCAGTCCCAGCCCAGGCTGCCTCTCCGAGGCCCCAGCTAGGTCAGGAGCCTGTAGCCCAACCCAGCATGTCCAGAAGCATTGACAGCTCATAGGAATTTTTCCAGAGGTGTGGAAGGGATTTGGGTTGAGGCCTGAAAGGAGGGACACGTACTGCCGACAGCAAGGAAGGCCACAGGAGCTACAGGCTGAGCCAGGCAAAACAGGTTCAACTAACTGGGAGGAAGAGGAAGGGCACCGGGGAAGAGACGTACCATTATGAACAAACAAGCACCTGTCTTTGACCCGCTGCGTATCAAGAATGCTTTTCATGGCAGGCACAGATCACCAGGCAAAGGAGACAGTCTTAAATAAGAAAAGCTGGGCAGAAGCGTAAGTTGAGAGAGGGTGAAGAAGGATCCTTGTGTCAGACACAGATCACACCTCAGGCTACTTGCAATGACAACATTTAGGCAACACCTACATGCTTCAGACACGGTATCACCAAACTGTGGGTGTGGGGAAGAGCCTTCTTCCATTTTTAATAAATAAGTTTATTCCAAATGGCTCTTTAGGACAGGGCATGGGCTGGTGGTCTCCAGCCCTTCCAGCCGGACTGTGGCTGTTCCATCTCCATCCTCCTGAAGGGAGAGTCCACTCTCCCCTTCCTCCCCACCAGCCCACCTCTCCAGTCAGACAGCAGAGAGCACTGCCCAAGACCCGTGGGCCACTTGGACAAACAGTGGCTTCGGGACACAGGGCTGGGGAAGCAGCAGTGCAGGGGCTGCTCTCTGCAGAGCCGAGCCCACGTGGTGCCAAACTCCTTCCAACCATCTGGAACTATGAGCCCAGCACCACGGTTGGGCTGCACCGTGCTTGTTTTCCCCGAGCTGCCTTGGCAGGAGTCACCATCCTTCCTGGTGAGAGCAAAAAAACTTGCTTCATTTTGTAAGAAATCAGCAAGGTGCATTCCTGGATTTGGCATGAACAGGCACATGGATAAGCATCAGAAATGGATGAAAAAGCACAGCATTTCTCTTAGAATAATTTATTAAATACAGCATTAAAATTTGTATTTATGAATTCAATCATTAAAAACAAAACTTCATCTCATATATATATATATATATATTTTCAGGGACAATGACAATCATTCTATCAACATTGGTGCATGTTGTGCCAGCACTGCTCAGAACGGCACCTTCTCTACACTATCCTTAAAGCAGTTCAACACTTAAAAAAAGATAAAAAAAAATAAAAAGCGTTTGCAAAGAAAGAGTGCAAAGCAGGGCTTGTCCCCAGCAGCCTGCCAGGGGTGTGCAGAGGCGGGCTAAAACGAGGAGGCAGAGGCCATAGTGCTCCTAACAGGTTTGTTAGATGTTGCCCGCCCAGCGTGAGGCACTGTGGAGACCAATTCTCAGAGGTGCCAAAGGTCTGCAGTCCACAATTTCAGCCATGGCTGGATGCCTGCGGCTCTTAAGTATCTGGTTTGTGGTTTCCTCAGCTTGGGCAGTCAATACTAAAAAAGCTAAACAAGGGGGGAAAAAATGCGCAAAAGAAAAATGTTGTTTTACATCCACCAGCTTCTTCCCCCGACCTGCCAGGTCCAGTGGAGGCTGCAAATGAGGCGTAGCAGTTTGTGTTCCCACTCACTCGTTTTCGCATCCTGCTGTGGCTCGAGAGGCGGCTCAGGAGACAAGCGGTAAACCAATACTGGTTCACGAAGAGAACAGTCCCCAGGCCAAGCACCCTTGCGCGCTGACTTGGCAGCGTTGACCGCTCCTGCGAGAGATGCCAGGCTGAGCCTCGAGGGAGGGTCATCCCAGAGGGAAGGGCTTCCACGGACAGGGTCCTTGGGCAGACTCGGAGGTAGCATCGGACAGACTTTTGTAACTTGATTGTCATGTAATTCTGGCCTGCCAAAGGCAGCAGCAGCTGGGATGGAGAGGGCACTCTGCAGGTGTGGGAGATGGGACACGGGGGCTCTGGTCCCCCCGCTTGCAGACTGACCAGCGCTGTTCATCCTGGGCGCTGCAGTCTAGCAGCGAGCAAGGATGGACTGTCTCCTACAGGACTTTTCAGAGAAAAGTCACCCTTGCTGAAAAAGGACAGAAGCTGGCTGGTGGGCACCCCCCGGTAACACCAGGCTCTCCCTCCACAGCTCACCAGGGCCTCTTGGGTTACGAGCAAGTGCCCCAGCGAGCTCCCCGCTGCCAGAGCCTGCTCTCCTCTCACCGCATGCAGGCAGCGGCGCAGCCCACTGCGAGAGGACCAAAGGCTGCCAGTCACTCACGCCACAACACAGGTATAGCGAGGGCTTGTGCTTTTGGCTTTTTAAGAGTCCCTGACCTTCCGAACCTGCTTACTCCAAGAAACCTCCTGTTTCAGCTACCCTTAGGACCTATGAGGACAAGGAGGAAGGGCTGTCAAAACCATTTCTGGAGAGCACATGGCCCCTAAAAGAGAAGAGAAAGTCCACACAGCCCAGCCTTCACCTACAGTGGAGACATGCCAAGTCAGGAGCATTTCAGATAAGGCATCGCAGGTGCTTTGATAGTAAAGCAGTTAGTGTTGACTACAGTACTTTAAACACAGGCTGCTGCAGAGGGCACCCCTAGGGCAAAACCAGTTCTCCAGCACTTGGTGCAGCAGCAGGAGACAGTTCTGTTTCCCAGACATCTCCTACACACACACACACACACACAGGCAGGCTGCTCTGGCTGCCCTTTTTGGTTTTTCCCCCCCTCCCTAGAAAGAGACTTAAAAAGCCCAGGCCAGGATGTGCCATTTACCCCACCAAGCAGCCAGAGTGATAAAAAGACGCCTTGTGCTGTACCAGACTTTGCAGTAGGCAGGTGAACCGTGGCGCCTGGGGGTGGGCAGCGCCAGCGGGACTCGAAGCAGGGGAGGCTAGTTGCCGTTGCTGATACTGGAGTTGGCACTGCTGCAGCTCTGCTCATAGGATGGAGGCGCCTCTGYGGGGGAAAGAAAGAATAAGAGCTGTTATCGTGGGTGTTTGGGAGGTTCCCTTCACCCCAGTCTATGTAACTCAGTGCAGAGCAAAGCAAACTGCTAACATGTACATGTGTCATGCATGCAGGCACTCTCTCTCCAGGACCCTACAACCTGCCCCGCTGAAATATATGGGGTCTGCGTGTGCACATGCAGAATTTGAGCCAGCCAGTCCCATCCCTGTCCTGATGCCTACAGGGGTTAAAATCAGCACCTCAGAGTCCTGTTCTGTTCCTCCCCTTCTTTCACAAGCATCCTCATGTACTCCAACACCTCCAGAGGACAGGTGACCCGTGCTCTGTGTGCCCCAAGCCAGGGCTGAAGTGACACATCGAGTATCTCGTTATCCTAGTGCTAACAGGCAGGTTTATTTGGGTCGGACTGTGCTAACAGCCTGTCTGTGCTAACAGACACCGCTGGTCCCTGCCACCCCAGCCACCTGGGACAAGCACRGCTCCAGGAATCCAGCATGCTGGGATTTCCCCAAGCTTTTCCACCCTGGACAGTCTCTCAGCTCCCGCCCCCACAGCTTGTCTCTTCAGACCAGCTGCAGGCCCACTCCAAGTCAGACAGAAGATTTCAGTTACATCATTTTCCTGGCTCTGCTCCCACCAGCCTCACCACAAGCCAAGAAGTTTTTCTATCAGTGGGAGGCTGAAAGCTCATTTAAGAACAGGGAGATCCTCTCACGACAAGCCCAGGGCAGGCACGGGTGTAGACGTGGGAACGGACAGCCGGCTTTTACAGCTGTAAGAGGGGACTCCTCCAGAGGCTAAAGCAGACAGAGAGATCTCATGATCCCCTCTGACATCAGCCCCCGGCAGGCTGACATCCCTATATTCCCACTCAGTTCACAGCTAGCAAAGAGACTCTTGTGGTAGGAGATGTTTACTACCACATTGCCAGCCCATTTAGATCTCAGGAGAGGGGTGCTCACCGTAGGGGTAGCCCCACGTGCTGTACTCCGGAGGCAAAATGAGAGAGCTGGCCGTGGGGACGGGCACCACGTTCCCCTCAGCGTAGTAAGGGACAGTGGCTCCCGTCGACAGGCAGAGCGTGGGATGGTTTGGGGAGCCCGTCTGCTCCGAGTCCACCCTTATCTCCTGGAAGCTCAGTCCTGGGGCATAGCTAAATGGCTGCTGCTGGGAATGGCTTTTGGTGGGGATCGAGACATTGTCCATCGGGTGATAACCACTGGCAGCCTCCTCTTCCTCCGGGGGGGCACTGGGTACCACTGCAGACGGTATGTGCTGGATGGACCGGGAGGGGCTCAGAGGCACCCTGTTCACAGCAATGTTACCAATATAAATGGGGAGAGTGACTGAAACCTCTGGTGACTTGAGAGAAACCTGGAAGAGAAGGAAAAACAGTGGCATCCTCATCATTATACATTGCACTGGGAAGGTTCACCTGATGCGAGGGCCACCTGCACCACACAGCTACRGAGTTCAGCGATTGAGCTCAATCCAGAAGGGAGCACAGAAGTTGCAGCACAGCCCACTGGAGCTCCCCAGGAGCTGATGTACTCACTTGGATGTAGTAGTCGATATGTATGAGGCTACAGCCCTGCAGAATGGACTGGGGCAGTGCCGGCACGAGGATCTGCTCCTTCCATTCTGCATGTTTCCAGGCTTTCACTCCTGAGCCTTCCACCTCCGCGATAGTCCTCAGGTCGTAAATCCAGCGCTTGGATTTATAAGCCACTTTCTGTACAGACAGGAGAAAATACAGCTAGCAGAAAGACTGCAGATGGTCTTCGGTCTCCCACAAACGTTAAGTCAGGACACAAAACCACCCAAATGCTTTGTCAAGTAAGCACGAGCACAAACCCAACATGCATATTACAGAGCAGAAATACCCATCGTTATACGATAGACTGAGTTGATGTAAGCAAGACAAGTTCTACCACCTCTTTCCCCAGGAAGGCAGAGAGGAACAGAGTTAGCCAGCGGTCTGGACTCCTCACTGCCACCTCCCAGCCACACGCAGCAGAGACGCACACTGGTGAGAACTGCCCCAGTTTCACAGAGGCCTCAGGAGGGTGGAGTACCAGCACAAGCCGAAGAATCACCCTTTTGGATGCTTACCTGGAGCAGACTGGCTACCACAGCCCCGGTGTCCCGGCCCGATTTGTTCTCTATGTCTGTGCGGAGCTGGATTGCTTGCCCCACGATGTACCCTTTCAGATCCGAGGTGGCAGTCAAGATAATGTTGCCACTTTTCACAAGCTTGTAGTTGAACTTCTTGGTGATTGACATAGTGTTGGGCTGCTGCAGGACAGCAGAGAGACAGAGATGTTGGCTCAAGAGAGTCAGAGAGCCTCCAGGAAAACAGTCAGAGATTCAAAACAAGCAAGCAGAAATATCTGGTCTAAGAGGATGCAAAGAACCAGCAACACAGCACTGCCACAGACAACAGGTCTCACTTCTCCATCCCCCCAGTTTTGCTGTCCTATTAGTTGCTCTTCCCTCCAAAGCAAGTTCCCCAAACCCAGGTCTCTACAAGCACCTGGTGCTGTTGGCCAACACCTCTCTCTGCATGCTGAAAATTGACCTAAATCTTTCAAAGCAACATGTGGAAGAGTCAAAAATCACTGGGAGCAGGGACTGATGGCAAGGCAGGATAGATCAGGAGTCCTTGTCCTGCTCTTGCACAGTCAGGGCATGCAGTCAGAGAGCTGTCCAACCACACAATTATTCCCCAGACAGCACGCAGGACAAGGACAAGTGCTGAAGCCTTGGCACTTCCCAGCCATGCTCCTCCTTGTTCTTACCTCGATGTCAGGGATGTCATTCAAGTTGAGAGGGCAGAGAACGTAGAAGATCTTGTTGCACTTGTAGTCCTTGGAGAAGCGAGGAGTGTCTATCACAGCTTTCACCTGATGGAGGACCTTTCCAAAAGGGCCTTCAAATGATGTAGGAGCAGAGGCTGGAGTCAAGAGAGAAAGAAAAGGATCATAAGGCTGAGTCAGGCCAAGCATTTCTGAACTGGAAGTGCAGTTCTTTCCTCTTCACCTGAGGAGTTCTGCAAGTACCTGAGAGACAGAGCACGTGGGGATTGCCCCAAAAAAGACCTGGGGCAGAACACTTAGGTCACTCAGAGACCTTGCTGCAACCTCCTTACAGAAGGGATCCTCTGCAACCACAGGTGCAAGAGCAGAGATCCTCTCTCTGAACGCACTGTGTGCGGGACGGCTGGCTAGCCACAGGCCAGGACCCCTGCGCACACCCAGAGAGCTCACAGGGTCACGCTTGGAGAAGCATCAGCGACTGCTAAGACCCAGCTTTGCACCAACACAGGAGGTACCCGCTTGTCTAAGCTCCTCGGCTGTCTGTGGCTGACCTTACGCTCCCTCTAGCATCTCCAGGCCAAGCTGCCAGCCTGCCTCRGCCATCCAGCCCAAGTCCTGCTCAGCACAGCTCGAGAGGCTGCAAAAGCCAAGGCTTACATGGAAGTGCCTTCAGCCATTTATCTGCATCATACCTGGCAGCAGGAACTGGAAGGGAAAGTTGTGCTCTCCAGCTGTCAGGACCCCTGCGGGAAACAAGAGTAAAAGGTAAGTGGGACAGGCCATTGCCTTGGAATGGTGTGGTCTTCTGGAGAGCGTGATCTTCTGGAGAGAGAGGCCACCACCTGGGGAACAATACACAGCTTGTTCAGCTGCCTACAGCCCACTGGACAACGCCAGATCCAATGAGCAGTGCTTGAGTCAACAGGAGCATCTGCTGCCACCCACCTCTCCTTGGGACAGGAGATGTCTCCATTCCCAATGACTGGTTCTACGTTAAGAGACCCTGGAAATAAGGTAGTTTGGGGCAGGGTTTAAGGGATCCCAGTGCCATAGCAAGTGGTTAGCCCCAGACTACTGACACAGGGCATGGAGAAGGGATGCTGTGTGTTTATCTTTCCTCAAGTAGGCTGCAGCCAGTCAGGGGAAAGGCGAGAAAGTACAGGCACTGTCTGAGGGTGGTAAGGAGGTCTGGTGGGCATCAAGCTTCTATAGCCTTAGCCACACACCAAGCCCCACGCAGACTGCACAGTGTTCAGGAGCTAGAAGCAGAGGTCCATCTCCCAGGCCTAAATCCACCCCCGGTCCCAAGAAGGGACCTGCAATACCTCAGCCCAGGTACTTAGACAACGGGAGCTGAGGAAAAGATTTCCACAATGTTAAAATCTCAACACTGGTTTTCTTCAACCATACCCCACTCTGCAATGGTGGCCTGGAGGGCACAGATCAGAGCCAAGACTCAGCACACGGCTAAAACAACAGCTGCAGACTCAGACTGCCCAACCCCATCCACCCTCCAGCACTCCCATCCAGATTCCGGATTCCCTCCCAGAGCAGCGTGATGGCTGAACTGGACCCGCAGTGTGATCTGGTAACATCAGGCAGCTCCCAAAGTTGCCTTCAGTAAGAAAAGCTATAAGGTTTATCCACATTTGTTAAATAAGTGTAAACATSAGAGGTTTTGTTTTTAAAGTGGCAGTGCTAAGAGCAGACCTGGATACCTATTAAATCAAGCTCTGTTTATTCTGCTTTGTAGGATCATTGCTGGAGGTACCAAGACTCCAGATTTGGCTAGCTCTTTTGTTGATGCAAGACGGAGAAGACAGCTTGCCCATTAGCAATACTGGCTCCGCAGAGCTGACAGTAATAGAATCCTATTGTCAGGGGATTAAGTGGATTATGTGACAGGGGGAGGTGGGGAAGAGAAGGGTAAATCCCCGCCACTGACACTGGGATCCAGGTAGGAGGCAGAGGAGGTGGCGCTTGACTCGGTGCATCCTTCATGTTATGAGAAGCGACACCTCTGCCCTCCGCTCACTCAGCCACCCCACAGGGATCTAAGGACACCCCAGTTAGCATGCATCCCGCCTGCAGTGCAAAGGCAGGCAGAATAAATAATATGACAAGCATCCCATCACGTATCACTACAAAGGCAAGTCAGGAGAAAACTAAGAGATGTCTATTTATACACTTTGTCCTTACAGAGAGGAGGAAGATTTGCTCATTCCCATCACCCCACCCAGAACACCTCCCTGGTGACACCCCTCCCCGTCCCCCAAATAAAACCGAATTATGTAGGCTAAAATGCAACACCCGGTCTTGTCACCAGGTGGAGGCACAAAGCCAGTCACTGCCTTCGCTGCCAGGCATGATGCCTTGCAGAGCTGGGACAGGCACAGAGGTGTGGAGCAGCTTCTCCTACTCCCTTCTCAGGAAGCCTCGCTCAGTTAAAGGCAGTAGCTTGAGATGTAGCAGGTGCCTTTGCTTGTTGGTTATGGGGTAAAGCCTGGCTAATATGAATGACTCAACTAACCCAGTGCTTGTTTGCTGCTCCAAGGGTTTCTGCCTTTTACTGGGCACCATTCAACATTGATCTTATACCCGTTATCCTTACTTTTGAAAAGAGAATCAATAAACTGGAATACATCAACTCTCCTGTGCAGCTTCTACATTGCAGTAAGGGGACCTGCTCCATCTGAAAGGGAGAGGGAGCAAGTCCTGTTACTGCAATGCAGAAGGAAGGGAGATAGGAGTCCCAGAGGGTAGTGGCCACTGAGTTTCCACTAAGACCTGGAGACTTTCCAGCTGTCTGACCTGCAGAGCCCCAGATGAACATGCAGGCAGTGATTTCAAGTCTCCTGCTAGGAGCATGAAACTTCACAGCCTTTCCAGGACCCTTAGGAAGAGCTCACAGACTCCATAAAGTGAAAGTCCCTCTTCTACATCACAGGCAGCATGATCTAACAAGTCATTTTGGTCAAGCTCCTGCCCAGCTCACGTGCACCAACAGAAAGTCGGGCTGGAAGTGAACCTGCGAGCACTTCATGTTCACAGTTTCTAACYCCCTGCAGAAAACCAGGGGTCCTGAAGGCTGCTCCCAACAGCAGCACCAAGCAAGGMAATATGCTCTCCCAGCAACGCGCATGGCCAGCATCACTCGCAGAGGATGCAGTTCAGCTGTCGGAGCCACCGCGTGACTTGGTGGCACTGATACAGTTTCCACATGGGTAGCTCAGCCTCCGAGTAAGTCACCAGATGAGAACTGCCCACAGGTCAGCATAGAACACACCRATAGCTCAGACCAAGCCCGAGCACCCAGAGACCTGCTGGCTCACAGCATACTCAGACTTGCTGTGACCCCACCGGGGGCAGGGAGCAGCCTGCAAATCCCTCCTGCAGCTCCTGCCTGCAACAAGCTGCCCACGAGGGATGGAAAAGGCCATTCCTGCTCTTCACGGCCACCGATGAGTTCCAAGACCAGCCACCCCAGACTGAAGTCGTGCCCCATCGCAGCTCACGCAGACCGAGGGCATCGCAGCAGTGCTTGGCTTACAGCCACGAGAGCCCAGACCTCAGCCCTGCGCCGAGCAGAGAGCTRGGGAAACACAGCGAGCTCTATTCTCCACTCCATTAAGCAGAGAGATGCTGCAGGCAATTAGCAGTAGCTCTTGTTTTCAGACCTGCTCCTTCCAGCCCACAGTCTCCTTCCCCAAAGAGAGAGAAGCATCTTTAAGCCAGCCCTGAGATCCTCCACATACAGGGAATTTTCTAGCAGGCTGGACCAAGCACCCAGGTCCTACCCACAGGAGCAGACGCCACCGCACGTGGCTTCATTTGCTAGCACAGCTAASGAACAGCCAGCTGCTCGCAGAGTCCCGACTTCCAGCTGAACGCCTGCATTTCTTGCCCTTATTGCAAGCATGGAGGCTGTTTGGGCAGGCCACTGGTGGAGGGGCTACAAGGGACAGCAGCACCCTCAGCCCCACATCTGGCTGGGGACCCCCAACCCCAGCTGTAGGAGCTCTCAGCAGCCCGGAGCAGGCATTTCAAGGAGCCCACTGGCAAGGAAAGTGGAAGGGGTGTGGGAGTTCAGTGCCAGAGCTATTTCAGAGACAAGAGTTAATAAAAATAGATGAAGAAAAACAGACAATCCTGACCAAGACAGGAGACTCCCGTGAAAGCATGAGCATGATCCAGAGCGTCTGACGGAGCGACAAGGCAGCAGAGACCACAGGCAAGCTCGGGTCCTGCCTGCCTCCYGCTGCGAGCGGGAGGAGAGGCAGATATTTAGCAGTAACCCCACACCAAGTTGCTCCCCGAGCTCCTGCTTGACTCCCTGGCAGGAGCTCCTCCAGCACAGACACAGTGGAGGCTCCGTGTCCGACTTGCCGGGGATTACAAAGCCATTTTGGTCTTTTGCCACATGTCTGGTGCCTTTGGCAGGTGGGAAGTTGGCAAGTCCCGAGCTGAGTCGCCCCTTACAATAGGAAGGGAGGTGGCAACTACTTTTAAACTCTCCAGCTGGCAACTCTGCTCCTAAAGGCTGAGCTTCCATTTCCAAATGCTGACTAGTCTTGACACAATGGGGAAAACCTACAATTTCCCTTGTCCCAGACATCCCGTGAGCATGGGCAGGGCACAGGCTGATCCTGCCCCAACACCCAGGTACCTCTCACATGGAAAACAGCAGCAAAAGCCACCTCGGCACCCTGCGAGGGACACTTGCAGTGCTCACCCGTCCCGTGCAGCCACCACGATGGCAGGACAGGGCAACACGTGCCCCGCTAGCCACGCACGTGCCTTGGAGAGATCCCCGGACCACGGCAGGGGAGACGTGGTATCGTGCACAGCATGTGGAGCCATTCTGCTGCCCAGCTGCATCCGCTGTACGACACCAGCATCCAAGCAGCAAGGGGGACACAAAGCCCATGGGAAGCCACTCACTGACCCTGTCCCTCCAGCCCTGAGAGCTTCAAGTAAAGATCCAGGACATTTAATGTGCTAATTCCACCTGCAAGTTGACTTTGCAACAGAGACGGTTGTTGGCAGCAGGCAGAGGTGAGAAGGTTTCCTCTAATGGCCACTGTGACATGCAGATACCCGGGAGGAGCAGCCCTTTCTGAAAGCTCCTTTCTGAGCTGCTCCTGAACCAGAAGCTTTGCCAAAGCAAGCCCCAGACTACGCATGGGTGAGAGCAGATCAGCAGGAGTTCAGCATTCCTCGAGGGGTCTCCGACAGCCCCACGCAGCAGGCTGCAATGCTCCTGAGCAGCTTGCAAATGCAGTGCGAGGGGAAAGGGCTGTGCAAGCCGCCACAGCCACGCTGAGCCATTACCTCCCCATTCCCAGAAGCCTGAACAAAGGCCACAGTGTGCTCAGCCGCAAAAAAGCTTTTCCTGAAGTTTACGTGCAGCTAAAAATACCTTGAGAAAGTCATTAGGCAGCAGAGGCAGCTGGATTAGCAGGGTTCTGCTGTGGGGCCATACCTGCAGCCGCCTTTCCTCCCGATAGGAGCCGAGCCAGCCGAGATTGGCTGCCCCCACACAGCCTTTGGAAACATCCTCCCTAAAAATTCCTGGAGGGAAAGGAGCCGCTGCCCAAGACAGCCTGGAAAAAAACAAACCCAGACAGCAGGAGCAGCAACAACACGCTAACACGCGGAAGAGCCGTCTTACAGTGCAAAGCAGAGAGCAACCTTGGAGATTTCCCTGAATCCAGCAGAGATTTGTCTGGCAGCAGACTCCCCCGTTCACAGCTCAGCCGCTCCCCTCCACTCCATGCTGGGACAGGGGGGTGTTCGCTTGTTCCAGCGGCCATGGAGGAGGCCTGGGAGGACTCATCATGTGCAGAAAGGAAACGCCTTGATCCAGAGGGCTGACGCCGAGTCCTCTGCCGTGTCCCCGGGAGGTAACCTGGTGACGCAGCCAGGCCCAGCTGGGGCTCCCCTGAGCGATCAGAGCCTGCAAAGCATCGCCAGCAACGGGGAGCACAACCCCAAGCCCAGCTCTGCACGACACAACAGACCTCGGTGCTGCAGCCCCGTCCCACAGCACTCAGGGCATCTATAGTCACACTGATGTGCAGTGGAGGGACAGAAATTAATGGGTTTCCCATGCAAAGCTCGAGCTGACCATGCTCCTGAGCCCACCCAGCCACTGGACACACCGTTCTCTCCCCATAGACAGCTCTGCTTTGATCCACAAAGGTTTCCCCGCACTCACTGCAAACCAGCACACCACTGCACAACCACAYGGGAAAACACGACACTGTCATAACYGTTGAAATGACCACCCGTCTGTATTTACACTGCTAAACAAATGATCCAAGTCGAGCTTACTCCGCCACAGCTCAGGTGCTGAAAGGGTTTGGACTCTTTTCTGAGCAGTGCGGCTTTCCTGGCCGGTGCTGCCAGGCCCCTGCCCAGGCAGAGCTGGCAGCCAGAGGAAGTCACCAGCCCTTCAAAGCCATCATCCCTCTGAGACCGAGGGGAAGCTGCCTGCCCACACCCTGCCCTGCCAGCGGCCAGCCGAGGGCTGGGAAAGGTCCTCTGGCAGCCTCTGCCCCGGCATGAGAGCAAGGCAGGGCTGRGGTTCAGAAGGCACCAACCACACACAAACAAGGACACCGAGCCCCACCTGCTGCATCCCGCCTGGGCTTCCCAGGGCTGTTCTGCAGCTTTCTGARTTAGTGGCCCATGCAAACAGGCCAGTCTCACAGTACCGGTGGGGCCAGATCTGCCTGGGCTGCACGTTCAAACCAGTGCCACTGCAGGGATAACTGCCAAACACCTCCTCCCAGGTTGGTTCCCCCAGCCCCAGCATCTCCATCCCTGGGGAGCTGGAAGCCACAGGAGGTCACAGCTGTCTCTCCGCAAGGCTGATCGTCACTACGACAAAGCCAGGACCTCCAGGTTGGTGCCAGCATGGGAAGGCATTGGAGAGAAGCCAGAAGAGGGTTCGGAGACGCCTTGGTCACTGATGCACAAACACGACAGACTCAGCCGAGCCTTATTACTCACCCCTGTGAAATCTGGTGCGCTGGGAGAGACAGCCCAGACGTCTGAGCACGCAGGAGGCTGCAGGGCCAGGCAACCGCAGTGTGCGGTACAACACACACCTCTGCCTCGCCAGGCTTCATCCATGGCTAGACTAGGGCGAAAAAGATTCTGTGTATCGCTCCCTCCATYGCTCAAAGAGGAGGATGCTATTTGCTCCATAGCCACAACTAGGAGCCTGGAAGATGTCCCTGTACCCCAGGCACAGGAGCTGGGGAGCAGCCGAAACGGGGATCCTGCCCCGACCTCCGGCTCTCCCGGCCAGTACCTGCCAAGCAGACAGCAGCAGCTCTGCTCCCTCCTGCTGCACATGCGGATGCTAGAGCGGGAACAAGCTGCGCCTTTGGAGTACATGTATTTTTTGGTTCTTTTAGTAGAGGAACAGCAGGCCRGGCCATATGGCAATTTCTCTCTGGCTACTTAGTGAGTGATGCATTAACTGTGCTGGCCAAATCATGTAGTACGGAAAGGTACCTGGTGCCTGCTGGTCCCCCTGCAGTCGCTTGTAGCAATGCAGTCTTCCCGCTGCCTAAAATCAGCCCTCATGCTCCCCTGGGGAAGGCGAGCTCCTCCGAAGGTGCTGAGTTAGACTGATACCAGTGTTGCTGATGCACAGCTTGGGTACTCTCCTCTCAAGGCTCTCCAGGCAGAGAGCAGGAAAGCAGCAGGTTTGTGTTTTCCACTTTTGGGCAGAGAAACAGGCAGCCCTGCCTCTGCACTGTGCTACAGGATACCGATTCCCCAGCTACTGGAATAACCATCACTCTTGCTGCAGTCCTGACAGCCAGCACCCTGCTTACCCCTGCCCTCCTGTCTCTCCTCATCCACCTTTGCAGCCCAGAAAATTGAATATTAGACATAAGCAAGAAGGTCTGAGCTCTTCTAGCTCGCAAGAGGCTGTACCAGAGACGTCAGATGAGAAGCATTAATTTTGTCTGTGCCAGGGCACTTCAGGCGATGCTGGGCCATTGCAGCTTCAGCGTGAGGAGTCCAACTCAGTCTCTGGAGGATTAAGCTAATACATGGGATTACAAACTGCAACAAATGAGGGTAAACGCACACATTGGCTCATGCCATCCCTGCAGCAGACACAGGTGCCTCAGAAGGAGCAGCCAACAGCCAGAAGAGCGATCTGCCAGCAAGCACCGCCAGACCTGCCAAGGAAAGACTCGGCATTTAGCTCAGCTTAGTTTTGCCCAAACGAGAGCTCTCCTGCTACTGACAGCACTTCAGCCGAGCAGAGCTGCCGTACTGGCAGGATGGGAGCACAGTCCCCAGCAGGCTCCAAGCTCCCGTTCAAAGCAGCAACTCGCTCACATCAGATTTGCGTGCACACACAGTAGGAACAACCTCCAGCGCCCCGATATGGTTAATGCTGCCAAGAGAAACCTTTCTGTAAGACGGGAGGTACAGACTGAGGAAGAAAACACACCAGAAAGCCCAGCACTGAGGCTAGGGCTCCACTGCTTACAAATCTCTGTGTCACCAGTTTTCCGTTACATTTTCAACGAATTAGCACGGTCTGGTGGTATGGCAATGCTGCAGAAAAACTCAGAAGATTAACAGTGATCTATTGAGGCAAGAAATTGGGAAGTGCTGAGGAAGCTGCTGTAACCCAATGCAACTGCAGCTCATTCCACGTGGTTTTCCTGGGCTGAACCTGCAGTTACTGCTCCTGAACCTGGCAGCACAGTGTGGCCAGGAGCTGGCACCAGCACATCCTTAATGGCCCACCACTGCCCACGGGCACCCTCCTGCTCTCACCTGGCCAGGGGCTGTCCAGGAGCATCGCCTGCTGCTTCACTACCTCCTGCTTGGAGAGTGATTCCTAAGCACAGAACAAGAGACTTAAGTCTCTCAATGCCTGCTTAGTCAGGTCACTAAGCTTTTTAAATTCAGCTGGAAGACTGGATTGTTGCCCTGTGCCAACTGTTGGCCATGAAGGTGTTGTGCCAGGCTGGCAGAGAACCACCCCAGGGAAGAGGTGATGCACAGCTGCCCCTTTTTAGCTCTTTGTGCAAAAAGTCTGCCAGCAAAGGAAGTGCGTGGAGCAGCCAGGAATTCCCTGCAGCGCCTTCTAGCTAACTAACAAGCTGCCAAATGTTAAGGTCAGCTGGAAATTACAGCCAGCTCCCTGCATGGGTTCAACTCAGGTACAAGTAGGATTTAAAGGGAACAAAAAAAAAAAAAGTCTACCTTTGCATGCACAACCCATCCACAGGGCAAGACCTGTGTGTGCAGTCAGAGATACAAGGTGTCCAAAGAAAACAGCCCCGTGTGGGTACAGGCACATGATGGACCGGCTCCTCTCCCACTGAATACGGCCAGAGCTGCAGCAGGGGAGGGGGAGAGGAGCATGAGGCCGCCGCAGAGCTGAATTACTCCATTATATTGGATCAAGAGAAGCATCTCTCTGTCCGAGAGCGGTGGGTACAAGCAGTGCTATTTCGTACTTGCTGTAACTGGTGTACTTGATCTCCTGCACTGCTGACACCTACAGAAACCCAACACCCCCCACACTTGCAAGGTTCCCCCCACCCCTATTGCATTTCTTTGCAAAAAGAGGACCCAAGAAAAACCAGCACCAGGGAGCAGTCAAAGTCCAAGTCAAACTCAGGCCAAGTGGGAAAAGCAAATCCCCCCTCAGCCTCCCCTCCAGGAGGCAAATAATGAGCCTCCCTGAGAGCCACCCGTGGGCTAAGCAACCTCCCCAGCGCTGCATTGTGTCCTCCAGCAAACAGAGCAGCGAGGCGGTGAGGGGCTCCAGACCAGCTGGTACGCTCAGCACTTTCCAGCGGCTTTTACGTAAAGAGCCTGAGTTCATTAAACTGCTGGCCTGTGTGTTATTGCCAAGGCTACAGCACAGACCCTGCGCAATCCCCCAGCTCCCCCGGCAGCTTGCGGGTGCCCACTGCCTCCAGCTCCTGCTCGGCCCCGGCCAGCCCCAGTGAGAGGCTCTCCCGGAGCAGACACTGCACTGCTCGAGTGGGGACAAGTACCACGCCAGAACAGATGTGAGCAGGGTCCTCTGCAGCAAAAACACCGGTCGCCAACCTGTGGATGCTCCAGCAGCAAGGCTAAGCCCTCCGCACCCTGGATGCTGCTCCGAGGTGAGGCGAGAAAGGAAAATAAGGATGAGGCCAGTGCCTTAAGTAAGTGCCTTACGTCGCAAAGCGGGCATCTGGGTTATTTCACGGCCTGCCTCCTTTCTCATATAATTTGCACCCTTAAAAAAAAAAAAAACAGAAAACAAAAAACAGCGTGTAATACAAGCAACAGCTGATGCTACGGAGGACAAGCTGCCCCCTCACTTATTTCAACGCAAAGGTGTGTGGGTGGAGAAGTGCAGAGTCGCTCTTAGATGCTTAAAGAGCAATCCAAGCCTCAACAGTTTTGCAAACCTCCTCTCCCCTTCCCCCCACGTGTCCTCAAAGAGCACAGATCACTGTTTTTTAAAGTTACTGCTCAGGATGTGGGAAAGGAGAGAGAGCGAGGCAGGTTGTTTTTCAGGCTGAGCCTGCCTCCCTGCACCACCCTCCCCAGATGCCAGCGCTGGTGCGGCCCCGCTGGAGCACAAGCCACTCACCGGACGGGCAAGACGGAGACGCATTGGCTGCGTGGCCTTGGGGACACCTGGGATCCTCCCTCAACCCGAGCCGAGGCCATGGGGCTGGATGAGCCCTCTGCAAGAGCACTGGGGATGGTGCCAGCGCAGAGCCTGGCATCACCCTCTGCCCCAGGGCACAGCCTGCCTGCCAGCTGTCCCCCCAGCAGGGACACGCTGCTCCCCCTTGATTTTTTTTGTAATGCACAGGTTCAAAAACGAGAGGTAACAGCATTGCTGTAAGGGGGGGGAACGCAGGAACAGAAGAGTCCTCCGAGGCAGAAGCAAATTCCCCCCCTTCCTCCACTCATTTTCCATTTGTGCTGCTGGGAGGTGACATCCCCCTTTGTGGATAAGATGCTCTTGTAGCACCACAGAAAGGCAGCCCCCCACCTGACACGCGGGGCCTCCCGTGATCCCAGCCCTCCCTCCTGCTGTTTGCTTTTCAGGGCATGAGAAGGAAGGGTGGGCACAGCCAGCCCTCACCTGAAGGAATAGGGACGTATTCACCCCAGGGGGTTTCTGCATGTTTTTACGCACGTGGCAGGACAGTCCCACGCTCCACCGCAGTATTTGTCCACAGCCGCAGTAACCTTTGCTCGTGGTGCTCACTGCTTTTCGCCTGTGGCTGTCCAATGCTGGCCAGGGAAGGAGCTGCGTGCTGGCAGTGTGGGCCAGCGGCTGGGCTGGCCCCGTGCTCCTTTGGGGGTCCTTGCTCGGGAACGCTTCCGACTCCCTTGACTCACCCATACCCTGGGCTCCTGCCATCACTCATCGGAGAGCACAGCCCAGCTCAAGGCGCCGTGCCCCAAGAGCACCAGACTGCCTCAGTTTCCCCTCTCAGCCGGGTGTCAGACCTGCACGGAGGCACCCCGAGGAGCACCCACGAGTGCTGGGTGTGCCTCCCCAGAGGCAGCTGCACCCGACACCGCTTTGCTGCCAGACACTGGAGCAGCCCGTCCCTGCCGAATGCTCTTGTCCAGAGTCGCAGGGAGAGGGACAGCTCTGTTTTGACAGTCCATCCGTCTTTCTGATGCTCCTTCACACTGTTCAGGAAAGGCCAGGGCAGCTGAGAGCTATTCCTGGAGAGCCTAAAAACACCGTGGCTGAGTCAGCGCCGAGGCCCTGCCCTGCTGCTCGTGTCCACAAGGCCATTGCACGACTCCCCTAGCAAACCCCTGCCACTGCCTCACTGCAGGGCTGTGCCATGCCAGGATGCTGTGCTGCCAGCGGCCCCCTCGGAGGAGGCAGGCAGACAGACAGGCAGGCAGAGACAGGCACGCGCGGAGGCAGAGTCACAGAGAAGCAGCCTGGCTTCCCTGCTGCTCTGCCGGCCCGGACATGCATCAATGTCATGGCGAGGGCTGCGACAGCAGACAGTTATCTCGTTTCCCCGTGCCGCAGGCTGGAGCGGTGCCAGCCCCCAGGGCTTTTGTTTCCATATCCGCACAGGCCAGCACAGCAATTGCAATGGACAGTTTCAAAGTTGTCTCTGGTGGAGGACTCTGGTCCAAAGGCAGCATCAACACTGCCCTCTCCCACCCACGTCCCATCGCTCGCTCCCCTGCCTCCCCGGGGCACGGGAAGAAGGGCATGGGACAAACGTGGCAAGTACAGGACAATAACTCCTGAGCTTGTTCCAGTCGCACGAAGAGCAAATGTCCCACGAGCGCTGCCCTTGGCTGCAATCCCATGCGCAGGGACTGCCCGCCCTCTCCATATCTGCTTCCCTGCAGCCAGGAGCCAGAGGCTGAGAGCTCCCAGCGGTTGCGTCCACTTTGACACAAAAAGCAGAAGAGCACAGGTCAGTGACTGTAAGTACCTGGCATGCTGCTCCAGATTGATTGCTGGTAGCTGGGACCAGGCTCTTCCCCGTAATTGCACTGTAGCTTTGCAAGACAGGACAGTAACGACACTACAACACACCTCAGCTTTCGAGCGCAGGACTCTACAGTCCTACAGGACAGTTTTCTCTTCAATTCATTACGTCTCTGGTAAGTCATGCACTACCATTTCTTGCTTCACTTGCCTGGAGCTGTGGTAGCTCTGGAAGACTTCAGCTGGCCCATTTTGTCCCAATCACACCCCAGGCACGCAGCTGGGCAGCTGCCAGCTCCATGACCAGCTCCAGCGCAGAGCAAGCGGCCCAGCCCCGGGCGTCCACTCAAGTCTCAGGCTGGCAGAGTCTGCAATACCAGCGGTTGACAGATAGCAGCACTGCACTGGGTGATACACAAGAGTCTGGGTCCCAGAAAATTAACAGCCAAAAGACTAGGGCTTTCCGTGAACAGTTTAAGAGCTGGGAATACCAAATTTTGGTTGTCTTTGGAATTCAGGCCCCTTCTGAAGTGTCTGAAGGGGACACTTCAGAGCCATGAAAGCGTGTAGCCATCAATGCATTTTCCTTCCATCCTTCCCAGTCCACACTGGTGCTAGTTGTCAAGGGGATGGCTCCCAAGGGCAACCTCACAAGAACCGACTGCCGAAGCGGCTATCAAAATCCCACAGGGGCTGCAAAACCAACAAACAGCACACCCAGCTCTTCCCACTCCCACCTCCCCGTTGGCTTTTGCCACTGCTCAGTTTTACCAGGCCAGAACCTACTGCAATATCATAGCTCTCCCTTGAATCATTAAATATTAGAAACCAAAGTTGGAAGGTGCATTTTTCAGTGCAGCTGGAGGTTTAAACCTCTCCAGAAGTTCACAAACGTTCGCAGCCTCCAGCTCCCAACTCATCTCAGCTCAATGGTCTGCAGCACCTTACAAAGCCTCTGGGATTTTGCTACCCTGATATTCACAGCTGGGCTCTCTGGCTGTGCTCAGCGCCGCATCCAAAAATCAGGCAGGAACATCTCTCATTGCCCTTCCAGGCAGTTTACCTCCAATTGCAGCCCCCGGGCTATGAGCCAAGCCAAGGGGTGAGCCAGCCAGCTGTCTTCCTTCTCCGGCACCCAAGAGCAAGCAGCACTCTCTCCAGTTGGTGCTAGGATGAGGTCAGTCTCCCCTCGATGCTAAAAGCTCTGCTTGAAAAATTGCTGAGCTAGGAGAAACTGCCACTTCAGTTTTACCCATTTCCTGTTATTAGATAAAACAGCACCAGAGAGCTGAGCTCCTGCTAGCCTGGGCTTTTGCCACGTTACAGTTACCACTACAGCCACTGCCTTCAGCAGGTAAATACTGGCACRTCTTGATTTCAACAGGAGCCAGGGCACAGCATGAATTCTTTGCAGTAAGGCTGACCTATTTAACAGCAGAAAGACAGCATTCATTCGAGCCCAGATTCCCCAGAGGCTGCTGGTGTCACTTTACCCCACAGGATAATACAACCCCGCCGCTATCTCTGGGCATCTCGGCTTGCGGGGGGTGTGGTGGTAACTATCCTAGGCTGTTCCTACTGTGCTCTCCACATTTCTCTTGGAGGACAGGTGACACCTCCACATCCCTTTCGATGCAAACTACTCCTGGCCTGCAACTGGCTTCTGTTGATCAGCTTTGATCAGCGTTTTGTGACCACCATAGACAACACACATAGGAAGCGGAGCAGGGTGAACCCACAGGGCCTTGAAACAGCAGAGAAGTCACTGCTGGCAGCCCCTTTTCAGGCAGACCAGGGCCAGAGGATGCAAGCAGTGTTTGCAGGGTGGCTGCCAAGTTCTGCAGCTATACAGGATGCCGCTCTGCACAGCTCCTTCAAAGCTCTTGTAGTCTCTAATACTGGCTCCCATCCTCCGTGCACAGGCCAAGGCAGCCTGCGAAGGGGTATTTCACATTGAGAAGATGCTGAAGTCTTAGTGATACATTTCTGTAGACCACCTCAGAATCACAGATCTCCACCATGTCTTACCTTTGTCCGCCAGAGACAGCGTGCTGTTAAAGTACTGCTCCTCCACAGTCCATGCTGTGTCATTGATCTTGTTAGACACCCCACAGGATCCAACGCAGCTCACCTTGATGGCTGTTGAGAGAAAGCACACATGTAAGCGCTGGGAGAAAGCAATACCTCAGGTTCAGACTTGCTTCAGGTACTGTATGTGGACTTGTGCAGGAGCTGTGCCTCAAGAAAACACACACAGGGTGGAAAAACGGAGCAAAGGAATCAGGTCACGCTTTCATTTCAGAAGCACGTTTTCCCCTTACTCTCAGCACTATTGCACGCTCCCTGCTACCCCAGTGCTATTCCCAGCTGTTACCACCACTGAAGTCCTCATGCTGGCCTCCTTGGACTGTGAAAGCCCTCAACAGCAGTGATTTCAGCTCCCCAAGAGGTAACCCGCTCTCTAGTTTTCTCCCAAATGAACCAACATCCCCTCCCAATATGTCCATCAGCCCCTGCACTCAGGCTGACAGCAGAGACCTTTGTGGCAGCAATGCTCTCCTATACACTCGGGTGTCCCTATCCAGACAGGGATGAGCAGCAGAGGACTCTGCTGCCTCCCACCCCACGAGGAGCCAGGCATCCTGCCGGGCATCCCACCAGCCATCCCGCCAGCCCTGGGAGGAGAGACATGTTCAGCATGAGCCCATTAGCCAGCTAAACAAGGTGTATAGCCCTGTCTGCAGCAACAGCAGCAGCAGAGAGCTGGACCATCCAGTGCAGCATGAACAAGCCCAGCTGCTGCTCGAGTTCCCAGCCCACCCACCCTCATGGACATCCCCAGTCCCTGGGAGCCTGCCCCTGTGTCCCGGGGTCGGTCTCTACTTCAACGGAGCACAGCAGAAGCACTTTGCCTGTTAACACTTGTCCTGCGTCAGGACTTCTGATCGTATTTGATAAGCATGTTGCTTCTCAGCAGCCAGAGACCACATTTAGTGGCTTCCTCCTCCTGCTAAGAGACACAGGGCTTACAGCAAAGCCACACAGCAAGATCTGGAAGCATTTGAGATGCCACTTGACCTTCCCAAAGCAAGGAGAGGAATTTGAGCCATATTTGTGCCTTGCCTTGGGAAAGTCACCCCAGAGCTTGCCCTGCACCATGGCTTTCAGAAGGGCCACGTAGCTTTTAGAAGAGCTACMCGCAAGACATTTTCAGTTAGTCTTGGCCAATTCACAGCAGACTGAAATCAAGCTCCGATGTCGACACTGGACCACAGAGACAAACGTGACAGATTGGGCTTGTTGCACAGCAGGAGATGATCTGTGGTGCTACCCCCACACAGGGAGGATGCAGGCAGACTTATCGCAGCACAAACCGGGCCTTCAGGGTTTTCCCAGCCTGAACATCTCCTGTCCTGATTCTCACCAGGTTTTGCAACAGCTTTAATGGATCCCACAGAACTCCCTCACCGAATTTGTCAGGTGAATCGTTCTGCTGGCAGGAAGGCRGCAGGAACTACCAGACAGACTCTCTTCCCGTTTCACCCATCTGCTCCCCTGTATTCCAGCCGCGTCTCACAGGAAGCATGTCCCTGGGAGGCAGGTGGCCAATTTGCTCTGGCTTAAGAGCTCTCCCCCGCCCCGCTCCACAAGCCTTCTCAGCCATTCTGATCTCACCACTTCTACCCACCTACCCAAACACTGAGGGCTGCAAGTGATGCTGCTTGCAACCACCTCAAACAGCTCTCCAGAACACCTGCCTGGCCAGCATGACCATGTCCTCCATGCTGACTCAAGACAGGGTGGAAAAAAAACCCAAACCCAGCCCTCTCTGCAGGGGGAATGCATAGTTTCTTACCCCAGCCCCCTTACCTGTGCTTTGCTACGTGCGTTCAGGTGGAGTGGGCTCCTCAGGGCTTAAAGTGTCTAATCCCACAACGAAGAACAGCCTCTCCCCATCAGATCTGCTGCAATACCTTCACAGCCTGATCATGACTTTGAACACCGGGGCCCATCCAAGTGATGTTTTATACTCAAGGGCAAGGGATAAGCAGCTCCAGATGCCAACTCTCATTAACCAAACATCAATATAGCAGCAAGGCCGACACATCGGCTCGCTTGTTTGTGTCTGCGATACGCATCGACACTTCTGAGGCAGTGGATGAACAGGAGAGCGTGGCCTGCAATGGGAGCTGCCTGCACCATGGCACGCAGCACACCTGGTCTGAGCTGACACAGGTCCCCCCCGAAACAAACCATAACACTGAACCCCCCTGTACACCCCYAGGTGACATCCAATTCTCTTTTCCCAGATGGCAGAGCCAAGACCACATAGGGGTTTYAGCATCAGAAGGAGCAGGGAGCAGTGGTGCCACCTTTAGCAGGGTGGCATCCTGCGTACCCAGGCGTTGGTTACCAGCTCTCATGCTCCCACCTTGGACATACCACCACATCTCTGGGCTGACGACGAGCCTGCCCTSCTCCAAGTTAGCCCAGATAACTCAGATGGCTCAAGTCAAATCAATCCCAGGCTCAAATACTCCACTCCCACATTTTCACACAGGAGATGCGAGCGAGAAAAGCCCAACCAAGAACTGGAGAACATTCACATCCTTCAGGAGCAACAGCCCCTGAACAGGCTCCCCCTCAGCCTCCCTTCACCGCAGAAGTTTATAGATCACCACCATCTGTTGCAACGCCCAGATAAGGGGATGATGGTCTTTAATTCAAGCCCGCTTGCTGCATTGCGGTGCTGAGGCACTCCTGTTCCTGGGAGGCAGGTGGGTGGGCATGTTGAAGCACATACACGCTATGGCCCATCTCCCTCCCCACAGGAGACTCAGCAACCAAAGGCAGTGGGTTTGCAGCCTGACACTCAGAGCCAACCCTTGGCTGGTGGTCCCTGCTGCGATGGTGGACGCCCCTATAACCCATCATTAGGGCTAAAGTTGGACCATGTCTAAAAGTCTCACTGCAACTAGCTAATGAGCTCTCCGTCGAAGTCACAGGAGCTGTCAGCTCCAAGGCTTCTCAATTAACCACCGACATCCCAAACTGGTGTGTCCGCAGCCAGCCTGTGCCTACAGAGGAGGGATGGTTGCTGGAGGGAGAGCTCCGGGGCTCTCGGGCATCCCAGTCCTGCGTCCCCACTGAGGGCAGCCCTCTCCAGCCACATTCCTGACCATCACGCACACTGGGGCTGCCATTCCAGGTGTGTGAGGGCAACCGAAGGGGCAGAAAGCAACATTTCAAGCCAAAAAGCTTGAGGGCAATTTCACAGCAGTGGAGAAACTCCCTCTCTCTTATCCTCTACACTCTCCAAAGTTGCCAACATACTGTTACCAGTCACACCAAGTCACCAGATACAAGACAAGGACAAGACTCGGAGCAGTTCAAGTGGCAGAGGATTTGTTACGGAACATCTTCTCCAAAGCTACTCCAGAAACATGAGCTCCCCCCGCCTCACTGGGGGAGAAACAGGACAGACGACAGCTCTGAGCAGACGCATTGCCCCACGGCTGGGAGCAGGGCTGTGACTCGATATGGAGATCGCACGTCCCAGCTCATCCCCCAGGCTCCTGGAGGAGCCAGCAGATCCCCAGGCCCCCACAGAGTGAGCGACACTGGGGGCAGCGGGTCCAGGGCAGCCAGAGAGCCCCCCCATTCCATCCCCACAGCCACAGCAGGAAWGCCTGGCAGCTGGAGGGCTCTCGTTTCCCTCAGGTTTCAGAGGCACCCGGTTCAACAGGTCAAACCATTTATCTTATTCCTAACCAGGTTTTGGAGCAGCTAACCATGAAATCAGCCTCTCCACGAGCATCCCATGGGCAGAGGAAGATACTGGGGACTTGCCCGGCTGTCGTGTATGGGCTCCTGCCCACAAGCTGGAGGAGGGACACGGGGCAGCTGACAGGCACAACTCGGGCACGTGGCGCTGGGGGCAGCTGCAAGCTAAAAACGGCATCGGTGGGACAGGTCTGGCAAACTGGCACCATCAGAGCTGCTGCAACTGGAGCCACCTGAGGTGCAAGGCTTGTCAGCCTGACTGTGAGGAAGCGAAATGCRCAGTCTGAGCCTTTCCAAGGCCTCCCTTCCAGCCAATCTCTGTGCCAAGCTGCAGATAGAGCAAATAAGAAAAGTTTCTACATCAGAACAGGCCAGTTCCAGTTATTAGAAACCCATTAAAAATGCCTCTGGAATCCAGTGCTACCAGTGGCCCCAATTACCACGCTCCTGCTCCCTGTTTACCCAGGCTGCTTTGAATAAATAGAGAAAAAAAAAAAATCAAAAAATTGTAAGGGAGGTGGAAGGGGGAGGTGAAGAGCAGCACGCAGATGAGAAGTGAATTACAAAGCCATGCAGAAGACAAGAGCCCTTCACCCCTGCAGTCCCCTGGGGATTCAGGGAAATGGGCAGCTTTGCATCCAGCCAGACACATCTTTAGCAATGCGCTACAGCACGCGCCAAATGCTGGAAATAAAAGGAGACAGCTCAGCCATATCCATCTCTGCACGAAGTAAAAATAGAGATGCCAGGAGCTGGGCACGCCTGCCTTCTTCCAAGGTGAATTAAGGAGAGCAGCCATAGACTTCAAATTACTTTTTCTGGTGACCCAGTGAGYTGCCCTCCTCAGGAGAGCTGGCATTGCACCTCGGGCAAGAGGAAAGCAGAGGACACGCACCCCCTCCCCTGCAAGCAGCAGGTTGTACGTGCACATCCCTACTTCCAAAATCCAGTCACGTCCTGAGCAAGCAGAGAGTCACCGGCCACCCTGCACTTAGCAGCAGGGCCAGCCCCAGTCCCAAGTGACCCCCTCCAGCTTCAACTCCCATCTATGTCACACACCCGCTGCAACAGGTATGGGCAACAGATAGCGGTGGAGGGAAGGAGATGCTGACAGCTTGGTTGGTTTAGGTTTTCTGGGGTGGGGAAGCAGCAAAAAGCTACAGCAGTCTGGGGTGGTGGCTGTTGCATTTGGCAACTGCTTACGCGGGACAAACGGACTGTCCYGTCGTTCCTCTTCCTCCTCAAGGACAGCCGAAGAGTTGGCAACTGAGGTCTGAACTGGCACTTACGAACAGCCCTGGGTTTTTGCCAGCTGAAGCCTACTCAAGTCAGCACATGGGCTCAGCCATGTCTGTTGGACCCAGAGGCTCCAGTCATCCCTGCTGCAGGGAAGGGGGTGCCCAGCCCCGCGAGCGTGGGATGAGATGGATGGCAAAGCCACCCCGTCTGTCTGCACCGACCACACGCAGTACAAGGGACCAGGGCATACATTCGTAACAGGCTCCGAGGGTACCCGGGGACTGAGATACCCTTTGGAAAACYTGTGCACACCTAGATCCAGATAACGGGGAAGCAGAGGGGGAGAAAGTGCTGTGGGAGATGAGCAAGTCTGCATCAGATAAATCTTCATTTCATGGAAACCAGCCACGGGAAGCCAGAGCCCCCTTTCCTCATCCCTCTCCATCAGAGCYGCAGCAGGCAGCTATCACCACGTTTTAATTAGATTCCCTCAAGTTGCTGTCTGTATGCACAGAGCTGCAGGGACTGAGAGCCTCCCGTGAGCTGGGAACGAGRCATCTCTCCCCCACGGCTCCGCAAGCCACAGGGGCCAGAAACAGCCCCAGGAGAAGGGGGTGATGGATCGCCCTGAGCCCCAACCACTCCCCAACTGATGGCAGTGGAGAGCTGCCCTTGACAAATTGATGGGCTGTTGCAGCAGCAGCAGGAGGTCACCTCGACACACAGCACCACAGCTCCATCCAGGAGTGAAACCTCTGGGTTCAAGAGACAAGGATCACAAGTTTTGGTATGCCCTGAGATCTTCTGGCCCTGTAAAGCCCCTGCCCTGGATTTGGATGAACAAGATGGGTTTGGGRTTACCCACACTCCCAGCAAAGCAGGACCAGATGGTGCTGGGAAGATGGAAAGCCTAGCAGTGAGCAAGACCTGCAGACAGAGCAAGCTACTCTCAACCCATTTGTAAAGACTGGGTAACTCCTAGAAAAGCTCCATGAAAAGTGGACACCAAGAAAGGTGAGACCCCAAAGAAGAGCAGGATGAGGCCTTTGTACTGATGGCCTTTACACAGAAACACACCGGTACAACCTCAGACAGAAAGGGCTCATGTCCTCTAAGCAGGAAGGCTGGAAGCTCACAAGATACGCTACTCCCCCCRTGCCCAGCCCTCATGCACGAATATACAGAGACACTGCTAATTAAACCAACAGCTCCTAATTAATTCTCAGCTATCCCCATCCTTCTGGGTCCATCCTGTCAGTTCTTGAGACACAAACAGTCTTGGGCTTTTCACAAGCCAGTGAGGCAAGAGCTTACACCGAATGCTGGAGGCAGTGGCGGGTTTGGCACAAGGTTAAGGATTGTCTGGGGACGTTTTTATCTTCTTCCTTCCCAAGAGCCCAGCACGGGCAGGAAGGGGATTTGGCCTCTAATGTGGAAGAAGAGTTGTCTAAAAGAGTAGTTCATGCTTTCCATCTCAACTCAAACCCAAGCCCGTAGACTTGTCTGGAGCTGATGCACGTCGAGCAGCATCTCCCACACCACCAGCAGCCTCCAGCACACGGAGGACTCGGCTGTTGCTCCCCGTGACCCAGGGGGACATCCCACCTCCTGCACAAGTCACAACCAATACAGCTCTCTTCTCTGAGACTGCAGACAGGCTCCCAACRAAATACCGAGTTGTTGCTACAGTTTGACCCGTCTTTGTCCCTGCGGGCAATGCTCCTGCCACGCACAAGCCCAGCTGGGGCTCAGGGCCACCCTGCAGCCCTCTCTGCAGCGGCATGAGCTTTAGCACCGTTTAGTCTCCAGAATCGAGATCTGTTGCTCAGCCATTCCTCCCCCAGGTTGGCACTTGCCCTCTGTGCCCTGCAAGAGACTGAACCAGTCAAATCACCCACAGCAGTGGAAGGGACAGTCCCTCCCTTCCTGGCCCTGACCTTTTGGTGAGCTTATTTCCAGAGCAGCAGAGCCAGACCTGCAAGCCCAAGCTCAGCAAAACGCATCCTAAGGGCCAGAAGTGCCTGTTCTCCCTGGCTGTATCTACCTCCTGTCAAGCTAAGGCAGGAAGACCCAGCTGGGTCTCCCACACAACCTGCAAGAAGCCCAGACCCACCCAACACAGCCCCATGCTGCAGGAAGGCTGGACCAGCTCCCAAACGCAGCCTGTAAAAACTCCACCTGCAGCAACAACAGGGGAGCGACAGCTCTGCTACACAGGCAAAGCAACCCAGAGCCATTATTTAGGCTACGCACAAGTTATTTTAGCCAGAGTCCAGCCCAGCACAAGGAGGGGCGCGTCCATGTAGGTAGTATCGACACACGGAGGATGTCCTCATTCTAGCAAATGCAGAAGTCTCCAAAGGGAGACTGGGCAGGTGTGTGCCTGTAGAAAAGCGGAGCAGCAAATCTTCTCCGAGTCCTCTCCCAGGCAGGTCAATCCTCTCCCCTCTGCAAGCACTTTCTTCCACCAGGTTGAGAGCAACAGGGAAACCTACATTGTCCAGCTCCTCCCCAAAATCACGGGTCAACATACATCCCAAGGGAAGAAAGCAAACTCTTGGGCTCCTATTTAGAACAAACTCCTGTTCAAACTGAAGGCTCTTCTCCCTTGCAGAGTGGACAGGTTTATTTATAGCATCACAGTGTTTTATCAGCATGCTGGCTGCCCTCGGAGGAAGAGGGTCATCTCGAAGGTCTGGAACAAAATCCCCAGTTGAGCTCATTTAACAAGCCTGTCTTTGCACACGTTGGCCTGTGGGTGGAAAACTCACCGGCGAACAAGGCCACACGGGCTGCGGGAGGGGGGACGGCCGCATGCCACAAAGTTTGTGCGTTGGATCTGCCAGTCCTGCTGCCAAAGGCAACCGCAGCTCCTTAGCAACAGGCACGAAACGCCACAGCATCCGCACACAGGGCCCAACTGATGGGCTGCACCCCGTCCAGCCCTTCATCCCAATCCCTGCCACGCTGCTGTTGCCACAACCACCTCACTGCTCACCAAGCACGCTCCAGAAAGGACTCCCCCAGCATCCCCTTTCTCCAAAACTGCCTCTTGCAAAAAAAGGACAAGTTGTTTTGTTTTGAAGCTTCATATTGATGTAGGTTCCAGGGCTGTGTCACCCAAACAGCCTGGGAAGAGAGGTGGGGAGGAATGGGGTTACTCTGCCTTGAGAGCCCACAAGGGCAGAGATGGTTGCACCACAACAGCCGGGCAGCAGAGAGTCCGTGCGTGCAGTCTGGCAGGGGTGTACAGCCGCACAACTACCGGTCCCCTCACCACACCACCTACCCTGGCCTCCCCGCTGGAGGCACCGGAGCCAGGCTGCCAACCAACACACCCACGGGCTTCCTGCAGCAACAGCCCAGGCTGGGCCTGGGGCAGGCAATACCCCTTCACGGCGGCTACGGAGGAAGCGGGGAAGGAGAAAGTGGTACCTCGGACCAGTTTTGGGAGCCCAAACTCTTGCCCCATCCTAAACAGGTGGCGTGACCCAGCAGAACTGCTCCATGCAACGCCTGCTGCCACACACGGAGCAGGGGTCGGCGATGCCAGCCCTCGGGTCCTCATGTAAGGAGAGCGACCGAGCATCACCACAGCATGCCGAGGGACCAGCCTCTTCCTCCCAAGCCAGCATGGCAGATGCAGACGCCCCTGAGCACTGGGAACAGCCAGATCAGACAGCAGCACAGGAGGCACTGAGGGAAACTAAGTATTTGGCAGGGAGAGGCAGATCTCACAGCTCACTATGAAAATCTCCATGCCAGCCACCCACCTCAGCCATACTGCCAGCATTCACAGCCTCCTCTCCTAATATCCATCCCTCTGAGGATCAGAGGGGAAATGCAAAGAGGTTGCAGAGGAGCAGAAGGCTGGAGGAGATAGCGGCAGCAAACCGCTCTGGTGTGTGAAGCCAACTTTCAGTCTCAAGAAACTTCTTTCCTTTCCACTTCTCTGGATAGAAATTCAGAGAGGGATGGACTGATCTGTTTGGAGACTAGTGTGCCTGCCCTCCTTCTAGAGCTATGCTCAAGACTCGCTTGCATTCACCCCATCCACAAGAGAGCAGGCTGCACTTTTACTAGGATGGGACCAAGCTTCAGGCAGGGCTTACAGCAAGTCTCATGCTGGCTAACAGCAGCTCAGCTTGTTACCCAGCAGATCCCAGCAAATAACACAACCTCTGTCACCGCCTGTGCACTCTCTTCCTCATCCTCCTTTCTGCACAGAGCTTGGTACAGCTCGGTATAGCCCAGCTCCTCGTCTCACCCTCGCCCCACTGCCCAGAGCAGTTACACCCAGCTCTGCAGGGCTGCAGGCTGCCTGCCAGCACCAGCACCTCTGAGCGGCAGATGCTGCCAGCTTGATGCAGAAACACCTCGTATTTAGGATCTCGGTGAGGTCCAGGCAAGGTTTAGTCATGACCCCCTGAACAAGGCAGGTCCTGATTTACTGTCACCCTTCTCAGGGGATCTGGGCAACTTAAACTTGCTTTTGCRAGCCTTAGGCAACCTCAATTTAAGTAAGCTATGCTCTTCAAAGCACAACAAGGCTGTACATACATAAGCACTCAGAGCATCATAGTCTTCAGTGTTTGGCCCCTATAACAGCTCTGTGGGAGGGGAATGCAAGTCCCCGATGCCCAACATGCAGCCAGACAAGTGGAGCAGAGCCAGCAGCTCACCCCGGCTCACAGGAATGCTGACGGATGCCAGGACCCCCCAGCTCTCAACACTTCAGCCAGCCAGGGACCACAGCCACCCTTCCTTGGGCTGAGCAGCACTGAAACAGAAAAGAGGAACCTCTTTTTTAATAGCTTGCCCAAACTGAAATAGGTTTCCACCCAGCACTTAGCACTACTTTAGGCCAAAGCAGTTAAGATATTCCAGTACACTTGACTTGGCTGTCTAAAAAAGGAAGAACCAGCCAAGAAACCCCACCACAATCTACCACACAGTACTGCAGGTCCCAGGAGGCATTTGCTGGGTGCTTTAAGACCAGTCAGGTCCACACTGTAATAAACTGCCCCTTGAAACTCATTAACAAACTCAATTGTTCTTTCCCAGCAAGTGCGAAGCCAAGCACCTTCTCCCACCTCGCTGGCAGAACAAACCGGCGATTCACCTGACGCAAGGAGCAGCCAGGGAGGCCGAGCTCTCTGATGTCCTGGGAACACACCTCTGTTTGCGACCACTGCCAGCTCCGCTCTGTTCTTCCCACACCCCAGAGCAGGTTTAACAAGCTCTCCCCCCCAGAGAGCCCCTCTGCCCCCGCCGCAGGAGCATCGCCCCTCCGCGCTGGGTGCAAAAGCCACTGCAGGCAGATAAACAGCCGACTGATCAGGTTTCTCTGCTTACCACAAAGAGGTTGATTCACCAGAGCCTACTCCCTTTTCAGGCTCTTTCTAAATAAAGGCTTCAAAGACTTCTGGAAATTCATGCTTAACAGGCTTACTGTAATGCCACAGCACAAGGGCTCCTGTGGGCCAGACTCTGCTGTGGGACTGAGTCACGCCCATTTTCTTCTGAGACTCTCAGATACACTTGTCTAAGAGTTAAGGCTAGAACAAGTCCTGTTGGCTGACGCTCAAATTTTGGCAGATCCTCACTGCCACCCAAAACACGGCCTGACACAGGTTGCCCCATCTTCTCAGCAACAGCCAGCCCTGCAGATGCAATGCAGATGCTCAGGAGAGGAGGTGACACTCCTCCATCCCCTCCTGGGGCTCCAATGATGCTCCTGGGCATGAACTCCCCAGCACTCGCTCCCTGTCCTCAGAGAGGAGCACTCGCAAAGTCAGCTCAGCACCTAGTCGGCCAGAAAAAGGCCTGTTTCAGGCTGGACACCCCCCACCACATGCACCTGGGGCTGAAAGGATTCAGCACAGACAGTATTGCCATAACCAGGCGTCCTGAGCAAGCCTCTGTCTCCAAGGCACTGAGAAGGACTAAAGCAGCAAGTTCAGGACTGCTCAGCCATTCTGGAAACAACAGTTTTGGTGTGAGGGGTTGGAGCCCGCATACCAGGAGAGAAGAGCATGGGGGACAAGCAACTGCGCATAACTCTGCACTAAGGCTCACCCACCCTGCCGCTCCGCTCCAGGCGCTGAACTCACAAGTCAGCAGCTAGAATTTGCTGAGGCACCTCCAACTGATTTAGCACTGCTGCAGCTCCCAGGCACAAGCCCGGAGCCAGCTCACCTCCTCCTAGCAGGGAAGGTTTCAGGTGTCTTTTCCTGAAAAGCCTTATTTATAAGCAGTTAAGCAACCCTGCATTCAGCGACTCCTCATTCCGCCCGGGCACCAGTGCAGGCAGGTTCTCCGGTGGGGAGGCAGGAAGGCGCAGCATGGGACGGCACGACCGGAAATCCCAGCTGCCTCGCCTCACCTGCTCCCCGCTGAAGATTTCACACGCCACAGCAAGCTCTCGAGCATTGCTTTCGCACGCCTCGGTTGTCAAGAAATCACCCTCCCCCAGCCCCAGCATCTTCAGAGAAAGCACCCAGAATCCACTTCATTCCGCATAAGAGCTGCTCCTATGATCTTCTTTGATGCCATTCAATGCAAGCAGCTGGATTCTCTATTTATAGCAAGATCATCAGTTTGGAAAAACCACTTATGTTCTTGTCATTATCAGAGCACAAGATACATAACAAATCCCCGCTATGCTAGGAGTGCTACAAGTTGGTAGGAGAGTCCTCACGGTCAGGCTGGACACCTGCAGAGGTCCAAGCAAACAGAAAACRGAGCATTCGGGACTGAGAGCAAAACCCCTGGACCTGACATTCAGTCCCATGCTAACATTCCCCGTCAAGAAGGCACCAACTCATACCCACACATTGAGCTTTCCTCCCTGGAGATGTTGTTTTCCGAGCCAGTTTTACTTAAGTCTTATTGCAGGGAGCATTTGGGATTAAGGAGGGTGCGTTTGGGAGGGGTGGACAGCAAGCTGCTGCAACATCGTTACCTCTGGCCTGAGCTGCTGGAGCCAGAACCACCGAAAGCTTGGCTCCATCATGTGCTGGTTTTGGCTCGGCTAGAGTTAATTTTCTTCACAGTAGCTAGTATGGGGCTATGTTTTGGATTTGTGCTGGAAACAGTGTTGACAATACAGGGATGTTTTCATTATTGCTGAGCAGTGCTTACACAGAGTCAAGGCCTTTTCTGCTTCTCACCCCACCCCACCAGCGAGGAGGCTGGGGGTGCACAAGAAGCTGGGAGGGGACATAGCCGGGACAGCTGACCCCAACTGACCAAAGGGGTATTCCATACCATATGGCGTCATGCTCAGCATATAGAGCT
This sequence comes from Phoebastria nigripes, assembly GCA_035582835.1. Taxonomy (NCBI): domain Eukaryota; kingdom Metazoa; phylum Chordata; class Aves; order Procellariiformes; family Diomedeidae; genus Phoebastria; species Phoebastria nigripes. The sequence continues at coordinate 166,706 of JAYKAV010000182.1, forward strand.
GGAGGAAGAAGGAGGAAAGGGGGGACGTTCGGAGTGATGGTGTTTGTCTTCCCAAGTAACCGTTACGCCTGATGGAGCCCTGCTTTCCTGGAGATGGCTGAACACCTGCCTGCCGATGGGAAGGCGTGAATGAATTCCTTGTTTGCTTGCGTGGCTTTTGCTTTACCTATTAAACTGTCTTTATCTCAACCCACGAGTTTTCTCACTTTCACTCTTCCGATTCTCTCCCCCATCCCACCGGGGCGGGGGTGAGCAAGCGGCTGAGTGGTGCTTAGTTGCYGGCTGGGGTTAAACCACGACACATCAGCAAGAACAAAGGGTTGGAAGTTATAAGCATTAGTGCTCCAGGACTGATTCATGCTTCTTGGAAACAGCCTTTTTGCTACAGGTATCTGATAAGCTCTGGTTTTTAATCAAGATTAAGGTGCTCAAAGGTCAGGGTGTTTTTACACTAGGTCTCTGAATAATTCCAGACTGGCACTAGCCTGCCACTCTCACCTTGCCGAGGGGGTCAAAAGCAGCATCCATCCTTACCTCCGGACACCCCCATATCCTCTCCACCGCCATCATCCAGCATCTCAGGGTCCCCGATCAGGGAGTTTGCTGAAGCCATTCAATTTAACCACATGGCATTGACCACCCTTCTGAATGCAGTACCTGATGCTGGACAAAGTGGTACCCAGCCACAGCTAAGCACTTTCTGGTGAAAAGCCTCTATCCACAAGCTTATTCACAGCAAAACACCCAGCTCACACTTGACACTGGGACCCCATCAGCTAGTTTTAATTGGCCAAAGAAAGAGAGTTGAGGGATGTGGAGTTGCTGTTTAAAAGCCATCACAAGGAGGCAGAAGCCTGCACATCTTTGCAGTCTGAAGCCATTTCACCTCCCGTTTCAGATCCTAAACAAGACCCAGGGACTTGGAGCCCACGCAGGCACAACCATGCACAAGACAAAAATCTGCTGACTGGCAACAGTCTGGTCCTCTGCTCATTTTCTCATCTCCTAAGCACTTTGCACTTCCACACAAGAGATTTGAAGAGCAACAGATTTTAAGAGCAGCACAAAGAGGTAATTAACTTCCACAGCAATCCCTGTTGCCAGACTTCAGAGGTCACAACAGTAGCCTAAAGGCTGTACATTGGATATCTTGGCAATCAGCCCTCAAGAAAAGAGGCACCAAACCAAAACCCAGCCCCTGGGTGTGCTTGCCAGGCTGTTTCAGGAGCATCTGCCCTAAGCAGGAGGAGGAAAGACTTGCCTCAATGCCTGGCAGAGCACCTTTCTCTATGCTTTTGCACAGGTCAGGTCTGCAGCAGCCTCGCAGCACAACCCAACCACCCCATTGCCCTTTTTCTCTTGTAAGGGCCCGAGCATCCCCTTCTCCAGACAGCAGACGATGGTCTGCATGTCTGTCCTACTCTTCCTGACCGTGACAGCCTCTAGCAAGACTTCCCCAAGTCAAGTGGCAGCTATGTGGCTTCTACAGATGTACTCCTTCCACGAGGATGACTTTCAGCAAAAGGTATTCCACAACACACTACGAGCAGAGCATGCCCATCCGTGCACCCACACCTCCCTTGGCAGAGGGGCTGGCCCGAGCTACCGCCCTCCCTGGCTGCTCCCCCTCGCCCGACCCTGCCTGTGGGGCCATGCTAGGGATGGGGAGCTGCCTCTGGAGGAGAGGGATGTAAACCCACAGACTCCTTCGTTCCAGCCAGGGAGCCTCCCTAATGCCTACCTGACTCCAGCCCCGAAAGACAAGCTACATCTCTGCCAGCTCTGCGCTGCTCCAGGGAAGGAATAAGCACTCACACCCGGTTTGTCACACTTGGAAGCAAATCAGACAGACAGAACTCCGCTCCACTTGTTCTCCCATTTTGTTAAACAAGAGAGGGGAGGCCGCAGCACGTCTCTTCGCCAAGGAAAGCRGCAAACAAAGTTTTTCAGATGAACACAAGTGGTGTGCAGGCGGGGGGAGCAGCAGAGAGGCACACACTGCAGCGACGAGACACAAAACAATCTCATGATTAGTTATTGACTCCAAAGGAGTTGGAGCTCTAGCAGCAAGCCAGCCAGGAGAGCAAAAATCCCTCTTTTGTTCCACAGCCTCAGACAGACTTGGCCACAGAGCTCCCCGCTGTCTCGCTCCAGACAATGAGAAAAGAAAGTTAATCCACTTCCCCTATAGCAGGAGCCGTCCAGCCTGCCGGAGCAATGCTGCAGAACGATATATGAGCATTCCTGTGCATCAGTGCCAGCCTCGCCTCGCCCTGGCACCCACTGCCGCTAGCAGATGCCAGACGGCTCAAGGACCTCACCAGGCACTGCCGGTATCACCGGGGACAGTGCCAGCTTTGGATCTGCTCCTGCCTTCCAAACCCACCCAGCCCTTGCTCAGCTCTGCCCTGCAAGCGCCACGCTCCCTTGCCACACTGCACCCCAAAGCAGAGACCAGCCGTGGGGTCTCTCCCACCCTGATGATTTATAGGTGACGTATGCTACCAAGCACAGAAATTTCACATCCACCTTTACAGAAGACAGACTTCCATCTCGGGATAGAGCAAGCTTCAGACTGCTAACCAGGGACAGAATCCATCCTTTCAACATCACTTTCCTAAGCAGCCCACAGCCTTTCTGCAGGAACGTTTTCCTCTGTTTCAGAGGTCAAGTGGTGCAGAGGATCGTGGCCAACACAGTCCTTCAGTGTTACCTCTTTCCCCCAGGAAGGGCAGAGGTTACATGCAGGTCAGAACCACCTTACATGTCAGCCAAACCCAAACTTCTTTCCACTGCCCTCCTAAGGAAACAGAAATCATCTTTTAGTTTGGACACATGACTTGGGATTCGAATGACCTGCTTTTCAACCCCCTTCTTCACCACCAACTTTCTCAGTTCTCCATATGAGAAGTAAGAATATTTACTACATTTAAGATTAGAGAAGGAAATCATGATTCACAGGCCTTCTGCTCTGCAGAAATGGGAATTATGTACCTGGGTACTTCTAGAGCATGAACAGATGTAGGTACTTGTGTCTGGAGCTTTGTAGTTCAAGGGAGTGATTTTAAAGTCAAGTCATCACTGCATAAACCTGGACAGCTAAATAATAGAGTGGAGAATTGCAAAGTGCTGAAATCTGCTCCGGAAAGCACTTGCAGTTTCTTTACTCTTAGTGACCCGGGAAAGAGGGCTGTTATTTTAACATTACACTTCTGCCTGCAAGAAGCCTCGCTGAATGGCAGGCAGGACCGAAATAATCTGCATGGCCCCTGGAAGCTGCCGAGTTGAGAGGAAAGTGCTCCAGCATCCCCAAGCAGCACAAGCCTTTGTTCCAGCATGCTCCTGCCAGCAACCAGGGCTGCCTGCCCTGCTCTGAACGAACTTATTTCCCTCCTCCCTCCCCGCAAATTAACTCCATCTCCAGCTGTCCCAGCACCAGCTTCCTGTTAAGATTAATTACTCTTTGTACACCCATGTTTGATGATTTACCCAGCAAGCCAGGCACAATGATTAGGAATTCTGCATTCCCATTAGCTCTCTCCCCCGAGGCTCAGAAGTTTTCAGGGAAGGACCTTCACCCTGGCACAGCCACGGGGAGAAGCGTGCCTCCCCAGAAGGTCTGGGTCACCAAAGGCCAGTTGTCATTTGTGACACTGCCGCACCGTCAGCTGAAGAAGATGTGCTGCTGAACAGCCATTACTGCTAGTTAGCAGGGCTGGCACGGCAGACAGCGTAGGTGGGAGCATTTATGATCCCGAAAGGTGTGTCTCCAGTTACGCTTTCCTATGACCCAAGATTTCTGGAGTGTTTAGCAAGGCAGAACGAGCTTTGTTTGTTTGTATTGTCCACCTTTCAGAAGGTGCAATTTCCAAGAGCCATAAAACGAGCTACCTGTGAAGTAGTCATCTACGGGCTTGTTTGCATTTGTGATCTCCAAAACCACAACACTGAGAGAAGCCACTGCACCAGACTGGTCCGGCTCAGGAAATGGAAAGCACCAAGTCTCAGTGCTGTGGGCCAGATTGCAATGGGCGAGGACTTCGTGTCTTCTCCTGGAAGCTGTTTATTAGTCTGAAAAGTCATTGCTGGTCACAGAAGGTGTAGGTGTATATACTATATAACACAAATTGATGCCACCCACCTCTCCCCACACCCCAGCAGAAAGCCACAGCATGTCAGAGGTTGTCTGATCCCTCTGCTGCTGAGCCCGTGGAGTTCAACAGGGCTGACTAGTCCCTTTAAGACCTCTTTCCAGCAAGTAGTTGCCTGCTGTCACACCAAGAAGGATATTTCAGCAGCTACACAAGCCTTCTCCTCTGAGGGCGAGACATTTTCTTCAGCCAGAAGGAAGGAGAGCGTGCCCATCTGAGAGATCCCTGGCCCCAGCATGGAGGGTTTAAACACCAGAGACTGTAAGATACAGAGCAGCAGGGAGGACACACAGCAAAGAGTCACCTTGCGCTCTGCAGACGTTGGTGTCACATCCCAACATGACTTATTTGGGCAGGTTCAGACACCAGTGATGGAAAGCTTCTGCCCCAGCTGGTGAAGCCAATTTGCAGGGACCTCAGCCCAAAACAACCGCTCAGGTCACCTCTGCATAAAAGTAGAAGGAACAGCCACACACAGCCCACCTCAGATTTCGGCTCGATGCTTCTGCCAGCTCTCCTAGAGCCCACCTCAGCTGCCCCAGCTTCTTACCAAAATCCCTGCATTAGCATCAAACACCAGATCCAAGAGCAAAACCCCTCCTGGCTTCAGGACCAATACTTACGCCCAATCCCAAAGTTTCAGAGTCAAAGCAATAAGGAAGCAGAAAGAAGGTCCTGAACAAAGAGACACTTTCCTCCTTCCCCACAACAACCAGCTGCAGCACACTGGGAAGCAAAGGAGATCTGGCGTAAAAGAGAACCTAGCAGTTCTTCTCCAAGATGGGAGTTGTTCAGGCAACAGCAAGGTGTAACCGTGGCCAGCCCCCGGCAGCTAGCAGCACAAGGGGCCAGCACAAGCGAGCCCTCCGAGGCCAAACACTCTCGTCTCGCCCAAGAGGCGCCTTCAGGAACAGGGGTAGAAGTCAACAGCATGGGCCAAGGATGGAAGTCAGACACACTTCGTTAAGAACGCCTCTGCTGGAAGAAGTATGGCTGGGAGTACCCTCCAAAGAGATAAACGCTGGATGTGCAACTGTTTTGCTCTGACAGGAGTTAAACAGGCTACAAGTCTGCACTTGTCCTAGCTATTTTTTTCCTGAGGAACCTTCCAAAATGCTATTGCAGACAACTGGGAGAGGTGCTTACAAAAGCAAGACATAGGCAAGCATAGGCACCATCATCCAGGCTGATGTCTCTGTTCAAGAGACTTTGCATTTTACATTCTTTGGTCTTTTTTTCCCCCCAATAATTTGTTATAAAGGAAGAAACGTGCACATAGGAGAAGCAAGCAAGACAACCTCAGGGAAAACAGCAAATCAGTTTGCATTTCCATGGCACTGAGCACAAAACTAACTTCCAAACGCAAATGACTTCTCTAGGGGGGGGGAGCAAGTTCCCAGTTTGGAAGATCTGAACCAAGCAGCTCACCTCCCCCCAGTCCATCCCCGTCCATCCGCCCTGACGGACTGCACCAGCCACCAACAGGGCCTGGGTCTCACTTGGAGTAACAACCACCCACATACCCCTGATACCTCCTGCACCACAAACGCAGCGGAGACCACCGCTGCCTGCCTGCAGCTGCCGGCCCCGCAGGCAGGCGCTCTCTCCCGCCACACACACAGGACCATGTACTCAGCCTGGACCTCTCCCAAACTGGTATTTCCACAACTCAAAACGTTCAAGTTCATTCGAGATGTTACAAAACGGTTGCTCGCCATGGACCGTGCTGGCAAACGGGCGGGCACCCCTCCTGCTGGGTGAGGGGCAGCCGCCAGCCGGGACATCACATCGCCTATCTCCTCCCGGCATCCTCCCATCGCCCCGCCATAAAAAATACGCATTTTGGCGCTCCGTCAGACCCAGGAGCACAAGGGCCCGGTGTTCAGGGGCCGCCACCACGGCGATGCCGGCAGCCCAGGGAGGCCGCAGGGCTCTGGGAAAGGCTGGATGTTGGGGCCAGGCTCCTCCGGCCACCTCCCGGTGCCACCGCCCTGGGCACCCGTCAGCTTCGGAGGCTCCTATGAAACAAGCCCGTGCTGGGTTGGTTGTTTGGTGGTTTGGTTTTGGGTTGTTGGTTTTTTTTTTTTTTTTGGGGGGGATTGATTTGTTTGGTTTTTTATGGGATGAG
>JAYKAV010000183.1:8938-28985 GCA_035582835.1 Phoebastria nigripes
TTTTTTAATTGGAGTACAGTTTCTTCAGAAATCCATTCCAAAAGAAATAATCACTGTGTTGAAAATAGACATTTTATAAACATTTTACTTTTTCAGCTTTTCATCCTTTCTTTTTTTTTTCTGGCTAAAACATTGCAACACTCAACAAGAATTTGCATGTAGTCACATTTTTCATTGAAATAGCTAAAAACAAATCCAATGAGTCCATTTGGTAGTCTCAATCTGTATAACATTTTTGCCTGAGGATCTGACTGTGCATGCAAATCTTCCTGCTAGTAATGATACATAACACCCCTGTGCAACAAGGAGTACTGTTCCAGCTCCTAAGACTAGTGGAATTTAACCTGCACTTAAAATAGACCTGTGTTTTACAGGTCCAAGTATGCTCAGCAGTTACAGACAGGCATAAGCACTGTGCTTAGAGGTTCATTTACCCCTCTCTCAGCTTGGATTTTTCTCTGTACTGAACCAATCTTCTGGGTCTCTTATACCACCCCCCCAGTATCTCACATCCTTTCATGCTACTTTGTCTTGAAGAATGACTAAAGTTCCTTCAGGTATAAACTGGTATTGAATATTTCACAAAAAAACATACTAACCTGCAGGTTTCAAGACATCTTCTGAATTCCTTCTCTAAGGCTTTTTTGAGTACATCTGTCAGGGACCTTTGCTATTTGCCTTCACGTGCTCTTTTAAAAGGAAAAAAAAAAACGTTTTTTCATCTGAGAGATAGCAAACCATTTGACAAAATTTTCCTATGTTACAAATAGATAAGCAAAGAATCATTAAAATAATCTTGGGATTAGACATTTTGGAAGCAATATCTAATCTTAGAAAGTAAATAACAAAGGAATCCAAGATGACACATATGAATTGATTTTCATACGGTGATATCAGAATAGGAATTTAGCCAAGTGATAACATCAGAAGTCAGTTTACAACTTTAAAAAAGACTTTTCCTGATAGTAACACACTTGAGGTTTAGGAGTTAAGTGAGGTAAGCCAGGCGGATGTAAGAGGGTTTTCTGTTGCTCTTTGGAGGTTTTTTCTTTTTTTACTTTTTACAATGTGGAAAAATTCCAAAAGAAGGTTCAAAATCAAAATGAATCTGATGATAGTCTTTCCCTACAGCATTTGAAGTAATAAAACAAATTATGGAAGAACAAACAAATCCTACCACATAAATGGGAGAAGATTATGGAGAAAAAAAAACACACAAAAAAACTTTTCACATTTCCAGATAAATAAATTGTTAACATATTAACTTAGAACTTAACTAAGGCCAAGGATGGACCAAGCCATGCCAGTAAGTCACTATTCTAGCTGCTCACCCCCAATGCCCTGCTGGAAATTATTGCCACCACTGATCTGTCAGGAGCTTAGTTCACATGTATACCTTGTAATATGCTTCAGGCAAGAACAGTCAGACAAGCTGGAGCCACCATTATACACTGTTTAGGGAAACCTGGCTGATTTTTGCCTGAAGCAAATGAAAGACACTTGCTATTCTCCTGGAAATAATGAAGAACTGGAAGTAATCACTTCCACTGGCACATCTGTGTCAACTGGGAAAGCATTTGTCTGGTGTTGGATAGAGCTTGATTCTGCTTCTCTTGCTCTGACCAAGTAATACCATATTATGCAAATATTGTCATGGATTGAGATAGCACTGTGACTTTAGACGTTTTGCTTGATAACACAGTCACCTTTACATAACTGTTATTCTGTAAACAATCCTGAGGATTGTCAGTTATTGGAAACATATCCCCTTTGGTACTAAGGTCAAAATTATTAATCAGAGGCAAAACCAAAAAATTAAATCTGGAGAACTTCCAAATATTAGGGAGGTAGTATGCTTCAGAAAATACATACAAATTCTTATTTTACTAGTTTTCCACTTTCACTAACAGTGTATGTGTTATAGGTTAAACAGATTAGTCTGACCCTTCACAGATGAATGCAGAAAGCCCTGCATTCTTCAGTTTATGGCAGGGCAAAGAATGATGTATATTACAGGTCTGTTCAGTGGATTTAACTAAAATTTCTGGAATTTTAAGCAGATTCCTGTTTTTTTAAGCAGAAAGGCATAGTCTGGCTTTTCTTTAGTGTTATAATTAAATCAAATGAAATTCAGGAGGCATGGACATGAGAGAGACAATGAAACAAAGTAAATAATCAAGGGCCTGACTGAACAGAAATTTTTAGGATCATAGGGTAATTCCTGTTGGAAGAGATCTCAGGGGGTCTCAAGTCCAATTTCCTGCTCACCACAGGATCACCCAGGTGATCAGACCAAGTTGCTCAGGGTTTCATCCAGTCAGCACTTGAAAATCTCCAAGGATGGAGACTGCACAACCTCTCTGGGCTACCTGTGCCACTGCCTAACTGTCCTCACGGGGGAAAAAAAAAATAATCCTTATATCCAGTCAGAACCTCTCTTGTTTCAACTTGTGCCTGTTGTCTCTCTGGTGCCCTGCACAGATGTGAAGAGCCCGACTGTCTCCTCAGCAACCTCCCCACAGGCACTGGGAGCTGCTGCTAGGTCCCCCCAAAGCCGTCTCTGCTCCAGGCTGACTGAGCCTAGCTCTTCCAGCCTCTCCTCACAGGGCAAGTACTCCAGTCCCCGCCATCTCAGTGGCCTCTCCTGAAATCTCTCCAGCTTATCAATGTCTTTCTTGTAGTGGAGGGTTTCCCACTGTGGAGCCAGAAGAGCTCAGGTCAGCTCTGTGTGGGTGACCGAGATGGTCAGTACCTGCAGCTGGAGTGGGGCTTTGGCCCTTGGGTCTCCTATGCCCAGGTGCCATCAACAGGAGTCCAGGGGCAGCTACTGGGCAGACTGGCTGTCTGAGTCCAGCTGCTGGAGGCATCCACATTGTGCATACATGTGTATATCTATAGATATATACATACACATTCTCACTAGTGAACCTCCATCCTGCTCAACCAGAGAAGGGAGCAGGATGAGGCTTTTGGTGATGTTTGTGTTTTTGTGAGTACTCTTGTCTGTCTGTGATCAGTGCAGCCAGCTAGGTGTATATGCATATAGGTATACATGTATGCATGTATGTATGTATGTATATATATGGTGTATACCTGTGGTCTGTGTGTATGGCTACTGGGAATACATGCTCAGCTTCACTACTGGTTGCACCTGAAGGCATGGAGCTCGGGCACTTCACCTCTCCCAGGCTATTGGGTCCAGCCTGGTTTCCCCTAATATTAAACTTTGAAAAAACTTCTTAGGAGTAGTGATGAATACTGTTTGCATTATTGAGAACATATTACAGGGAACCATCTTGCTATATCAGGGAGGTGATTTGATAACATAATCGGCCATTACATAAAGCCACAATAATTATGTTTTGGGCAGTAAGGTGCATTTGTAATAGTGATTTTTATTTCCAAATCTTTGTTTTTAGAAGAGGAAGAAGATTGACCTGACCAGAGAAAAATTATGCATCAGTTCATAAGTTGATATAAATCAACAAAGCTCTCTTAAAACCATATATATATTAGATAACATTGTATTTCAACAGCATTTGTAATAACGTGGTCTTTGATCAGACACAGGAGGATGGAGGTATGAGGATAAGAAAATGTGCTATGGTTTGGTAGGTGGACAGGTGAATTGCACTTCTCTCCTGGTTTCTAATTTTAAATAATTGAAAGGGAGCTCAGAGCATTACAGTTGCTGATTTTTAGGTATTCTGTCTCCCAAAGAATAGATCTAAAAATACATACACTAAGAAAAGAATACAAGCTTACTAAATACCATGCCCTCTAATTTCTTCATGTTCACTCTACCATGAAGACAGTGAAAGGGATTCTTTCAATGCATGCTTTTAATAGTGGAATGTTTTCTGGCATGTGAAGTGCATTTCGGCAACACATGAAACTAAAGCTGCAACAGATTAAATTGTACCCCCAAATCAAATACTACTAACCTAATTAACAAGTTGAATTAAGAACCATCAAGTATTCATCAAGAAGATTTTCCTTTTCATTAATCTCTCTAATCACATAATCCTCAGAGTACCAACCAAGTTGCTTGGTCACATCAAATATTATGAGGATAATTAAACTAAAGCGAGAACTGAAATTCTTTTTAGTATTCACTCATTCCAAAGTGATAAAACCTAGTAGTACCAGTGTTTCACAGTAAAAGGATTTCTGAATTTCCTACTAAATCGTATGGGCCACAAACTGGATGTGTCCAAAATTCAAAATTTCCTCCACTATTTGGCAGAGGCATTAGGACCTCCCAGCTGATAGATATGGGCTTTGCCTGGGCAATAAGACTATTCATGTTCTCTAATAGCTAAGGAATGTCTTACTGCCTGCACAAGATGCAATCTCTTTCCTACAGTCTTGTTATTAGTTGTAATTATATTGGATATTTATATTCAGACTTATATGTGTTCAATCTGTCTTTCATTCTCGGTCCCAGCAATCATATGTGAGTTTCCAGGTTCCATAGGTTGCATGAAAAAGGTTTCTTTAGTCTCCTTCTAGGAACCAGAAATTTTTTTCGTACATATTCATCTGTGCACTGAAGAAAACCAATATACATATAAAATTTATGAGACAAATCAGAAGCTAATGAAAGAAAATAAAATCCTACAATAAGCCACTTTTTTTCCTAGAATCTCAAAGGACCTGGACATCAGTGAAAACCTGCAAGAATTCTTGCTTTATTGTGTCAGCTCTGTTTCCAAATATAAGATTTATTGGCTCATCCATTTCCATGAGGGCATCCCTGCCATAAGCCATACTGGTTACATTACATAAAATAAATACAATTTCGGTCACCTGGACATTTTCATTCAGGCCTTACATCAGATGAACATCTTCAGGGTCACAGCTTCATCATTTTAGATACACGTGAATCCATTTGCAGTCAAATTGTGTGTATTTCATCATCTTTAATTGCACAGGTGGAGCTTGTCCTGTATGTCTAAATGTAAATATTTCCATGCAATTCTAAGTTTAAAAAAAAAAAAAAAAAAAAACCAAGGCAAGACCTCAGTTTAGAAAGCTACTCTGAATAGTCCTTTGAAAGCAATATCATAAGTTTTACTATTCTAGTCTCTCTAAATCATAGGACGACAATTTATCAGATAGAACACTGTACAGATAGACTTGTAAAGATGTTGAATTTAGATCACAGTCATGACCCAATCAAGGCCAGTTACTGAGAGACAAACACACTGCAAAACATGTTCTGCATCTGCTAGGTACATCTAGGATGAGAAGAAAGTCCTTCAAAAGTGAGACACTGTGGTGGATTGACCCTGGCTGGATGCCAGGTGCCACCAAGCCACTCTATCACTCCCCTCCTCAGCAGGATGGGGGGGAGAAAATAAGATGGGGAAGAAACCCACACAACACCCTCRTCGGTCAAGATAAAGGCAGTTTAATAAAGCAAAAGCAAAGGTCATGCACGGAAGCAAAGGAAAACAAAAGATTTATTCTCTACTTCCCATCAGCAGGCGATGTCCAGCCACTTCCCGGGAGGCAGGGCTTCAGTACGCGTAGCAGTTGCTCTGGAAGACAAACATTGTAAATAATGAATGTCCCCACTTCCTTCTCCTGTCTCTTAGCTTTTATTGCTGAGCAGACGTCATATGATATGGAATATCCCTTTGGTCAGTTTGGGTCAGCTGTCCTGTCTATGTCCCCTCCCAAGATCTTGCCCACCCCCAACCTACTGGTGAGGGTGGGAAATGTTGGAGAGACAGCCTTGATGCTGTGCAAGCACTGCTCAGCAGCAGCCAAAACACTGGTGTGTTATCAACACCTTTCTAGCTACCAATACAAAGCACAGCACTATGAGGACATGGGAATAAGTATTATAAGGAATGCTTAAATTTGTAACACAATTTAAAAATTCTTTAAAGGTCTAATAAAAGCTTTGGGTCAGATGCTTTCATGTATATCAGTGTATCTTCCTTTTTTAAGTGGAACAAGGTGGATGTGAACTAACTAGGATATTGTGCTTAAAATTGTCTCTTTGATGTGTACACTGAGCCTCGAACTTCTATCCTGGATTATCTAATCATTTCTATGTGTTACCTTCCTCTGGGCCACTGCAGAGGATGAAAGTGTTTATCAATTTATCCTGGATGACTGAGAACTTTTAATGTCCTTTGACTCATTTTCTAATCTCTCTATATGAACTGACTGTTTTTACCTGTGGCTACAACGCAGTTTCCTGTTCATGAATGTTTTCAAGATCTACTTAATATTGCAGGGGGAAAAAAAAAAAAAAAAATTGTAGATGGAAGTGTGTATGTATATAATCAAACATACATATGTACATATATGTATATGTGTATGTATACAAAAGTATTTTGTAACCAGAGCCTTATTTTGCACCCAAATCAGAAATATCAATCATCTGAGTTTGGTTCACCTTTTGCTTCTCCTTTGACCATAGATCAAAGGAATTAGAAATGGAGATCTATCRGTTCACGTACTTCAAACCCTGGGGACAAACACAGGATTGTTGCCTACACTATATCTTGTGTGCTACCTATTCTCATTATAACTGTCTCAAGTGACAGAGTTTGAACATCTCCCTTGGGAATTTGTTACATAATTTGAAATCTATCACTGGCAAGTAGTTTTCCTCAAATATAGTATTTTTCCTGTCTTTAATATCAGCCGTTATTCCTGGTAATGACACATAGTACTCTCCCAGATCACTCTTATTATCTCTAACTATTCATATCCTTCAAAAAATGTACTTTCTACTAAGCAGGCTATGTTATTTCACTTTTTGAATTTCCCATTTCTGCAAATCTTTTCTATTTCTTGCCTTTTAATGTAGACTTTGTTCACATGAGCATGAGTGAACAATTATACCAATTGAAGAAATTTGAGAAATTATACAATTCAGTGCAACTGTAGGTTTAGATATATTTTTCTTGCAATTCTTGCCCCAAGTTTAACACAAGTCCTTATATAGTCCAGTGAATAAATAATGTGAATTAGATATTGTAGATACTAGAAACCCCACAAAAATGTCTTCTATAACTCACTGTTGGTATCAGTCTTGTTACTCTAGTCATTATGACTCACTCTGCTGTTGACATCTATTTACAATGTGTTATCTTCCTAAATAGTGTTTTAATCTCTTCTCAGCATTTAGCTCCCTCTGAAAAAAATAAGATCATAATTAAAAAATCTCCAGTGGTCACAAATATGATTTTATAGCTTTATCTGTGTAGTTTCTCTAATTTTAGTTAATTCTGACTTGGYTTAGGGAGACGATTTCTTTATTCTCATGGGTTGTATGTTGCTAAATACTATATCGTTGCTAAGCATATGTTAAATAAAATAATCCCCTGTAGCCCTTAAGCCCAGGAAATACGTGGTTATCATGTAAGTGAGAAGCCAGAGGTTTTGTATTAATTTAACAATACAGGTCTCAGAAATTGCTGATCCCTGTCTGGACCTGTCTAGTCTTGAGTTTATTCTAGACCATTTAATCTGAAATAACAAATTGTCGAACTGTGAGGTGATTAACGTGTGACTTGTCTTAGTATTAATGTAGCTTTTTGCAACTGTGAAGTTTTACCCTAAAACTTATACAACTATGGTAATGATCTAGCAAACAAAGTGTTTATTGGTGACTGTGTGGACCAATAGGGAAAGAAGCATTARCACCAGACCATTTGAAAACTTAAAAAAGCACCAACAGCACCCAAAGAAAAAGAACGCCTCACCTTCAACATCATACTACTCCCAGTGAAGGACTTGGGATTTTGACAAGCTTTCATAACAACAGATAGGAAGGGTGAGCACAAGAGAAAGGGGCTGATGATACTCAAAAATTTATGCATATCCTTTTTAACTGCATTTTAATAGCAATTAAAAGTAATTGTTGTTTTTTTTTTTTCTCTAAATGTTACTATCATAAATGGACTAAGAAGGGCTATTTTTTGTACTTTGATTAGATCATTAAGACATTCAACAGTCAAATAAGTCGTAATTCTTGGTTCTGCATATAAGATGSTCCCTTTTTTCAGAGCTGTTTAATGTTTTTTCCCCAAACTTTTAAATATAACACATTATAAAATAGTTATGACTGATGAGGTTTCATCATAAGCACAGTAATATTTTGAGCTGACCTTTCCAGAATTGTATTTTGATGTTGGGTATCTACATTGAAACAACCTGGAACCCATTTTTAGAAATCTTGACCTTCCCTAAGTCTTTTTAAAACAAAGTCAGAGAGACGCCAGAGACCACTGTTTGAACATAGAAATCTAAAATCTGTGATATTGATCTTTGGTGATCATTTTTGAAAATATGACTAACTGCTTTTCTAGCTTTTTTTTTTTTTTTTTTTTTTTAAAAAATTTTTTTTTTCTTTTCTTTAGCCTTAATTGATATTAGGCAAACATTAGTTTTTCACCATGTTTTGAGGATGAGATCATCACAGGGGGCTCCAAACTTCCTAAGAAATATAGGGAAAAAAATGATTTTTCATCCTAACCATGAGAGAGAGGTTGACTAAGATAGTAAGTGAAAATAACAGTACTGGAACATCACCATGCTGCTCTTGCTGCTTCTGCCTCTCTCCCTTGCCTGCCATAGTGACAGCTGCATAGACCAAGCTCTTACCTCATTAGCAGCAGCCTCTGAAACTCTGGGTTTTCAGGACTCTGGCATAAATAAACTAGGCAGCAGGCTCGTGGCTGTTTTCCTGCCCTTGATTGTATGCTGTTCTCCACATCTGCTTACTTTTCTTGTGCCAACGGAGAGCTCTGGATATTTCTCATATGCTTCCCTCCCCCATTCCCCTCCCCATCTTTGGCACTTTCTGAATTCTTCCTGACTTTTCTGTAAGGGTTGTCACTTGAAGCACCCTACAGTGTTTATCAGACTTCCTGAATTCATCAATATTCATCAAGTCTCCAGGTGACCACAGCTCTTTCCCAATCTCAACTTTCACTCTGTCTCTCTATCTATGCACTGCTTTTATTTGTGTTTCCATCTCTGTGAAATGTTCTCCTCCTGTCCCTTCTTTATATAATTTTATAGCCTGATAAATAACTTTATTAATACTCTCAGGATGAAACCATACCAAGCTATGCAATCAACACATGCTTCCAAACAAATAGGCAGAGATTCCTTCTTGTTATGATATTACTACAGGTGGGTTGTCCCTTTGTATGAGGTAAGAAGACAGTTGTGTTCTACTTTCCTCCTTTGTAAGCATCTCTTTATAACCTTGTCTTCTGAACTGGCAAGTCACAATTCTGAGAGAAGAATTAAACAAGTGATGGCAGAAAGAAGATGAAAAGGTTTTATAATTTAAAATAAAGAAAACCTGACCTTCCTAGCTCTTGAATGCCGCCTTCTTTTAAGATTCCTCTGGCTACATGAAAAACATGTGGCCCTAGAGCGCTCTCCAACTCCTGAATGTGGTTGTCCATCTTGGCCACATGTTAGGATGAGATCTACATGTAGATTATTTCTCTCCTAGTTTCTCCCTGCCCCCATTTCTGTCTTCTAAAAGAAAAAAAAATGGGAATGAGGACGGGGAAGTGGTGGGCTACAGTGTGTTTCAGGGAAACCCCCAGTCTGAGCAATTAGAAGAATATAATGAAAAACACATGCTAAAATATGGCCTCTCTCAATCACTTGGACTGCAACCTGAGGCACATGGTATTGGCTTCTGACTGTGCTCATTCATCCGTGTATTACATTGAAAGTAAATGTTAGGGCACATATTTGTTACTGTTACTATTTATCCTTCTTACTTTTATTAAGAAGATGAACCAGCCTAAAGAGAAACACTAGTTGAGAAGCAGAGGTTTTGGGCCATGAGTCCCTATGAAACTGCATCCTTGTTTCACCTAATTCAGCACTTTGGGCCAAGTAGTGTGGGTGGTTTTTGTGTGGGTGATAGGAAATGGCTATCTCTTAGGAGAGAGACTGTTATTAGTAAATGCAAAGATGGCTTGTGCAATCCTTGCTCCAGAAGTATTATGAAAGGAGGCAAAGCCAGGCTGATATACCTTGCTCTGCACATGGAGCAGAGCTGCTTTACCTGTCACCTGCATCCTCCAAATAAATAAAGGAATCATAGAATCATATAATCATTTAGGTTGGAAAAGACCTTTAAGATCATCGAATCCAACTGTTAACCTAACACTGTCAAGTCCACCACTAAACCATGTCCCTAAGTGCCACATCTACATGTCTTTTAAATACCTCCAGGGATGGTGACTCAGCCACTTCCCTGGGTGGTCTGTTCCAATGCTTGAAAACCCTTTCGGTGAAGAAATTTTTCCTAATATCCAATCTAAACCTCCCCTGGTGCAATTTGAGGGCGTTTCCTCTCATCCTGTCGCTTGTTACATGGGAGAAGAGACCGACACCCACCTTGCTACAACCTCCTTTTAGGTTGCTGTAGAGAACCATAAGGTCTCCCCTGAGCCTCCTTTACTCCAGGCTAAATAACTCCAGTTCCCTCAGCTGCTCCTCATAAGACTTGTGCTCTAGACCCTTCACTGGCTTCGTTGCTCTTCTAAACACACACATCTAAGGACATATCTGAGAAGGGCTGAGTCTTCTTACACTCTCCTTTAGAAAAAAGCTACAGACCTGAAGCATGTTCATCCTTTGAAGTACTTCAGAAAATAGTCACTGTATTAGAATTCTGTAATAGAAAGCTCAAAAAAAAAAAAAAAMAAAAMAAAAMMAAAAAMMTCATTTCCCTCTCCCAGGCAAATAGGAAAGGCAAACTTCCCAGAGTCTGGCTATTTAATTTGTTCTCTTTCTGTTAACAGTTAAGTTTTAAATATTTTTGTAGTTACTGAACTAAGGCTGCTAATAGCCATTCACTGTTGGCAATTTTAAATTACTACCGCTTATGGTCATAAATAAAGTCAAATGATCGTATTTCATTGCCATCTCCTGTTGTGATTGTGTTATCCTTGTGAAAAGTAATCATTAGCACAATAAATCTGTGCAATCTAATTCATGAATGACCCGTGGCACAGGGTCATAAAATCTAAAGATGCCAAAGCTTATTTCTCCATCAGGATTGTTTCCAGTTGCACATGATTTCAGGAGTTTATTTTTAAATTTTCATTTTATAAAATAGCAGAGCATTCACTGTACTGTCTTAGAAATTCACTGCATAACATGGTATATTTTATGCTCAGGAACATTAACATTTATGCAATCTATATTTTCTGTTTATTCAGGTAAAGAACAGGGATGGTACAGGAAGCATTTGTTCTCACTTACTATACACAGTATTCTTCTTTTGGCAATATTTGATGAGATGTCCTGGGAAAGGAGTACTATGATGAAACAATAAAGCAGATGGATACTTTTCAGAAAGGGGGAGATGTTATTTTACTTTTCAATAAAAGTTGATGTTAGACTTACTCCCTAAAGAGCTAGAGAGTTAAATTTGAACAATAGTGTTATTATTTTGTTGTTAAGAAGTTCTGTTTTCTTCCTGAATTTGAAAATCTGAAGAGATCAGGAGAATTTTAGTAGAACTGGTCATTGGTTTATTGTCTCTAATAAAAAAAGCAGTTTTAATTCTCAGGAATATTTCCTAAATATAGCAACACCATTATAATGAAATATTTACAGTATTTTCTTTTTTTCCTTGTCAAGCAGTTGAAGAGAAGGGAAAAACTAAAAATAAATTTAAAAAAGCGCTTTATTTTCTTTATATAGAAAAACAGTTTTGTTGAAAAACACTTTCCAGTGGTTCTGTCTTGAATGTTCCTGAAATCTAAGTAAAACATTTTTATTAGCTAATTATTCCCAAGACAAATATGTACACAATTAGAATTAAAACTTGGCATTTTCAAATTCTTTTACATCTTTAGTTTTATTACTGTATTCCAGTGCTATTGGAATCACATACACTATTAATTCAAAAATGAAAAGAAGAAAACATTCACTTCTATACTGGGTCCTTAAAAGTCTACATAGCTGTTTAGTGATGGGAAAAGCAGGAAATATCTACTTTAATAATAATGTTATAAATCAACTTTTGCAATCAGAATATTTAGAAGGAGCTGCAGTACACCAAAATTGTTCAGATTGCTTGATAGTATTTCAATTTCCATAAGCTTTTAGCCTGCTGTTGTCTTTGCTTTTACTAGTTTGAATACATTCATTTTCAGCTGGTTTAAATTGGATACTTAAATTAATGCATTGTCAGTTTGCTCTTATGGCAGAATAAAATTAAAGTAGGAAACATAGATGTGGTGTAATGATAATATAGTTTTAAAGATGCTCCTATATGCCAAAAATACACGTTGTCACTAGCCAAGTAAACTCAATGACACTCACAAAATAGTATTGGTGAGGGYTATTAACAAGATGTTCTCTTTAAAAGTTAAATTGTTGTTCAAAAAGAAATTATATTATTGAATTTAACTGGCTGAATGTACACCTATTACTTTTGCAAGTACTTTAGATAAGGCAAATACAAGAACAAAACGTAATAGTACCGATTAGTATTGCCACATGCTCAACCACTTGTTTCCTTGATATTTAAGTTTAATGTTCTTGGGATAAAAACTGGAAAATCCCAGAACACCAATATAATCTTTAAACATTAATTTAATTTAACTGGAAGGAAATCAGTAAGCAAGCATCAAGAAGTCTAAAATTTAAAGTGTCACATTTTTATCTCCAGGAAGCATTACTGTTTTGTAGTAGCCTATCTGATGACCTCTCGCTCATGCCAAATAGCTCTGTGCACAGCCACTGGTAGCCATGCTTAGGTATCAGCATATCAGATATCACTGCTTGTCTGGTCTGAACTCTTGCTCTTCATTACTGCATTGCTACCTCACAATGAACCATTGAAGTTATACAGTAAGGAGGAGGTTTTTTTGGCAAGAAGCCCCTTCCTTCTTTTAAAATCTCAATGGGTTATTGACAGCACATAGTAGGAACTATTTGGATTTTATACTTGTTTTTAAATTTGGGCTTTCCAAATTTTCTCTTTAGCAGCATTACAGAGCTATTCACGTATCTGATAACTATAAGATTTTAGGTTGCTATTCAACTTCCCAACTATAGGGTTGCTATTCAACTTTTTTTGAGCTACAGACCATTTATAGTAGAAAACTTTATGTGCCTGTTCCTTTATGTTTGAGAACATAAGCACCTTCCTATGTCTGTTGTATGTGCAGGTCACATCATTGTGCCTGTTCGTGTCAACAGAGTAAAAACTGCCTACCTAGCTGAATTCAGTGACAGCAAAGCTGTTAACAGTGTGGTGCCAAAGCCCTGGAGTAGGAGGGACAAAACCAGCTGAGGTCTTGGCACTTCCTCTGGTTTGATTGTGCCCCAATGAACATACTTGGCAAGTGCTGAAGGTGTCCTTTTGCATACATCTTGGGGGTAGGCAACCTGGCATCACCTTTTCAAACCCAGTCCCAATTTTGCTACAAAAGTAAAAAAGTATTAAAAAAACTAACCCAAAGAGTTCAAACTTATATTTTCAAAGACAGCTCTGAATTATTCCATTTCTGGAGTGTCCTGCTTGAGAACTGTTAAAAGGCTTTAGGGTTTGGGGGACAGGTTGAGTAACTGATTTGCACTTTTGGAGAGAACGTACTTCAGAGTCACAGTTCTGGCATCAACAGTGCAATAAAGATCTTGTGTTGTCTTGGATCAATAAGTCTGTGGACAAAACAAAACCCCAGTAGCACGCTTTCACATAGTAGCTCAATACCCATCTATCCTTATTAACAGAGAGTGAAACATACTGTCTAACTGCTGTGGCATAGTTTTGTTTAGTAACTCAGCTGCACATCTTATTATTTTTCTTTTCCTGTTTAGGGGGTAGAGCTGACAATGTACTGTCTCTGTAGTTTGAAAGCCATTTATGTTTGAATGCCACAGTGCTCTATACACTCTTTTTCAAATTCAAATTTGCTTGAGTTAATTCATTTAACTACAGAGAATCATCTTCCTCTGGAGACTAGTGGAAGAGGTCACTTCTTTCACATCAGACATTTTAATCATTGTGATCGAGATTGTCTCTGGTGCTTGCTGCTGAGAAAGTGTCATTTTCCTATCTTTAAGTCTTTGTTACTTTATGAGGATTATGTTGCCACCATCTTTTTACTGCTAGGTTTTGGGTTTTTTTTTACATCTTGGAGAAAATCACTGGTTTGGGCGAGGAGCCGGGGGCGGGGTGTTGGTTCTTCACACAATGTTACACACAAGCAGTTACTTCCATACATTGAAGTAGAGAAGTTATACTACAATACCTAACAAGAAAAGATATATGTTTCTAAATGTAGTGAAGTTGGAGTAATTTTCTTGTCATTTTGAAATTGTAGACAAATCAGTCTAAACCTTTTCTACCGAGGCAGAAAAAACCCACAAATTTTGAATGAACTACTGATGTGATATGCATAACAAGAATCAGTGATGCTGGAAGACATATTGCTTACTACAGATATTGAAAGTCTTAATACAAAGTTGAAAACTGATAATGTTCTTCAAGTTTATTTTTTATTTCTTATTTTCCCATGAGAAAAATATTTTTAACATTAGGTGTACTTACAGTGCTAGATCAATATTACATATGAACATGAAATCAAATATTTAATCATGTGTGATGCCCAAACCACATATAAAACTTTTCATTGTATTTGTTCAACACAGATACATTCACAGAAGAACAAGCATGAAATGGTCTACAAAGATGAGTAAGATAAGTGGGACCCTATTTTATGACAAAATTGAAGTGGGTCTACTTGAAGCACTACACTAGAGTGCTGTAATAGCATGAGCTGGCATTTCTAAATGACACAACCTTTGTGGTTTCCAGTAGCATTGTAGTCATTTTAGCCAGATCTGGAAGAAGCAGAATAATTACCATGGGTATTGTTCTATACTATGTGTCTTCTGGTCCCAGAGCTAGTTGGTTTGATGGAAGTCCAGGGATCTRCACTGCACTGCAATTTGCGATGTGAGCAGGTCCCAGAAGGATCTGGCTTATTTGTTCTAGCAAAACGAAGGTCAAGAGGGATATGATTGCTTGCTATAAATATATGAGGGAGATAAATGCCAAAGAAGGAAAAAAAATCAAAACTGTTTAAGCTAAAGGACAATGTTGGCACAAGAACAAGCTTGTTTAAATATCCTTGAATGAATTTAGGCTCAAAATCAGAACAGGGTTTCCAGCCAGAAGTGAGGTCCAGAATAGCTTTCCGACAGCTATAACTAGGCGTAGAGATTATTAACTAGTGTTAAGATGGAGTGCAACACATTTACGAAAGAGATTGTTTTATGCAGTTATCTGAAACAGCAGAAAGAACATAAGCTCTAGAGGACTTCTCCAGTTCTCATATCATCTCCTCCCCACCCTCAAATGACAGGTTGGGACATCAAACCACATCCACCAAACTTAACCTTCAGCATCTAACAGAAGCTGGTCCTTGTAGCTCATTGCACTGTCAGTGGAGAGAAGCAGTGATGTGCAGAAAACTGTCCCATTCACTAAAAATTTGAATTGTCCTGAGTAAGTACTATCTCTCTTTACTTTTCATCTGTAAAGCATAGCAAGAATGTATGCTTAAATTAAGTACCTAAATTCAGTGGGATTAAGGTTGGCTGTTATRATCTCCTATCAGACTGACCATTATTATCACATTTCCCCTTTTTTCTCCAACTCTTAGTTATTTTTTTATATATGTTTAGACTACACAGTCTCGTTAAGAATTTGTCATGGCTTCAAGCCTTACTGCAATAAAGACTCCTTAATAACTAAATAATGGTAATGCACACAGTGAATTTTTAATAATTAAGGAAAGTGCTATTTAACCTGTAAATAATGGTTTCATGGTTTTTTTAGCTCAGTATCTTTTTCCTCATGTGATGCYCTGTGGAATAAGTTAAAACTAATATCTAAGATGACATCAATATAATCCTATTTCAATAATAAACACAAAAGACAACTTTCATGAAGCTTAAGTAGTCCCTAGAGTACAGCACACAGWACTGGAAGCATGACAAACATTTTAACATAGTTATATTACCATAGCTGAAAAGAAAATCTTTAGGACCAAAGAATCTGATGCAGCAGCAATTACCTTTGCAAGACTACAGCTGATTCTGCCCAAATTCAAAGCAAGACTTTGCAACCTAGGTCAGATATATAGGAAATAAATAAAGATGGAAGAACTGTTGGCTAGGGAAACATTTCCGATTGTGAACATTTAGTCTCCAATTAAACTTTTAAGAGGAAAATTTTAAGCCAGCAAAGCATTAAATTTAATAAAAGATAAATGTCAACATTTAYCAGACTTGTGTGCACAGTTGCTTTACCTGGTGTCCCTCTACAGTCTGTGTTGCTCTCTTGAAATACCACTTGCAAAGGCTCCAGCTTCTTTGGACAGTGGCCCCTGTGGAGGAGAATCACAAAATCCTCCCCACTAAAACTCTGAGCAGCAGTAAAGCTACTTCTCAGCTTTGCTGCATTTCAGTTCTTTCTATGAGGAATTTACTAGCACTGCAGGATTTGGCTGCAGTGTTTGCCTTTGATGAGCAGTACTCCTACTGAAGCTACTCTGAATTTGTCCTACAATATCATGAAGGCTTGTTTCCTAATTCAAAACATAGAGATACGTTTGCTTTTGAGTCACTACACTACTCATCCCAGCTAGTCAAGGACACTGTAATACCGCCATGGAAAGACCACACTGGGAGTACAGTGGCACTGCTGAAGTGTTTACAGCAGCTGAGGAGCTGGGGTATATGCAGATTTGTATTTCCATGCATCTGGATTGTAATCAGACAGGATCAGATGTCTCGGACTTTTTAAACCGCTCTAAAAGGAATGCCAATGCTAGTCCTAGTCTGCCCAGAATCAGGCCCATGGGGATATGTCTCAAGTAGGAAAATATATTCGGACTTCACATCACACACTCTGCGTTTCTTACTAATCTCTTCAACCATAATAATACAGTATTATCTGGCCATGCTCCAGTAACATTGGTAATAGCTATAGGTGAAGATTTCCCTAGCCTCCCCCAAGACAGAGACTCATTTCCTTATTGCTGCAGAATGAAAAGTTTGTAAAACCTCTGGGAGAAAAAAAAAATCTTGTTTTATCCAAATGAATCTTCCATCTGAATGAACATACGGTACGCTTTTAAAACAATAATTAGCCTACCATCAAGCAGGAAGGAAAGAACAGGCTCAGAGTATCAGTGCTTTAAGAAACAGAAACAACACATCTTGGAACTGACTTTGCAGGTCTCCAAAATACAAAATGTAATTAGCTGGTGAGAACTTGAGCTTAATATATTATTAAACCTTGAAGCTGAAAATTAATTATCGCTATCAAGATTAATTTGAATCTAGGGGAAAAAGAAGGTGAGCTATAATCTAAAGAATTCAAATAAATGTGCTCTTCTTCATATACTTTTGCAAATCGCTGTGAAGGCTTTCTTGCCTTCATTACCTGTGCAGGCCAAATACACTGGTAACTATTCAAATGTACGATGTTTTTTTTCAGAAAAATAACTATATTGGCGTGTGTGATACGATCTCAATATAAAGAGAACATGTTGTAGAGTCACAGAATAGTAAACAGGCACTAAAATGTTCATTGAATTTCCTGCTCTTACAAACCAAATCCAAGGTGACAGAAGAAATCTAGGTATCTTTCATCATTATAAATGCTGTTTTCAAGGCAGCTGAGCCTAGAGGCTGTGCTTTGCTTTCTACCACTGGAAGGCAGAAGACCAAATTCTTCCAGGACTCATTTTTTATTGTGGTTGCTAGCTTTGGGATACAATTTACAAGCTTTGTCCTATATTCCTTTTGCATTTGTCTCCCTCTGTCACCTATTAACATGGGTTAAATAATCTACTTTTTCATATAAATTCTTTCTGAAGATACCCACAGCATATTTACAGAAGTATAAAGTCTCACAGATATTCATATAAATTTGTAGCAAAATTTAGCCTTTGTCTTCTGTTTTTTAATCTGCACACATTTGCTACGAAAGTGTAGAGGAGTATTTTTATCTTCATAATACAAAAAATAACACTGAACCGAAGTTATATGTTCATAGGCATTTTTGTAGGGAAGACAGGGTGCTTCATTCCTCTTCAACTGCTCTACTCACTACTCTGCCTCAAAGGAACAGCAACCCATCTCAGATTTTTTTTTGTACTCTTTTTTCTAAAATGTCCACTCAAATTATTTTCATTTTGTGGCACTTAAGTTCTTCCTAATGTTTACAGTCGCTCCACAGGAAAGACATAAGATTTAAATTAGGCATCCTCTTTCATTCTTCTTACTTTCATCTTCCATATTACCTTTGAGGTAGGAAAGAAATACAATCAGTTTCCATGAGTGATCCCTTTAGTTCTCAGAATATTTAAGATGGCATGTGCTAAAGCTAGCTGGAAGACAAGATCTTGGGAGTGAAAAGCCAACCTTTTATGTCCAGGCATTGATTATGAGTCACACTCAAAGCCACTTCTGTAATTACAGCAGTATTTGGATATCTGAGTCTAGGATGAACACAATCTTTAGATATCTTAAGGTATCTACATGAGTCAAAAAGATCAGAAAGTCTACACATTTGAACTTTTACAGTGCATAAACCCTTACTGATCTCTCTTAAAAGAAGGGGAAAAATAGTGTTCTTAATTTAGCATGGAAAATGAAATGGTCCTGGGCATGGACTGTTTGTTATTTATCAAATCTTTAAGATCTTGTCTAGACTACACTGTTCATTACAGATTACTGGGCTACTGAGCATAATGGTAAATATTCCGTGAAAAAAATCTAAGTTATAACATTAACATTATATTTCATTATGTCATGGAGGGAATAGAGCACCAAACAACATGATAATGAGAAGTTCAATTTAGTAAAATGAGCAAATGATAGATAGGCTGTGTCAGCAAAAGATTTTCATACATTCCCACCCAAACACATACAGATGATTAATGGAGACATGCCCCAATTAGCACTCCAGTGAGCTGGTATGGTCAAGCCAAGGGGACTGCCAGACTTCCTCCAGGCTTGGACTCCCTCCAACCAGTCTCCATGTTGGGCTCTTGGGTGACGAGAGCACAACACCCCCCCCAACATCTTCCTGTGGGCAACAGCTACAAGGCATCCATTGGGAAAGGTTAAGGGAAGAAATCTTTGCATATTTCACAGCTGAGACTTGTCAAAGACTCTGTAATGATCCTGTTACTCCCTTGCAGAGCACTGCTCCCAGGTAGCCCATTAACATCTGTCTTCCAGCACTGCTGCCTTGCTTCTCCCTATACTTGGGGACATGGATGATGGCCTTTCTTGCAGGGGAACCCTTACTGGTCACATGGTAAAACCTTATCAGGGGAACCACAACTGAATTTCTTGAGAGCTTCAGAGAGCTTGGGTTGAACATTCACTTTTCTTTCTCTTTGTTGCCATTGTAGAAGGCAATAAAGAAAACSAGGTAATGGACAAGCAAAAAGACAGCAGATACTAAGCATCTGGTCAGCTGTCGTGGTTTAACCCTAGCCGACAACTAAACACAACGCAGCTGCTCGCTCATTGTTGCGTTAAAGGCTGAAGTAGCCTAAGTTGTCGTTATAAGTCTGGTCGTGTTCAGTACACTGAACTATCACGATTACGGATGCACAAATAACGACATACACTTCCTCAGTCTGGTCGCGTTCTACGAACTACCACGGCTGCACTCAAAAGGTTCGGTCGCGTTCAATGAGAACTATCACAGCCAGATTAATGAGTAGCGCAGTTTATTGAAGCAACAGATACACAGGTTTTTTGGATTGCCGGTGATAAATTCGCTGCCTACAAAGCACGTGCAAATACAAAAAGTGTGAGTACTACAAACGTGTTAAAAGATATAAAGTGACTCTATAGAGATTTCTAAGTTTCCYGGGAAGACACTTGGTATGACCAAGTGTTCGAATCTTACCCAAAGGCATCCCGATGGGAGGGAAGAGAGGCTCAGCCCGTCGACTGATCCCAGAAGTTGGAATAGTACACAACAATGGTATCTTCC
>JAYKAV010000183.1:29445-133872 GCA_035582835.1 Phoebastria nigripes
TTACAGGCCTAGGGAACTCCCGTGGATTCCTTGCATACCAGCCGCACTACACCCTGGAAGCTTCTTCAGTGCTGTACCTTTCTTTAAAATATGGATGTAAGTCRAATTTTCGGGTCACCTCCTGCCATTATTCCACACTCATCCCCCACCTCCTGTAGGATGGGGGAGAGAATCGGGAGGGCACAAGTAGGAGAACTCGTGGGTTGAGATAAAAACAGTTTAATAATTGAAATAAAACAAAGTAGAACTGTAATAATAACAATGATAACAACAACAATAATAGAATATACAGAGCCGGCGATGCATAATGCAACTGTTCACCACCCACCAACTGACGCCCAGGCTGAGACGTGAGAGSCCCCCACACCCTTAGTTTTTATCTGAGTATGACATCACATGGTATGGAATACCCCATTKGGCAGCTGGGTCAACCGCCCTGGCTATGCTCCCCCCGCCAGCTTCCCATGCACCTGGCAGAGCATGGGAGGCCGAAAAGTCCCCGGTGCAAGCACCACCCAGCAACACCCAAAACATCAATGGGCCATCAGTGCTCCTACCATACCAAACCCAAAACACAGCACACCCTCCCCAGCTACTGGGAAGAAAGTTAACTCTATCCCAGCTGGAACCAGGACATCATCTATCACAGTCATTGTTCATTCAGTAATCTGATCCCAGGTCTTCATTCTACTACTCTTCCTCTACCACCATACTTGCTGGAATTTCTCATAGGGAGGTAAAGAGCATGGGAAAAAGAGTCTCAATCAAATCCATTCTCTGTGTTCCTTCAGAGAGGCTTTAATCTCATTTGCACCCAATTCTGGTTTAGCATGGACCCAGAATTTTAATGACTAATTAATTGCTTTTTCTGAACAGACATTTATTCACATTAACAGGCTTGTACTGTGTGAACTACAGACTTTCATGGTGCAAGCTATTATCATAGCTGCAGGATGCTGAAAGGGAGATCCCACATTGTTAATGTGCATTTGTTGACAAGGCAGAAATAGACAACTTGCATGATAGGCACAAGAAATTTTAGTTCCCTGATGCACTGCAATAGAAGGTGAAGGGTGGACAATTCTATCTTCTCTGCAAGGGTGGTGTACCCAGATAGGGAAATGGAAGTCAAAATCAAGCTTACAGCTGCACAGCACAGACCAAAGTACCTGCTGCAGAATCTCTTGAGCATTCATTTCATCCCAACAAAATTTAAGCATGTAACAAGGTGCCTAAATTAGGAATGCAATCCTATAATGTTACGTTATGGTAAGAGAAAGATCCTGCTGGAGGCTTGTATATATATGGATAGGTTTTAATTGCTTCAATTTAGCAGCAGAGGAAGCATAAAGTGACTACACTCTTCATTTAGGTGTTTCTTTTAAGAACATAAATGTGGGCAGGAGTCTGGGACTGGGTTTACAGAGTATCTTGGTAGGAGTTTCAGTTGTTAAAGGTTCTTTATGTTTTGGGTTTTTTTCTTACTAGCCTAGGAAAAGATTTCTTTTCTATGAAGCTGTGTTTTCAGTATGGTGGAATATTTTGTCTTTCACTATTTAAAATGTTATAGTTTTGAATGGAAAACAATAATAACGTTAAAAATCATACACATACTACAATTATGTCAACTTGCTCATAATTCTAAGACACACTGACTTATCCAATACCTCTTTGCTGTGGGACTATCCCTGGCAGAAGGCTTAATTAAGAAGAAGAGGAAATCTTACTGCAAACTCAGTCTTATGCTTTTGTAAGATCAGAATTTACAGGCTGGCAAAACATCACAACTACAGCCTGAGTAAGTGTAAAAATTAACCTTGTCTTCTGTTCAGTGTTTTCCCTCCTTTGAAATCCAATAGCTGATTGATGGCTTTTTTTCTTTTTTTTTTTTTTTTTAATGACACAAATTAATTCTAATTGACCATACACAAAACTGAAAAAGACAAGACTAAAATGGTATTATTCTAAGTCCACTAGCAAGGGTTGTAAGTGTAAATATGTTGAAACACCATTACTTTAGCTTCTTCCAGCCCTTTTGGAATCCTTGGTAAAATTTTTATAGACTGCTGTAACACCTGAATCATATAGCACCTTAAAATTATGATTCTTAAGCTGTATTGGTGTCCCTGTTTTTTAACATCAAGCATCAGATTTTCAACTGCCAAAGGTGGATTGGCAGGGTAATTATGGAAGATACAAAATTCTACGTACAAATAGTAAATAAAAAGAGTGCTCATTTACTTGGCACATTTCCCTAATGCCAGAGAAAATTTTCATTTGAACTGCTTGAGACTTCAGATCATGAAATGAGTGACACTGAAAATACCCATGACAAATGCATATTGACAGTACCTTTCCGAACTTTGAAACACATTCAAACATATATTTGCGAAAAAAATTGAAGTGCATTTAAGAAAATGTATCAGAAATTTCTTCAGTACTCTGTACACCATCTTTCATGTTTAGAAAGACCAGCTTCTGCTTTTACCATTACCGCACAGAAGTTTTTGATAGGCTAGAGAGGTATTTTCCTCTGCTGTTTGCACACAGGAGTCTCATGGCAGAAACATGCATGTGAAGTAGCTTCTGACCATTAACTGTGTTTCTGGGAATATGGTGTCTCTGCTGTCAGCCTGTTCACTTAATAGTGAGGAAGCAGGTAGCAGTGATGCTATTTGTTTGTAAATGAGCTGTGCAGTTTTCTCCAGACTTTGACTTCAAAAGGGAAGCGTAAAAGTTAGGCATATTTGTTTTAAAAGTTTGGCGCTCTCTTGCTCATTCCCATACACATATGTATCTGTATTTCGGGCAGGTACCATGAGGATATGGAGCAGTGAATAGTCACAACATCCCAAGGGACCATAGGGTATATTTCTCCTCAGAGTCTTATACAGACTTCCTCTCTTGACTGCATGACAGTGACTGAAGAAAAAGTAATTTCTGACACTTCCATAGAAGTTTCAGTATATTTCTCTTACAGACAATTATCTCTGCTTCTCATAACTGAGGGAGGGTCTCTACCTTCAGCTCTTCTTTCAGGATCTCACTTTCCTTTGTCAAATTGTTCTATGTGTTCAAAAGCAACCCAGCAGCATTAACGTTTCCAAGAATTGACATTTTTAATAGGGATAGCTCTGATTTTAGGCATGCAAGGAAGGAAGGCTTTTTCTTTTTTTTCATTCCTCTCTACTTGYGCAGCGGAATTATACAGAAATACAAAACCATGCTAAGAAAGTGGAAAGACCAGTGAACTATTCTGAACAGAAAGATGTGCAGTTAAACCGAGTTAGAAAATATGTTCCTCCCAAGGGAAAAATGTAGAGTTATTGGAGAAAAAGTTTAATATCTGGATTCCCAAATGCCATTGTAGGGCCTTGGAGTTTCGGAAGAATAAATGCCTCYTTATCGTCTTCCCTTTGTAGACCAGGCTTGAAAGTCATTTTGTACTGTCCGTTGTGAGTTGTGTTTTGCCTTTGGAAAGGTGAAGCAGCACATCCGGACATTGCATAGCCACAGTGTATCAGATGAGGAGCGAGTCTAATAAGGGAATGTCAGAGATAGAAGCATGGGAGAACAATGCACCTGAGTTATAAAATGTTTCAGGATTATCATTGTTTTGTTTTTGAGATGCTTTTAGAAGTTCAGAATGGGATTAATTTTATCAAATGCATATATAAGCAGTGTAATTCTACATCTGAGCCAGCCATATGCTGCCTTTAATTGAATAATGGAGAAAAACAGGTATTTCTTGGGTGCAGTTCATCTCTTTCTACAGTAGATGTCTAAAATTTATTAAAAGGGAAGCCAAAGGTAATTAGCTTTGGTGAACACGTCTATGCTACAAACTTCTAAAGCTAAGTGAGATGAATCCCACCTCACATTTTTGGAAACTTTGTTTTCCTAAGTTTTTCAAGGAAAAAGAGAGTTTTCAAGAATGTATTTTGGTTTAGTCAAAATTCTAATTTCAGTCAAAAAATTTTTGATGGAGAACTGTGGACCAGCTCTAAATGGCACATGAAATCTATACTAAAAGACTGTTTTATATACATTTGTGGGTTTTGATTAATTGATCTTCGAATAGAAACAAACTCACTTTAAAATGTACTGACTCAGAGCCAATACAATTAAGTTGTTAAAAGAACTTTTTGGGGGCAACAAAGTCAGCAGATATGACAGAGAACAAACATTTGGAGCTCACCTGTGGCACAAGAATTTGGTATTTTTATAGTCACAGACAAGAAGAGAGTTGTGCTTTGTAATTGATCAAAGCCCACTGAAGACAGGAGACTTTCCCTCTTTTATGTGGCTTTGGGATGGTATGTATAAGGTACTTGTATATGGTATGTATACAGTACTTTTAAGATATAACCCACTATGTACACATCAAATATTTTAACAACTTCTGTGTACTGCTTACACATGACAGGGGTCCTCCCATAAAGTAAAAAGTCATATTACTAATAGTGGAAAATTATAGCTARTATACTACATTTCTTTAGATCATTTTGAATACCAGAAGCATGATGATAATTACATATACAACTCCATTATGTTGGCCAATGTTTGACTTTAACATCTTATATASAAATGTTCCGTTAAAATTGTTTTTATCTTTTTTTTTTTCTTTGAATTGGTAGATAGTAAAATGCCATTTTATACAGCTTGACTTACCTTTGTAAAATGTTAGTGCACATAGAGGGGCAATTGGCCTGTTTCTATTGATCATAATTTACAAGATATAAAAACTGGCAATAATCTTATTACCCCAGATTACCAGAAGGGCTTTTAAAAATACTTTTATAAATATTGCTTTTCCACAACCGGAATATATTTAAACACCATTCTGCTTTAGGGCTGTGAATTACACTGAAAAACAGATTCCTGTCATTAAGAGAGTTATTCCAGTTTGGTGCACTTCATTGCTCCAGCATTCGTTATCAATCCATATTTACTGTCAGGAGGTTAGCCAATATCATCATCTTAGGTTTGGACGTGTTCTTCAATTTTAAATTGAGGGTAGAATTTTGATAGCTTCTTCCAAGTTATCTGTAGGATTGCAAAAATAATAATAGGCAGGATTAAAATAACATAATATATAGCATAATATTCAAGGGAAAAAGTACTTTATTTTGATTCAGGTTTTTGACAATGATTCAAAGAGCAAAAAGAAGTGCAATTAAACAAACAAAAATTAAGGTTGCACATTAGAGAAGTGAGGTCCGGCAGATAGAAAGATTTCAAAATATAATGCTGAAATCCCCCGTGTTAATTACTGAACAGACTAAAGACAGCAGCAGGAAACATAGCCATAGTGATGAACTGCTAAGTGTAAAAATYATATATTTTTAATAGAACATTTTTAAATTGGAACTCCATAGATCCATTGTTTTGGGGGATATTTTGATTGTTTATTGTCATCCTCTGAGGTAAGATATCGTATATTATGGAGTTGTTCCGTATGCAGCATAATGCTATCTGACATAAACACTGACTGTGAAACTACCTAGATGGCCTTTACTGTGTCTCAGTCCTCTGCCCCTGGACAGATCGAACTGTGAATGTTCCAGTTCCCTATTCACAAAGGACAGTCTTTCTGCAAAGTTGTGGTGGTTGTCTATGGTACTTTTGTGTTTTGCTGTGTAGATTTTCTACAAATCTTCTTGAACACTAAAAATAATTTACCACACTTTTTAAAAAATTGGAGATAAATTAAATGGTGTGTAGTTTCCCACTGTGCTCATGGTTTTTTTCTCTCTAGATAATGGTAGTGCACTGGCTATTTGCAGGTATAAGGGCCCTTTCTGCCACTCAGTGAGCTTTTAAAACTGTCACCTACTGTCAGAGATTCTGCAATTTCAGTTCTTATCTCATGCTGTTGCTATTCAGTCCTGTTCTGCAAAGATTTTAAAAGTGTATAACCTTAACATCTTTGTTATAATCTTCATAATATACATATGTTTGYGTTTATAAAACAGTTTTACTATTTGCCATTTTCATGAAACTTTTCCTATTGATTTAAAATAAGACTCCAATTTAGTTCCCATTAAAGTAAATGTCAAAAAACTTATTGATTTTAACAATGCAGAAGTGGAACCATAAATACCTCATTTCTTCTTAAGCTGCAGTAAGGCTGCCCTTGTAGCCTGGACTAAAAACTTGCAATTCAACTAAACTCTTTTTCAATGTCTACTTCTACCTTAAATCATCTTAATTTCCTCTATAGTCAGTAGAGAGGTATAGGCATTCATAGCTCACAGCAATGACCTAATTTAGACACTGCTTCAGAAGAATGAATTTCACTTGAGAAATGTCAGGCTCTTGGTTCACCATCTGTTCACCAGGGCAATCTATGAGATTAGGTGAGGTACAGGTATCAATGCCATAG
The DNA here is from genome assembly GCA_035582835.1 of Phoebastria nigripes. NCBI lineage: Eukaryota > Metazoa > Chordata > Aves > Procellariiformes > Diomedeidae > Phoebastria > Phoebastria nigripes. Next base: position 35,831 of record JAYKAV010000183.1, read on the forward strand.
ACCCTCACAGTCAATTTAATTGTCTAAATAGGTATCTAGTGTCAAATGGGATGTCCCAAGGTATTCACCTGGTCTCCAGCTGCCAGTCGAGAATGGTGCAAATCTCCTTTACTTTGTTGTATGTCAGCACCTTACAAATGGCTCAACTACTCTGTGATGTCTCAGAGGCCCTAGATGGCTGTGTTAGGTAACTGAATCATACTCCTACTCTCATGTCTCTCAGATGAGATAAGTATCTCCTACAGGGTGGGCTTCAGCTCCATGTTAAGATATCTAGGTGTCTACATATAGATGTCTATATGTAAAGTAGTCTAAACTGCAGCCATCAGCTGGGATCAAGTTGATATAACACTACAAAGGCTGGAGGTGGGGGTTCAGCTCACCTTGAAGTAGACTTTTGGGCTCAAATCAATTGCTTCAGCATACGCATCTAGTGCAAGTTGAGATTCCTTAGGGAATCTTGCTTGACCTTCAGAAGCTGGTCCAGAAATGCCTGGTCTCTTTCAGGTCCTGTGCCCCAGCTGCCATCCTTGTGCAGGTTACTGGATAGTCTATCAAGTCCACACTGTCCTCACTGGAAGACAATGTAATGAAGCTGCTCTTCTGTGAATTCTTTTCCTGGAAGAAGGTATCTGAACTCCACTCTAATTTGTGCACTCAAAATTAATTCCGATACCCATTTTTTGTTTCTGATGCCTAAGTCTATGCTTTGTCATTTAATGGCCTGCCCATTTACTCTATCTTTTCTTCCTTTTCATATGTTTTTGTCTTTGTTTATATTACTCTGCTCAGTGCAGTCAGATTAACGCAGGAGTTTTTAGTTTGTTTACTAGTTGAGCTATATTTCATTCTCCAGGCATATTTTTTGTTACCCTCAGAAGTGAGGTCTCAAACAGCAGATAATTCCAGATTTTTGTCCATGTTACACATAAGGACCATATTTATTGAGCAGCCTCTAATTTACTGCAACTTGCTATTCTTCAAAACAAAGTACCAGCCTCAGCAACAATGTTGTTTTATCTTCTGGGGCACCTTTCCTAATCATGTTATGAGCATGAGGTGACTGAGATGTAGTCACCTTGTTCAGTAGCACCACAATCACAGTCTAAATTTTGTCAGTGGGTATGTCTGTGTCACCTGCAGTTTTACACCATTAGAGTGTTTTTGTTAGAACTGAAGTATAAACTACATGAAAGGAAGGCATGGCCTTACCAAGATGAAAAAAATACACCAGTACAGCAAGATTCCTGTTCTGATTCTTTTCTCACACTATTGTAAAACAGGTTTCACATCAGTATCATCTCGTCGTAAAGTTAGAATCAAGCCTTATAACTCCTTTTTCAAAAACGACTGATCACGTATGACCTTACCTGGTACCAGGTCATTGACTCRCAGCTTGGCAGTAGGCAGACATTTGCTGTCAAGCAGAGCTATTCTCAGCTGACTGAATCAACATATTGCCTCCATCATACTAAATTGCTTGCAAATCTCAAAACAGACTTGCAGGGGAAAAAAATGTCTAAAGCTTGTTGAAAATCAACTAGGACAACTAGCACTAAACAGAAAGCTTTGGATTGATGCACAGTTTGTTTTCTGACTGAAGTTTCTCCAGAACAGTGTGTTCCCCACTGTGCAAATTTATTACTCGCAGCCTTTGGGATTTGTTTGTTTCCCTTGCAGTTTATGCTGCTGGCTCTACTTCGTCTATGCCATCTGTTGTTCTTCTTTCCTCTTTCTTAGTATTTCTTTTTCTCTGTGTCCTCCATTCCAAGCTACATTAACTGCTGTGTGTCTCAAAGGGTACTTGGGATCTTTCAGCTGTACTGTGCAACACTGTCAACCGCCAGTGCTGGAGAACCCTGAGTTCCTTCTCACGTCCTCCAAAAAGTATGAAACTGCTTTAAAATATAAATTATTTTTAGCCTTCTGGAAGCTTTCTTCATCTACATGTAGTTCTTGCACCTCTATTGCAAAATGTGTGTATGTTTCTTCTTTCTCACCCAAGGTCAAATTTTCCTATCTCAACATTGATAACTCTTGAAAAAGAAGGAGTCTTGTCATAGTTTTCATTTTTTTTTAGTTCTTAATCCCTGAAATCATTTAAATGCAAGAGAATTCTCAGCTTTTATTTTAAAACATATTTCTGRATCCTTTGTTTGAAGAGATATCATGAAAATCCTGCCACAAATACACTCAGGAATGAACATGGGCTAGAAGACTGGAACACTGAATCAAAAACTGACACAGGACTATTTCTTAACTCTCACAATTTTTAAAGAAATCACGTAATCGAATAATTTTAAAAATATGGTAGAGATTTTTCATCTGTGCATTCCCTTGCCTCTGTGCTTTAAAGAAAGGAAAAATCTTTCTTAGATAAGTGTACTTAGGTGTAAACATTGAGGGAAAGTTGGAGTAGGACTGAATGATGTCAATCTTCTGAGCCTGAATTGTCATTGCAGTATGCATATTCTATATTTAGTGTGAAATAGCTTGCTTTTTAAAACAAGCCACAGCCATTTTAAACATTTGTGAATGCATGGAGTGCTGGAACACTGTGTTAGCTCAGCCACGTGGTTATGTGCGTTTACACTCTATTGTTTGGATTCTTGTGTGTGCTTTGTAGCTTATATCCCCTGTGCACAGCTTTATTTACCTCTGTTCAGTAGCTAGGGTGACTTCATGAATCATGGTTTAGGTAAGAGGGAGAACACACAGAGCTGCTTTAATGAGGAGACAGTGAATGGAGGAGTACTTATTTTGTACATAGCTACATAATAATAAATTTATGTCACAACTAACTACTCTGTAAAATTACATAGTATCACATTTGGTTGTTTTCTTGCTCATAAACTAAAMTTTTATATTGAAACCCCAGTATTCAGTGAGAGAACTCTTAACACAAAAAGCCTGGCCCATTCGTTCTTCTACTTCATATAGTGGCAGAAATAGCAACTGATAAATAGCAAAAGATTTGCTATGTGGGCAGCAACAGAAGTGACATGAAAGGTTATAACATGGATTTTGTGTTATTTGCAGTGTCTTTTACTGTCATGTGTGTTGTTTTTAATGATTGTTTGATTGTTTTTTATCATAGAGAAGGAGGCCGGTGCCCTTGAAATAGCATTTTTCAGATGTTACAAAACATGTATGTTGAAATGAGTTCCTTCAGCAGAAGAAGAGGGCAAATGCATTAATGCAAGTATTAAAAAACTTGATCAGCTTACCAAGTCAAACTAGTTACACTGACTGTATAATGTAATCTGTGCTACACTGTAAATTATTATCTTCTACCTTTTGAAAATGGCAAGCAGTTGATAAAGCCCTCTGAGGAATTTGCCATCCCTCTGCTTATCCATCTGTCCTACCATCTCTGGCTTTTGGAGAAACAGCTGTCTTTCTTTAAACACTATACAGTAATTCTATGCCAAAGGAATGCATGCATTACCGAAGCTAGTATTGTCATCCTAAAGGTGATTAATTTTTTAACAGGTTTTAAGAGGTGCATTCATTTATTCAATAGGCTGAACAATAAGCATGAACTGTGGAATGTAGATTACTTCCTATTGTTTCAGTTGTTAAGTAGCTGATACATCCCAATGGAAAAGCAAAATATTTATCCCACAGTTTCTGTTAGTGTCACACAAAATTATATACAACATTCATAATGAAGAGATAATAGTAATGCTGCACTGTTTTGAGCAAACACAAACAGTGAATAAACTTCAAGGCTCAACAATTTATTCCAATGAGAACATTAAATTTTTGCAAAGTGAAACAACAATCCTGTTACTGTGCTATACCACATAATGTGTACTATTTACATACTACTATTATTGAATCAGTGTTTTTCAGCTGTGTGGTTTAACAAGTAACAAGAGCTATGAAATACTGAAGAGAGAAGAGTAGAGAATTACTCAGAATATGATACATTCAATCACTTGGATGGGATTTGTCCTGTTTAAGGGTGCAAGTTGGCTGCCTAACTGTAGTCAGTTGGGGCTTTTATACAAAGTCAAGGGTACTTCCCACTACAGTCTCCATCCACCACTACAGAATAACATGAATCTCCCATAGACCTTGTATCATATTTGTGAGCCTCATGTAGATGTCTTAGGTACCCTAGGGCACCTTAAATGCTAATACAGAGCTATCTTCATTCTTATGAATGTTGATCTAGATGACCACAGTGTAGATGTCTGCACTTGAGCTAGTCATCCTATTTTACTATTCATTAAGAAAAAAAAGACCAAAAAAAATTATGGCATGATATGTATTACTATGCTGTGTGTGCGGTGAACTGCCTGCTAAAATGCTTATTGCTCTTTGCTGTACAAGGAGCTTAGTGCTCAGCTCGGATACAGACTTACATGTGGTCAGGTGAATCCCAGACTTTTTTACTAATAAATGAAAAGCGCCTGTTGAAAATATTAAGGCACTGGCAATCTGGATCCTCTTCTTGATTAAAAAGGTAACTTAGAAAAACTCTAATCTCAGAAAGCATTAGCTTCCTTGTCACTGTTAAGCAGAAGCAGATCAATCCAATTACTAGATTAGTATGAAAAGGTGTGATAACGTTCACTTGTATTATTTACTGGGGCCTCACTTCATCCAAGTGGTTAGTGCACTTGGATCCCTGAAGTGCGCTGTTATTCCTTTTGAAAGAAAATTAGTGGGCAGCAGACAAGAGAGTAGTAAATTACCTTAATCTCCTTTTAATTACAAATGTGCAGTTCCTGCAGACAGGCTTTGAACTGAGTGGATTTTAATAGTAGAGCAGCACAATCCTGGCTTGCACATTAGAAATTAAAAGTTAAAATTCCTCTTGCTTGGGTAAGCCATGCTGTTTCTTCTCCAGCAAAAAGTCGGATTTCAGTACAGCTTTTCTTTCTTATCTCTTTATTCAGTGGGACCGTTTCTTGACAGCTGACAGTATAATGGTTCTTACTAACAGTGAACACTTAAGTAATATTTTACTTTTGAAGCACTTACTGACTGTACTGGTTTTGACTGGGATAAAGTTAAATTTATTCATAGTAGCTGATATGGGGCTGTATTTTGGATTTGTGACCAAAAGGGTGTTGATAACACAGACATGTTTTAGCTATTGCTGAGCAGTGCTTACAAAGAGTCAAGGCCTTTTCTGCTCCTCACCCCACCCCACCAGTRAGTAGGCTGGGGGTGCACAAGGAGTTGAGAGGGGACACAGCTGGGACAGCTGACCCCAACTGACCAAAGGGATATTCCATACCTTATGATGTCGTGCTCAGCAATAAAACTGGGGGGGTGGAGGTTGGCGGGGGCTGCCGATGCTCRGGAGCTGGCTGGGCATCGGTCAACTGATGGTGAGCAATTGTTTTCTTTTGCATCACTTTTTTTCTTGTGTTTTTTTTTTCCCCTCTCTCTCTTTGTTATCTTTTTTCCCTTCCATTTTTAAAAAAATTATTAACTGTCTTTATCTCAACCCACAAGTTTTCTCACTTTTACCCTTTCAGTTCTGCCCCCCATCCTGCTGGAGGAAAGTGAGCGAGCAGCTGTGTGGGGGTTAGCTGTCTACTGGGGTTAAACCACAACAGCGACCCTCGGTTATTGGTTGGTTTAAGATAGGCATATTCACAGCAGTCACTCCGATAAAGTCTCTAATTTGGAACAGGGCATTGGATTTGATTGCCATGTTAGTCTGTTCAGAGTAACTCTGGAGTAGAACCATGTTTTACGCAGTACTGAACACATAAAACAAATTAGTAACAGCACTCTAATGTGTTCAGATTTGTCAGTTGGCTATCAGGCTTACCAGTATAACTAGTTAATGACTACCTTTTGATAATTATTTACTATGCTGGCCAGAAAGTTTCAATATGATATTTTCAGTGAGATTAGACCAATTTACTGGGGTGGGGGTGGGGAAGTAATCATAAAAAAAAAAAAAAAACTGAAGAATGAAGAACCAGGGAGATTTCAGCAAGATTTCTATTGAAATTCCAGGTAGATTCCTGACAATGCCTAGTCTAATTTTCTGCTGCATGTTTTCAGCAGCCTTAATGTAAAGAGCTTTAAGAGGTTTCGGGATAATATATCTGGTAGCTGCTTTAGCCTAAAGTATGCTATTACATGACTTCTCAGGACGTCAGCTGGCTGCTTTCCAGTTTGGTTGTGTCCTAATACACCAGTTCAGCAATTCATCCAAATTATCCCTTTATTGAAGAGGGCATCAGTAAAATTTTATGCTGTTAATTCAGTCATTTTTTCTCAAAAGCTACACTGAACTAAAAGGGATAAAATAATTAGATGTAAATTAATGTCCATATTTATATGTAGTTAATTAGAATACTTCCTTTTATGTCCCTAGTTTGATACTGACACCATGCCCTTTGCAAGGTGGTGTGGTTTAACCCAGCAGGCAGCCAAACACCACACAGCCGCTCGCTCACTCCCCATCCCCGCCTCCGTGGGATGGGGGAGAGAAACGGAAAAAAAAGTAAAACTCGTGGATTGAGACAAAGACAGTTTAATAGAACAAAAAAGGAAGGGAAAATAATGGTAATAATAATAATAGTAATGATAGAATATACAAAATGAGTGATGTACAATGCAATTGCTCACCACCCGCTGACCGATGCCCAAGCAGTGATCCCCCTCCTCCATCAACCCCCAGTTTATGTACTGAGCATGACATCAAATTGTATGGAATACCCCATTGGCCAGTTGGGCTAGCTGTCCAGGCTATGCTCCCTCCCAGCTTCTTGTGCACCTGGCAAAGCATGGGAAGGTGAAAAGTCCTTGGCTAGTGTAAACACTACTTAGCAACAACTAAAAACATCAGTGTSTTATCAACATTCTTGTCATATTAAATCCAAACCACAGCACTATACCAGTTAATAGGAAGAAAAATTAACTCTATCCCAGCCAAAACCAGGACAAAAGGCTGTCTTCTTTAAAAATGCTGGAAATCTATTCAAACACTTCATTATAATCCACCAGATYTTTATTTTTTATTTACTCATGTCTTAATTGTTAGACTGGCTGGTGCTTTTCCATTTTACTTATCTTTGACATCCATTCCATTCCAATATATAAGTATTGATTACCAGAGGTGTTTGCAAAACATAGAATGCAGGGAGTTTGGAAAATCCCTGTAAAAGTTGCAGTTTGTGACTTTAGATATTAATTAAATAACAAAATTCATTTTGTACATAAGGCAAGAAAGAACTCTGGGAAACTATAAATCCAAACAACAGAAAATGCATGCCATGTCTGTCATTTTTATTGGCAGTCTACCTCTTTTTTTCTGGAATTTTCAGATTACCAGTAGCCTGGTCAGGCTACTGGACACCACAAATCAAATGGCTGCTGGGCACGTGCAGATCTATTTTATGTTGTATGACCAAGAGAGGGGTGAGACCTAGGCACAGTCTGTGCAGTTGATTTATGCATGTACTACAAGACTAACATGATTTTAAGTCACAGATCCAAATAATCCCAGAGAGGAATATAGGGCGCTGCACCACAGAAGTAATTTTCTGCTTTTTGATTTTTAAATGTTAACAGGTATGGAAATGTTTTACCAATAAGTCAAGGGAAGGATAGGCTGTCCCTTTTGTCCCCAAAAATCAAGAAGTCATTCAGACCAGTCTCAGTAATCCAAAAAATGAATAATGAACTTAAAGAAATATTTCTGGTTTTTCTGTGCAAATATTTTAGGCATTTATATCATTGTTASTAATTATATTTTATACAATAAAACAGTGATGCTACATGTTTTCAAAAACCATGAAAGGTTATGTTCTTTATGTGTTCCTTGTCATGCCCAATGAATGAATGATTGGATGAATAAATGAATGAATGATGAAGAGACAAAAAGGTAAAAAAGACAAAAAAGGTAAATAACATCACCATTATAGTGATGTGCTTATGAAGCCACTGCATTTTGGGATGTACAAAAAACGCTCGTCTCACTTATAATATAAAATATCCATAGTATCAAAGGAGTGCAAAAAAGGCTCGTGTTTATGAGAATAAGGTTTGCCTATTTAACTTAGATAATATTGATAAAACGCTCCATTAGATACTGAGGGKTTTTTTTCTTTTTTAAACTGTGGACCTGGCCTGACAATATTCAAAGGGGGTAAATAGGATGATTAAGCTAGGTTTTTTGGCAGTGATGGCACTGTGACAAGGGATTCTGTCTGTGAAGATTAAAATGGCAATCAACATGGTTTTATGGAAAATGTACCTTGTCAAACAAATGTGATGTCTTTTTACATGATATGTTTAGCTGATAACTGCAGTTAATAACTGCATTGACATAATACAGTTAAACTACTGTAAAGCAGTTGTCCCTGTTTTTCTCTAAATTCTGATGAAAATACTGCTGTGCAAAATCAACAAAGCTTAAATATCAGCTATGAAAAATGTTTCAGAAAGTAATTACAAATGAAGTATCATTGTACAACAGGATGCATAACCAGATGCCTCTGAAAAGTTAGTTCTTGCTTTTCAACCTCTTCATCAATGATCTGGTCAAAGTTGCTGATAATGGATAATTAGTGAGTGATAAGTAATGGAGAAAGACCAATTCTACTAAATTATATTGCTTAAGAAAATTATTTTTCTCTGGACAGCATATGTTTTAACAGAGCCAAATGAAAGGCCATACATCAAGGAACAAAATATGTAGGTCACAATTGCAGGATGGGAAATGGTGTCCTGGTGTTCAGTGACATTGAAGGACTTAGAGGGAACAGTAGCTAATTAAGTGAACATGAGCTCCCTGGGCAACACTATAGCTAAGTAGGTGAACATGTTTTTGACATGCATAAGTAGAAAAATATTAAATAGAAGTGAGGCAGCTGTATTTGTGTACTGCACTTGAGAGACTTTTACTAGCATACCTGCATACATTTTTTGGTGACTATCTTTAAAAGGGATATGGAAATATTAAAAATAGTATAGAAAAAAGTTACAAGGGCAACTTGAGATTTGGGAAACTAGGAAAGTGTACCCAAGATAAGATTATGAAGTCATTGTCTACAAGCTTATACATGAAAAAAACCAATTCTGATAGGAGACGGAGCTTTAACACACTAGAGTAGCCAGTGATTGGAAAATACACTAATTCAGAATACAAACAAGAAGCAGATCTTTAAATTTTAGATTCATATAATTATTTAGGTTGGAAGGGACCTCTATAGGTCATCTAGTCTAATCTCCTGCTCAAAGCAGTACCAACCTTAAAGTTAGATCACTTTCAGCGAGGCCTTGTCCGCTCAAATTTGAAAGTCTCTGAGGATGGAGATTTCACAGCCTTGTTAAGCGGCCTGTTCCAGCCCTTACCCACTCCTTCTGAGATTTTTCTTCCTATATCCAAGTGAAATTTACTGCAGTTTATAGCCATTGCTTCTCATCTTTCGACTGTGTACCTCTGAGTGGAGTCTGGCTCTGTCTTCTTTTTTATTTCCTTTAGATTTTAAAACCAGGTTTTAGGTAGATACTTAACAGTACCATTACTGAAAATTAAACGTAGTTTGGTGTTAAGAAAATCCCTCTGTTTTGTGTGTGATTTGGGTGGGGTTTCCAAGAGATGTAGGGTTCACACAAATTGTGGTCCTGATGCAGGAATTGCTGGATGATATCCTATGATTCCTACAACTTAATTTAGCTAAATTAAGTTTTAATTTACTGTAAAAGTTCCTGTCAGACATTAAACTCATGATGCTATGAAGTCAATGAATTGCAAAAATACTCTGGTATAGTGATTAACAGCACTAAACTGTTTCTGGATAGCAAGGGAATAAAGTCCTTCCCTGTCCTATTAGTGAAGCTTATCATATTTTCCCAACAGTGTTGAGCTGGTAGGTTTGTTACTGGTTTGGACTCTTATTCTTAGTAGTCTTGGTAATGGTATTTACTGTCTTGTGGAGATTAAATAATAGGCTGAAGTTAATACTCAGAGGATAAATTTGGGATTTTCCTTACCTACATTTACATGTGTATAGGATAGACATTCATACCTTTTCTAGTCACTGAAGACTCCCTTTTTAATCCCTGAAGAGAAAAAAGAATTTCTAGTGAAAAAAGCAATCATGATCCAGGAGTTCAGATAGGTAGGATTAATTATGCCTCAAAGTGCTTACTCCTATCCACTGATCATGGAAAGGAGTATAGGTGAATGATTCAGGAACTGATATGGTACGCTGTAAGCATCTACAGTCGGGTGAGATGAGTCCCAAGAAAGACTGTGTAAGAAAATAAATATTCATAAAGAAAGCATACACATAAAACCTGAATTTCTCAATTCACAAAACATAATCTTTATATTATTGCTCTGTCCTAAGGAGAGCAACAAAGATGATGAAAGGACTAGAGGACATGATTTATGAGGAGCAGCTGAGGATACTAGGTTTGTTCAGCTTAAAGGAGAGGAGACTGAGGGGTCACCTCATTGCTGTCTACAACTACAACATGAGGGGCAGTGGAGAGGGAGGTGATGTTCTCTTCTCTCTGGTGTTTGGTTTCAGGGCACAAGGGAATGGCTTAAAGCTGTGTCAGGAGAAGTTCAAACTGGATACTAAGAAAAAGTTCTTCACTGAGATCGTGATCAACCCCTGGAACAAGCTCCCCAGGGAAGTGGTCATGGCTCCAAGCCTGTTGCTGTTCAAGAAGYATTTGGAGAAAGCTCTTAGATATATGGTTTAACTTTTAGGTTGCCCTGTGTGGAGTTTGGAGTTGGACTTGATAACCTTCATAAGTCCCTTCCAACTCAGGATATTCTATGATTCTATGAATCTTTTCTTTCAYGATCCCAAAGTTTGGATAGATTCATGTGTCAGCTGCTATTTATATTTCATGGCTCATGGTGACATTTTGAATATAGAATCTGCTAGTACATGTGCAGAAAAATTGTACTTCTTCAGATCTGTGATCATATTTTTTTATGTGCATGCTGGTAATTATCACTCTGAATATTTCAGAATCTATTTAAAGATAGAATCAACATTTTCATTTATTTGATACATTTTCTCAAATACTGATTTAGTTTTACTAGGGTTTAGTGGAAGATCAACTTTTGCTTCAAATGCCTACCTTAAGTGACAATGCCCTTTAGTTCCTAGAATAATCTTTTAAAACTTGTATGTTTCTGAGATTAAAGCTGAATTCTTCATTGGTCACTTGAGATCTGGAGGAAGTAGTGGATTTTGGTTTTGTTCTTTTTTTGATTAATATTTGCTGAGGTTTTTCTTGTTTAAAAAGTGGCTGCCGCATAAATAATCTATTTCATGGACCTATAAACTAATATTTACATTTACAGTCTGCAATTAAATGACTCTTTTCAAATAACTTGTATGAGTTACAGATCAATAACTGACCCATGTATCTCTTTCACAGCATGAATGAAAATAATACAGAGTGTTAAAGAAAGATAGGGTCTATAAAGTTGTAGTTCAATCAACATACAAACTCATGGAAATAATAAGCACATTTTTACTTTTAAGGACTCATTTTATGTGACTGTTTTGGTGATTTACAAGGAATATCCTTTAAAACTAATACAGCTATGGATTATGTATTATATATATAACTAACTGTGAACATTCCTTAAAATCTAGTAAGTGCACTTAATAACCTGAAATTATAATAGATAATAGTTTAAAACAATGATTTTTATTAAATATTTAGACCTTTGTGTAATTAAACTTTCACTGTTTTCATTGTACAATGTGTAAGTGTATATACTTATACTATATACAGGTAGTATACAGATATAATAGCAACATTGCTAAGTTTCATCTCAAATATAYAAAAAGAAATATTAAAAGCCTGGCTTTAACCCTCAAAATTTATAAAAGCTTACAGTTAAACAACTGACCTTCTCTTCCCTGGACATGTTTAATGCATTTTTTCTTTAGCTTTCTAGTTTCTTAGAAGCAGTAAGCTAAAAGTGATGTTGCTAACTGAATTAAAAAGAGTATTACTACTAACTTGCAACTCTTGCCTTGAGTTCCAACAGAAGACAATCATGAATTAGCAATTATTTCTGTGGAAAGTACCCTATTGCAACTTCTAGCTGCTTTCCTGTTTCCAACATATGGCGACTAGTTCTTGTTTTCTGTCTCCTTTTGCTTATTACAGCCTCCCTTTGTGATTCCATATCCTCTGATTCTGGTGCACCCTCTCATGGTATCTACTACATGTTCTGTCTTCTCTCATTCTATGTGGCTTTGCTAACCTGGCAGTTGAGAGGAAGCATGTGCCTCTCCAGGCAGAATAATCAAAACATTTGTGTATCCTTGATAACTCAGAGCTTGTGTCTAAATATCAACAGTCCAGGGAGTTCTGCCATGCTGTCTCATGACCTACCCACAGGACCGTGTCTACAGATAGCAGGTATAGTTTCAGGAGTTTTGCATGCTACATAATCGAGTCCTGGGTAGCCCATGGAAAGAATCTTTTGGGACTGTGATTAATTATGTTTCTGTTGCAATTACTGCAGCTTATACTTGCAAGATATAGCTCAAATGTTGAATTCACATCTTTTTACTGAGAGGTATTAAAAAAGCAGATGACCAAAATGTCTGTCTGGTCTTATTCACATAAGTCCATCATTAGGCATTTAAATACACACCCTATCTTCAAAACTTTTCATTCTTCTTAAACTCTACCTGACTTTATGTAGAATTTGTTGTTAAAACAAGTAGAAGTGTACTCAAAGAAAGTTGCTTCTGCAAGTATGTCAGTACATATATATATATATATATATGGGTTTTTTTTTTCACTTTCATGAGTAATTTCACAATTAAACAGTTTTGGTGAATACTATTAGACAGACCAGAATGGTCACCAGTCAGCACTGCATAACATCTTGCATGCTGTATAGTCATGAATGTTTATAACATTGCCAATTAATTTGTGGTGATAATAAGGATGATTTTGCCAGCTGGAAGCAAAGTTATTCCCTATTCCCTATCCTCCCTACCACCACCATGTCCTTCCAGCCTGTATCATGAGGTCTTTATCATCTCAAAGTGATGTTAGAAATAAGCAGATGGGACATCATTTTAATATCTTATCTGAAGGATAACATCTCCCGGTAGTGCAACTGCCCTCCTAATATTGGACCTTGGCATCAACMCACTACAGAAACCCACTCCCAATGTGCAATTCTTGCTGTATGCCCTTGTTAGAGGTCTTTTGTTTACTACCTCCTTTATGCACAGTTTCATCACAACAACTAAAACTGACATTTCAAAAGCTAAGAGGATTTTGCACAACAGGACCCCTCTTGTCATTCTTCATTTCCTTGAAGTCAGCTTTCAAACTCATTTTGCTGCATTTTCATTATGTAGTGGATCATGCAGCACACCAGTGCAGAAGATCTCTTCCTTCCTGCCAGCAAGGTACAACCAGAGCAACACTCAGGGCCAGAGAATTATTCTTGCACAGGATACAGAAATGTCTTTTATTAATTGGGGCTAACAAAGCCTATACCAAACAACTAGTTTCACACTGGCAGAGGGAGAAGCTAAACAAAAGATTATAAATGTTCTCATATAAAATGTTCTACACCATTGCAACAATGATGCAACAATGCAACAATGTAGAGAAGATCAGAAGAACAGCAACTGACTAAATTAGTTGGCACAAAAGGCCTACAGCTATAAACAGAAGATTCTCTTGGGGGTCATGTCTGGTTAACAAAAATAAGGTCAGAACTCAGTAGACAAAAAGTGATCTGCTGAAACTCAGGTACAGTTAATGGAAAATATAGTAATGGAGTAGATTACTCCATCCATCACCTCTTAAACAGGTTGTTAAAAGGGCAGTTAGGTGTGGGAAGAACATGGAAAAAAACATTGGAAAAATACTTCTGAGAAGAGGAAGGTTGTTAGGCTTCTGCTTTTCTCCACAAATTCTGTCTTTATGTCTATCATCTAAAGACTACCATGACCACAAGTTTGCTGCTCTAGCAGGACTAAAAATGGGTAGCATATGGTAGTGCTGCACTAATTGAAGCTCTATTGAGAGTGTGAGATCCACTCTGCCCTTTCTCCACTTGTGAATTCTTTTCTGTTCTTCCCCTCCTTCCCCACTAAGAGAAAAAAAACCATAATCTGATTATTTAACCAGCAGCACAGGATTAGATAGACTCTGTCTCGCTATAGGAAGAAACAAACCCTGGCCAGCCCAAGCAGAGTATCTCAGATTGAGGTAAATGGAGGAGGAACCAAAGTCCAAAAGCAAAATCTGTTGCCAGCCTCTTGTCAGACCCTGATACCCTGAGGATATAAACAAAAGAATATATGTCCTTTTATGTCCTCTATATTTCCTATTGCTTCTTACTTTCTCTTTGAATTTGCCTTTGATTGTCTTGTCAAAATAGGAAAAGTGACTCAAAACAAAACAGCAGAACTATCACTTTCTTACCTGTTGCAATGGACTGCTTGACAGAATAAGAAAGTGTAACCAAAATCCACAACCTGAAAAGGGAATCTTGGTAGTTTTTGACTGATTGTTCTTCACAGCCTTCTGATCTCAACATATTCAGTGTTGCCTTCTGATTATTTTCTTTTTGTCTGATCTACCTAACACATGTTCATTCACTCTCTAATTTTCCAAACTTTTTCATAAATTTACAAGTGTGCTTGCCATGTCAACCATGCAATTTATGATCTCCTCAGAAATCTGAACCTTGTCTGTTTAATGCTGTACTACAACAGGATCACATTTTTGACAGTGTGTCTGCTTATTTCTGTGATAATCAGATTACCACAAATGGTATTCCACAAGAGAAATCCCTGATCGAAAAGAATTTATGCCTACTTTCCTTTATGACACCAACATACTGACCAGGGTGTGAAGAGAAGATAGAGTTAGGAGTGTGCTTTCTTCCTACCCATTGCACAGCTGGGAGCATTTCTCAGTAAGATTTGTCCTTCCCCTTTACATTCTTGTGAAAGAAACAGTGTGTTAGAAAACAGCTCCCGCAGGAATGACCTGACGCTTCCAAGGCATGTTTCTTTGTATTGATACATGTACTGGGATTTTTCCAAGTTTTTTATAAAAATGCTCAGGCAAATATAATCAGTCCCTGAAACACTCTACCAGCAATCTTCTTACTTAACAATTTCTGGTTAAAAAATTAATTTTGATGTATGATGAGATAAGTGCGACTTAACACCATTTAACCAAAGATGTTTTGTGGTCCCAAACCAAATGTCCCACAGAATTCCCACTACAGCGTGTAAACACTATTACCTTTTCCAAGCAATCTTTAGTCTCTTTCAAAGAACAAGCAGAAGAAAGCAGTAGATAAATCTAATTTGACACAATCCATTTAACATATGTTCATTAACATTAATTATTCTATTTTCCTTTAATTCTCTAGTAGTCAAGTCCAACTCAGCTATTGACCTCAGAATTAATGCTGGGCTAACAAAACTGTAATTATCCAGGTAACACAYCTTTGTTTTCTTCTAATTTAATAGAACATACTCAGTGTTCCCACTTTTCATTCACAATGGCAAGGTTTTTTTCTATTTAAAGTTTAAGTGCTTGGACATACATAATTAGTGGAGATGCTTGGATTTCATTTAAAGAAAAGCTTTCAAGTCTTTCAATGCACCAGTACTCAACTATGGATTTTCAAATGCATCTCAAAATCTCAAAAAGGCAAACAAGCAGCAAAGAAAGCTAGTAAGTATTTATTTATTTGTATGTAAAGAGATATATATTATGATATATATCACAAATAAATAATAAATATATATTATAAATATTTTTATATATTATATAAGTGTGTGTATGTATATTTTTTTTAAAGACTTGTCATTAAAAAAAAAGCATATCAATCCTGCCATGTAGTACTATGACATAAAAATCAAGACTTTATATAACGTCCTTCTCCTCTCTTCACCTTCTGTTTTTGTAAAGCATGTATTTTTTAGTTGCTGTTACTAATCCATATGTCCCTTCTATTGCTTTCTTCACTGATTGCCTGAGCAGAGACTGTGGAAGATAATCTGGAATTGTTTATCACTGTCTCACTCTACACATCTATTCTAACAGCTCTTTTAACAATTCTGATTTGCCCTCATTTACATGAAAAACAGATAAGGTTTGGAAACAGTTGTTTGAAAAAAGTGTCATTACATATGCCCATGCACAACTCTGCTTTTGCCTCTGTAGCGTTTGCCTCAAAAGGGTCTTCTTTTCCTCAGACTGTTCTTCCTCAGTTTAGATTGCTCCTTAGATTCTTTCTGAACCTAATTTCATTTTTTTCCTCAACATTTTGCTGTTTCACGCTGCTTTTCCACTCTGAAGTTTTTTAAACTGAGTCAATTTGGCAGCAGTCTGCTTTACCCTTCAATAACTACTACATTTATAAACAGTGAACTTCCAAGTCAGCATGAGGAGAAGAACTTCTCCCTGATTTACTAATTATGCTGCTTTCAATGGTATTTTATTTCTCCAACAGTGACATCATCTTGAAATGCAGGAGTGCTGGCAGCTTAAAGGAGCTGTATTTTGTGAAGAGATTCCATTTTATATATAAATTTCCAAGCCTGAAAAAACCTCAGGTGGATTTACAATTCATTCAAACTTCTTTTTCCACCATCCTTGGTTGGTAATATACTCCTCAAAGCAATTTATATGCAAATATTTATTTGAAGAAATAAGACAGTGAATGAGGTAAACAGGCAAGCTACACCACATGCATTACAGTATATTTTCTTAAAAGCAAAAGTTCTCCTTTCAGCTACAACAGTGGGAAGACGGAGCAGCAGCAATGGCTTTGGTGTAGGACCTGTTGCTCTGTTTCCACATTGCTGTGTTAGAGAACAAACCAGAGGCCATGTAGCAATTTTGGCCAGGTGAGCTGTAATACATTTGTGCGTCTGTACAGGTTCTCAAGCCAACTTTGGTCAGTTAAAGTCCACGTGGCAGCTGTGGTGACCTGCATGGGCCACATAGTCCCTACAGACTTGCATAGTCCCTTATGTAGTAAGGTTTGGGGTTAGCCCATATAACCTGTCTTAGTGCCTGAGCTAGTTTTGATCTAGCTTCCCATTGCTGCAATCACACTTCTGATTATACTAGGCTTATGGTTATTCATTGCCATGGTAGAAGGTAAAATGCTGAACAGATTTCTTAAAGCAGTGGGATAAAGGGGAAGAAACACTGCTAAGGTTTGAGTGTCAGCAGCAATATAGGAAAGAGATGAGAGCCAGGCTTTGAAATACACAAATACATGCACATATCTGTCTGTCTGTCTATCTATCTATCTATCGATATGTATCATATGTGTGCACATATGATCAAAATATGCAACTCTGTATACTGAAAGGAGCTGTGATTCAGGAATGAAGTAGAAGAAGCACTGACCAAGTTTTTCATGAAAAACCAAAACCGATCAAAACAACAAAAATCAAAGTCCAAATTATGGTCGACTTTGAGAACTACATACAGTATGTACTCAGCTTTGCATGTACTGTTGCTGAATCTGTAAAGAAAACAGCGATGRCTCCTTTCCTCATTCTCACTGGGAATGGTTAACAAATGAAAGAAGTCATTTTAGAACAGGCAGGAACACCTGTAACTTACAGTTTCAAGAGGATCTTTTCCATTTGAGAATCTCTAAGTCTGGATTTTTTGGTTGTTTTTCTACTTACATGCCAAAACATACCACATGCCACATGATGTGATGTTGAAAAAGAAAACATAATTTCTGAGTCCACTTCTGACTTCAAAAGAATAATAAAAGAAAATAGTGTCAGTCATCAGTCAGCTTCCTGGACTGAAGTCTTTTGGGCTGACGTTTTTACTTCTACATCCATAAATAAAAAACTGAGCCTGATCCTTTCTTTTGAACTATAGATATAAATGGTGAACAAATTAGTAACAGTAAGCTGTTCTCAAGTCTCTGTTATGTGATCATTAAGCCTTCTCTCCTAAGATTTCCGCCTGATACCATTCTCTCTAGTCCCTTGAAAACGTAGCTGAGCGATCTTATCTCTCATCCTCAGAAAATCCTTACACTGCATTTTTATTTTTACAGTATTTCTTTGAAACATTTTTTGTGAATAATTGTACATCTGAAGCATCTTTCCTTTTGCAGCTTAAAAGTTTGTCATTGCTTTCATAGTCATGGTTTTGCATGATTATTTGAATTATTGTACATTGGAGGGTGAATAATTGCATTTGAGAGACTTACTCTTTAAAGATTTTCAAAGGCAGCGAGAACCCTGCAAATTTAATACACTGTTTCAAAACATGAAAACCATCCGAGCACTGAATAAATTTAAAAAACCCTAAAAGGACTATTTTGGCTTTAATTTTAAATTCAGGGCCAGATTTCACCATTGACAAGATGGAGATCTAATGTGGGAATACAAATAAGCCAGTGATATTGCAGGTCTGTTCTTGTTAGCTGTCAGAGTTTTGCTTTTTGTCTGCATAGAAGTAGGATTGAAGAGAATTGGTTCCGAAGGTAAGAAACATAAGTCTATGCAATTGAAATGACTGTTTGAATTTTTGAACAGGATATTCAAAAAAAGGTAACATTCCTTTTATTAGCTACAATTCATTATTTTGTGAATTATTTTATGAACACCTTACGTTTATGTTTCCATATGGAAATACATCTTTTCATAATTTATGGATTACATTTGATTTTACAATTTTAAGGCTAAATGCCAGAATTTAACTTGGTGGAAGTTCAGGGCTGTATTGGGTTTGCATGGCCAGGTTTTGGTAGCGGCAGGGCTACAGGCATGGCTTCTGTGAGAAGCTGCTAGAAGCTTCCCCTATGTCCAATAGAGCCAATGCCAGCCTGCTCCAAGATGGACTCACCGCTGGCCAAGGCCGAGCCCATCAGCGACGGTGGTAGCACCTCTGGGATAACATATTTAAGAAGGAGAAAAAGTTGCTGCGCAACAGCAACTGCAGAGAGGAGTGAGAATATGTGAGAGAAACAACTCTGCAGACAACAAGGTCAGTGAAGAAGGAGAGGGAGGAGGCGCTCCAGGCACTGGAGCAGAAGACCATGGTGAGGCAGGCTGTCTCCCTGCAGCCCATGGAGGTTAACGGCAGAGCAGATATCCACCTGCAGCTCATGGAGGACCCCACGCCAGAGCAGTTGGATGCCTGAAGGAGGCTGTGACCCCGTGGGAAGCCCGCGATGGAGCAGGCTTCTGGCAGGACCTGTGGCCCCATGGAGAGAGGAGCCCATACTGGAGCAGGTTTGCTGGCAGGACTTGTGACCCTGTGGGAGACCCACGCTGGGGCAGTCTGTTCCTGAAGGACTGCACTCCATGGAAAGGACCCACGCTGGAGAAATTCATGGAGGACTGTCTCCCATGGGAGGGACCCCATGTTGGAGCAAGGGAAGAGTATGAGGAGTCCTCCCCCTGAGGAGGAAGGAGTGGCAGAGACAATGTGTGATGAACTGACCACAACCCCCATTCCCTGTCCCCCTGTGCCACTGGCAGGGGAGGAGGTAGAGAAAATCAGGAGTAAAGTTAAACCTGGGAAGAAGGGAGGGGTGGGGGGAAGGTGTTTTAAGATTTGGTTTTATTTCTCATTATCCTACTCTGATTTGATTGGTAATACATTAAACTAATTTCTCCAAGTTGAGTCTGTTTTGCTCGTGACGGTAATTGGTGAATGATCTCTCCCTGTCCTTATCTCGACCTACGAGCCTTTCGTTATATTTTCTTTCCCCTGTCCAGTTGAGGAGGGGGAGTGATAGAGCGGCTTTGGTGGGCACCTGGTGTCCAGCCAGGGTCAACCCACCCTCAAGGGCACCGTACTCATGCAAGGTCACCTGTTTCACTGGTTGTTTTGTAAAATGACAACTTTTAAACATTCATTGTGCCTTTAATGTGTAGAAGGAGGCTGAACTTTGCAAATCTTAGATGGACAAAGTGGTTTGAGTTAGACAAATAGAGATCAGCTTAGTTGCCCAAACTGCCTAGCCTGCCTGGCCTTTAGCTGCCAGCCTGGAAGGCTTAACCAGGTCTCCCCAMTTTGCTGGGTCATAGCTGCCACCTCTGTGCAGATGTCCCAGATACCATAGGGTGTCTGAAATACCTCTGCTGCCTATCTTTAAGAACAGGAATTAAGTCCATACATTTGGTAAGCTGAATCAAGGTCTACTGCATGTCTTATCTCCATTGACTTTAACAGGAGGTTGCACACGTGCACATGTAGGCAACTACTGCTTCAAGAAGCAGAGCTTTGATCCGTATTGTAGAGCTGTGTGTTAACCCCTGGGTCTTGAAACAACCTCTGCTCCCCAGTGCAACTTCTGTCTCCTGAGAGTCCTACCATCTTCTATCATTTCCATAAGTGGTTCCTCCTCCTCCATCTGTCCTCTTGGCACTCATGGTTTGCTGAAGAAGTTTTTACTCCAAATCCTTGTGTCTGTAGCAACTCAGAAAAAAAACCAGGCAGATTTTGCCAGATACCTGACACTTTATCACACATCTCTATGATAAAGGTTTTGACCACATCTGGCAGTTCAGTATATGTGGGTACATTTCTGCTGCGATTGAGCAAATTCAGTTCCAATCAAGGTTAAGCAGAAGAAAGCAGTGGGCATGCAACTCCTGCTCTGTTCTTCAGTTAAACATG
Source organism: Phoebastria nigripes (assembly GCA_035582835.1). NCBI lineage: Eukaryota > Metazoa > Chordata > Aves > Procellariiformes > Diomedeidae > Phoebastria > Phoebastria nigripes. The sequence continues at coordinate 56,459 of JAYKAV010000183.1, forward strand.
CAAAGGGTGCATCTCAATTTCTGTGTAATTAATACCCACTAAAATGAATCACATAAAGTTAATTTTTTTTAATAATTATGTCTTTAAACATATGTTTTACCCTTATCTTCTCCTTTTTAAGTAAACAAAGCATTTTAGGCAAAAAAAAAAAAAAAATTGTTATGAAAAACTACCACTCTTTCAACCAAATGACAGAAGTTGCATAACAAAACCCATATATCTAAAAGAATGTTTAATTGCAAATGTAAACATCAAAATTGCTGTTTGCAGATGGAAATATCCCAATGTAAACGTTAAAAGGTTTGCCAGATGAATTGTTCTAAATGCACCAATAAGCTCATTAGGTGAATCAGAAACTTTCACTTTGCCATCAGTCTTTATTAATTGCAGTTGAGTTCTGGTATTGAATCACAGTAGATGAATTCAGCTCACGTCACAGGTATTTACATGCCTGAGCACTTTGTCACGTAGATAGATTAATCTACTTGCAAAAATTTAAAAGCATGCCTATAGGAGAGGTTAAAAAAATAAAAAACTTTTTACATCACATATTGTAAACACAAATAAATTCCTTTATAACCTAATGCAGACTTCAGGCTATTGTAATATTTTCTAACCATCCTTTTCTAATAAATATATAAGTATGAAACAACTAATTACAAGAAATGCAATCAGCAACCCTTTCCAAAATCATACTTCTTTAGGACAGAAAAAAAAAAAAACAAAACACCTAACATTTGGGACAGAAAGAGAGAGTTTGCAGTGGGCTGCTTTAGGAAGCAAAAGCAAACACATAGACCTGTCATTCAGTTGCTGTACTGGAAGTTAAAGCCATATAAGTTACTGTGGCACATTGGCTGACCCAGAGTTTTACATATTTATTTCCTGAAGTCATTGTTTCTGTTCAGTAAATACCCCTAGTACATGAAAACAAATATCACCTTCACTGGACACAAAAACAAATATCCCCTTCATTGGTCTTTCCTCAGGGTTACAGCCTTCTTAGCGTTGAACAGGCTGCTTCTGTTCTGGTTTAAGTTTAATGAGATTTCCACATAACAGTCTTGCATTAGAACCCCCACACTGCTGCGAAGTAGTGGAGGAGACTGATCACTACAAATTAAATATTAAAGGTGGATTTTCTTGATTGACTTCATATAAAATTAGTTTTCAATGTATTATTCATTCAGTATGAAAGTTTAGATGACAATATATTACTTTCAGTTTTAGGCAGTCAACCCAGGGCACACAAAAGACCTGTTGCTATTTTAAGTTAGCTTTATTGGCACATGAATAACACAGCTAAAGAAATGATGACTTATACAATTTTGTGGATAGTATTAAGCTATTAGCTATTTCTTTTTAATGAGGTGCACAGCTACAACTTACATTAGATCTCACCAATGAAATAGTTGGCTAGTGCATGAATGGAAGATCTCCAAGTAAAGGGCACAACAACTGAAATCCTGGTCCAGAAGAGGAACAGGAGATCTGCATGAAACTTCTGTGAGGTTAAGATTTCATCTGGCCAGCTTTCAGCAAAGCTACCACTGTCTTTTTAATGAGATGGAAAATAAGTTCCTAAACAGGTATATTATAAACGGGCGGTGACAGTTTTAGCAAAAGCTGACAAATGTTAATGACTTCTGATCAAATTCCTTCCTGAGTAATTGTAAGCTGTTCTCGCACATTTAAATTAACCTTTTTTATTCATACTCTCATTTTTCTTCTTTTTGTCAACAACTGTCTTACAGTATTGTCGTGCRTAGTTAAAGAGTTATGTCCTCTATCCGCATTATGAGTGCAATGAGTCTTCCTGCCTCTCAGCTGTCTGTCCATTCCCTTYAGCATCTGTGCAAGCAAAGATGCAGTTTCCCATCAGCTGATGCARGAAGAAGGTAAATCTAGCCAATTTTTTACTTCCAACAGCAATCAATTAATACAAGCTCAAGAAAGAAGAATTTATAGTAGGAATCTGCTGTATATAAATATTTCTTTTTTGGGCAAACAAATATTTTCTGATAGTGCATTTTATCAAACATGCCTATCACCTGCAACCAGTCTAAATACATATTTGGAGCAGAGCAGCAACCAGATGATCAACTGAATAATATCGCAGGTGATATGGCTCTCTCTAGTAGGTACCTCTTCAATCTGTTAACAAAATGCAGCATTTTACAAGAGAGATTAGTACTTTCAAAGGCGACTGTTTCAGTTTCTGATGTCATCAATGAGGTCAGTGACATTCAGGCTGGCAGTCCACTGAATACAGTGACGAAGTTTGCAACAGCTCTGTTATCAGCAGAACAACGATAAGGTTTGTTGGCAAAAAGTTGGAAAGTCAGGGAAATATGAAGGATATCTATAGGAAGTGCAACCTGAATATAGGTGGATTATTGACACATGTAAGCAAAACCACCTGAGATCCATCCAAGGTAGTAAAATTGAAATATACTATTGCAAACATACTCCAGAAAGCTGGAGTTATCTTACAGCTCTTTGGTCTTGACTTCTAYTCTGATACGCATAATGTTTCATAAGTATTGCTTGAACGTGTTTGTGTAAAAAGCTGCTTTCTTGTGATTCTGACCAGTGCACTGAAGTCTGTTTTAACAACTCTCCCCCTACCCCTCAGTCTTCCCTGCACTACCAGACTTTAAAATGTGTTGAAAATTAGTTTGGCACAATATTCTAAAATATCAGATGTCTGAGGTGGAGAAAACACTCACAAACACATTTCAATTCTTTCTCGAACCATACTGGGAGAACAAAAAAAACCCGAAATTTGTTATTCAAAGCAGACCATAGCACAGTTCATGGGGTTTGCTTTGTTTTTATTTTGTTTTTCTATTGTTTTGGGTTGTTGGGTTTGGTTTGTTGTTGTTTTTGTTTTGAACTGTTCTACAGCATGGATTGGGAAAAAGCAGACTTGATGTAACAACTATAAGGCACAACTAAAGAAGCGGATACATGGCATCTTTTCTTTTACTGATGTACCTGCCCCTAAATACAGCTGTATTTAATGCTTGCTAGAAATGGAAGCTAAATCAAATGTTCATCTTCCTGTGCAAAAAAAAAGAAAAAAAAAAAAAAAAAAAAAAAAAAAGATATTATCAGCTATATATTTTTGCTCAGAGCAAAATAAAACTTTTAAAATAACATTATTTGCTGTTTTATTTACTAGCAGACCTAAAACTGATCACATTGGTGATAGTCAGTGGAAACCTCATAAGCATTCTGTGATGATACCTCAGCTAGCTCCAGTATAGCTATGTTAGCATGGGACAGTGCTCAGATGGATAAGCTGCAAAACAAGAATGATTAGGCAGACACAGTGTTCCAGCCTTCTGGCTCTGCAGTTTCCAGGACATGTGCTGTAGCTCTGCATACCACATACATGTACTAGAAAAACAAAAAAGCCTTTTCTGTTGAAGCCAGCTGATATTTGTCCATTGGCTGCAATGGACTAAATGAGAAGTGAATGAGAGGAATCTGCAAAGATCAAGAAGTGACACAGGTGCTAGGTGAATATATCTGTATCTGTATATTTCATTGGAATGTTTCATCAAATTTTACTCCACCAACCAAACATACTAAGATAATTTTCTCTTAATCATGTATGGAGTAATATCTCTATGCATTGTATTATTTAATATTGATTAATTCAATTTCTTTTCAAAATGCAAAGTTGTATAAATTAATGGTGGAAAATGATTATTCTAATTCCTATGCAGTGACCTTCCATGTAGGGATCTTAGCACATGCTAACTACTGATTTAGCCTCAGAAGAATTCTGTCAAGTGCTAAGTAGAGAGAAGACAAGTGACTTGTTCAAGTTCATACAGAAATAGAAAGCCAAGAATAGAAATCCAGGAATAGAATTCATGGGGCAGTCTCACAGCTCTAATTGAGGTAGAAACTTGGCCTTTACTCTTCAAAACAGGTTTACTTCTGTGGTTGACAGGAAGAATTATTGATTTCACCTATTTACTCCTTGCTAGTAACGAAAAATATCAGGTTTTAAAACCCTTCACTATTCAAATTGATGGAATAGTAAAATTAAGAGGTAAGTGTGACCGTATATTGGTTTTACACGGCAAGGTGTTGGTGGCAGAGTGGGGATTGCAGGGGTGGCTTCTGTGAGAAGATGCCAGGAGCTGCCCCCAGGTTGGACAGAGCCAGTGCCAGCAGGCTCCAGGATGGACCCGCTGCTGCCCAAAGCTGAGCCTATCAGTGATGTTGGAAGTGCCTGTGATAACATATTTAAGAAAGGGCAAAAACCACTGAGCAACAGCTGTGAGAGAGAGGAGTGAGAAAAATATGAGACAACCCTGCAGACACCAAGGTCAGAGAAGAAGGAGAGGGAGGAGGTGCTTTAGGCACTAGAGCAGAGATTCCTCAGCAGCCCATGGTGAAGACCATGGTGAAGCAGGTTGTCCCCCTGCAGCCCATGGAAGACCACAGTGGCACAGATATCCACCCTGCAGCCCATGGAGGACCTCACACCAGAGCAGGTAGACATGCCCTGAAGGCAGTTGCGGCCTGTGGAGAGTGCACACAGGAGCAGGCTCCTGGCAGGAGCCTGTGACCTGTGGAGAGAAGCCCACGCTGGAGCAGGTTTCTGGCAGGAGCTGTGGCCTATGGGGGACCCATGCTGGAGCAGTCTGTTCCTGAAGGACTGCACCCCGTGGAAAGGACCTGCACTGGAGCAGTTCTTGATGAAATGTACCCCATGGAGAGGACCCACGTTGGCGCAGTTCGTGAAGGGCTGTATACCATGGGTGGGACCCCACACTGGAGCAGGGGAAGAGTGTGTGGAGGAAGGAGCAGCAGAGACAAAGCGTTATGAACTGACTGCAACCCCCGTTCCCCATCCCCCTGTGCTGCTCAGGGAGGGGTAGTGAAGTAGAAGAGTTAGGAATGAAGTTCAGCCTGGAAAGAAGGGAGGGGTGAAGAATGGAAGGTGGTTTTATTTTTGTTCTTATTTCTAACTATCCTACTCTGTTACTAATTGGCAAGAAATTAAATACATTTCCCCAACGTTGAGTCTGTTTTGCCCGTGATAGTAATTGGTGATCTCCCTGTCCTTATCTTGACCCATGAGTTTTTTCATCTTACTTTCTCCCCCTGTCCCACTGAGGAGGGGGAGTGATAGAGCGGCTTGGCGGGCACCTGGCAGCCAGCTAAGGTTAACCCACCACACTGTTATGTCTGCTCCTATATGAAGGCCTTCAAACAGATATGAAGTTCCTCTCTGGATCTTGCAGACTTTGACTGAGATCAGGCATATTCCTTCCTGGATTTCATTCTCTTGGGATAAAGTGACTCATAAGTGAAATTACATGATAACAGAATGATGGAAGATGTAAACACTGCCGCTTAAGCTCACCTGTTTCTTCATTACACATTAATGTGAGCATTCTTGACTATCACTTTGGCAGGTAAATTGTAGCATTATCTGTGATTTCAAAAGTGTAGTGCATGATCTTGAAATGATCACCTTACAGTGTTATTATCAATGCTGCTTTTTGGATTTTTCTTGTCTCTGGGCTTTGGTCAAATACCAGTGCAGGCATTTGACTGATATAAGCCAGAACCACACAGCTGTTGACACTTTATGAAGATCAGATCTCTACTGGTCATGGCAAATTACGCACTTCTTTTTATGAAGCCCAGAACTGGAAATAACAGATCAGTTGCATGTCAAGGTTGAAATAACTGGCAGAGACCTGAGCTGGAACACTTGTCTACGTCTTCTCAGAGTAGAAAGAAATCCACTCACCGCACTGTACAAACTTTCAGATCTTGGATCTAGATGCACCATAAAAACAGTGCACAAAGAATTACTGAAGAACTGCAGTGAGCAAAGAAAATTCACCCTATGTTTGTCTGGTAAGCTTTCCCCTAAGAAAATTAAAGCTATGTTAGGCCATAATGAATTTATTGCCCCAACAAGCACCCTGAAAACCAACAAAGAGGTGGAGCAAGTATTTTCTTTCTGTCTTACGGTAACTTCTGAACGGCTCCTGGAACGTTGCTCATCACACTGTTCTCCAGGTTGTGCCTAAAGTTTGAATCCAGCCTGTGCAGATAGTCTCAAAGACAGATGTGCAAATATTTCTCATTTACCCTGCTTGGAATGAAAATTAGAAAAAAAATTAACATAGTTTAGAAACGGATCATTGATGCAATAGCAGTGAGCCCAGTGGAAACTCCAAATTATCATATAATATACTGCATACCAGATTAGAGGTAGCTTAAAATTAATCTAAGTTAGACTAACTCTTACTTTCACTTATGCTGCCTTAAAATTGTTTACATTTACTTCTGTGTTAACGAGATCAGACTAATGAAAGCTAAGATAAACCTGAAAGTGAAAGTAAGAGTGGTGTTTAATTAGATATGCTGTTCATCTGCAGGAGAAAAAAAAGTACAAGAATGCAATGGAACATGCCAAGAAGCAACTCTGTCAGTGTGATGGTTTCATCAGATAACCGACAATCCTGAGGACATATAACTTGGTCCAGCCATTTCTGAGATCATTAACTCTTCCCTGAATGTCATATGCACCACAGCTTCTATGAAGATTCATTTAAAAAGTCATTATTATTATTACTATTACGTAAAATGTAAGAATAATTTCTACTTTACAAGAGCACCTCATGCTAGGAACTTCACAGAAATGGAACTTAAAAGCTGCATGTAACTGCTGACACTCAATTGATGAGACAAGCAGYTTGCATGATGCAGTAGAGACATGAGATTCAGTGGATGATGATATAGACAAAGTAATAGTCTAGGAAAATTATCTGTGAAGGAGTCCTCTTAATGAATAGAAGAAAGAAAAGCTGCAGCTGATAGGACCAGAGTATGATGTAGCAAGCAGAAAGATGATAACAAACTGGAAATTTTAAGCCCTTTATGCAGTTATTCTTTTATAAACACATAGCCAGGCTATAAAGACAAGCAAGGGCTCAACGATGATGTTCAAGACATAGTTTGGGTACTGATATTTCCACAGTGGTTGAGAAAAGGAATTACTAGCAAGAACTTGCCTAAGCAGGACTCTCATTTCACTACCTTATTTCATCAGACAGCAGGTTTCTAGACATTATAATCTAAATAAGTTTTAAAAAGGGAAAGYGAGATGGTTATGAGTCATCACTCATCATTCAACTCAACGTACTTGCATGCAGAAGAGCAACTATTAATTTATTCAGGGTTTATCCGACTCCATCCCTGTGTTTCTCTGAGAAGTACATTTCCAATTTTCTAAGGAAGGATTTCAGGGTAGTTTAGGGCATTTGGATGTTTTTAGTGCTGTTATTGATAAGAATTGCACAAGTACTGCAATTTACCTATAAATACCTATCACGTAGATCAGAACTTTTTAAACTATGCATGTGAATTAAAAGAAAGTAAGTAAATCACAAATTATTTTGGTTTATATCCTACAGAAACTTCCCAGATTTATGCAAAGGTCTTTTCAGACAGCAGATCTCCACCAGAATTTGTCAAAATTCAAAACTGCTCTACCAGTTTCCCAGAAAAAAACTTTCAGTAAATAAGTCCTCTAAAGAAAGACTATTTTGTTCTCAGAGTCACTTTGTTTCAAGGCTCTCTAATGAGTGACCATCCAAAAGACTAGAGAATTATTTTCATGTTATGAATTCAGTGTCAAGAAGGAAAAATCTCTCTTTTATGAATAAAATTAAAATTTATGCAATCAAAGAAAAACTTTTATTGTTCCTTAGTACACAGCAGGTACTTCAATCAACTCATAAAGAAAGTAGAACACAGTAGTGTTTGCTTCAGGTAACTGTGGACAAGTTTCTTATTTATCTTCAAGTACTTAACAGAAAAAAATGTTCTAGTGTGAAGGATCATATGAATAAAAATCCAAGGTTTTATGCAAGTTTAATACTTYTAAAAAAAGTTTATCTATGAAATAATTACAATAGCAATTCTCTTCAAAATCATGCAAGGGTAACAAATTCTTCCTTGCTGTACACAGCAAGGTTATTTTATATCAATATCATTGGAAGAGTTGGGATTGAAATAACAATAAGAAAGAAATCACGAATAAATGAAAACAGGAAATCTCATTGAAATGGTTCTTGCAAGTTATAAGATGAATTATCTTTCTAAGGAAATTCTCATCTTTKCTTAGGTTCATTCCCAGAAAAGACATTTCCTCACATTTATTTTGATGAAATGTCAATGTTGAGATCTGACTTTGTTGCCACAGTCAATGGAGTGAAATAGTTCCTGACCTAGGACAATGGGTTCTTTGTCTAGGCTAAAGTATCCAAATACCATAGAATTATAACAAGTAGTTATTGACCTTAACAGTATCTATTGATAACAATAAGTAAAAAGAAGGAACTGTCTCTATTTCTAGCAATGTTGAGAGAAGAGTAAAATGCAAGATCTCTTTTTAAAATTTATGTCAGATCCCTGAAAAATATGGATATTGAACTGAGTGATTCTGTAAAAAGTGTTAGGAGAAGGGACATAGCAAGACCACTCTTTACAGATAAATGCTGAATGGGATGTAAGACAAATGTACAGAAGAAAACAGGGTATTTTAATTATGTCCATTAAACTAGTGCATGTAAGGTTTATTAGAATTTAATTCCTTTTATTTTGGTCTTTTCCACTTTTCTTGGAATTTTATTTTATAAGGGCAAAACTCACCCATTTTTGGCTGCTGAAGGAGTTRTCAGATTGACCTAAAGAAAAATGACGTACTACTTTCTTCTTTGGCCATTTAAAAAAGGCATGCTGTTGCTACATAGATAAATAAAATGGAAAATGTGTCCACTAGTTGAGTTATCTCTCCAAACACTATCCCAGCATGCCATAAAGGAAGAGCTCTGTAGCACCACTGACTAGTTGCTATGCTTTTATGAGGCTGTAGAAAGGCATCTGCAAGTTTAAACTACCAGTGACACAGTGAATGCAAATCTCTCTAGTGCTCAGCAGCCACAATGACATTACTAAGACAATGGGGTGAAATCCATTTCTAGAGTAGTATGCTCAAGTTTAGGTAGAAACATGTAAATATCTATATGTGAACTAAGTGCATAGTCCATGGAAATTAGGTTAATGCCAACAATGGAGTCTAGAAAGTGATTTCCAGTCTCTAAAACAGAAAGATAACATGTGCTCAGTTCATGAGCTCCTAAGCACGAGTGTCCAGTGCTGATTTGGTTGCACTATGATATTCCAGACATCTTGTTGATGGATTTGACTTATGAGCTATGAGAGGCTTCAGCTTTCCAGCTAAAGACAAAACATATCAGTGCATTCTATTAGTTGTTTAGTTGGATCATTTTCTAAACTCTAGTGAGTATGTTAGTTAGAGGCCAGAATTCAAGTGCTTATTTCAGATACCCAAAGGAATTTGATCTCTACGTAACGTTCCAGAAGGTACAGGTCTTCCACAGGTCCAGTATCCTATTCTGGGTCTACGTACTAGCCCCACGTGGATGTCTTGGATAGCTTAGGAAAACAAAATAAATAAATACTTATGCCTCTGAACTCTGCCCTTGATGTCCATTGGCTATAATGGCAGTTTATGTACCTTAGTCACAATTAAGCCCTTTTTAATGAACAATAAATTTAAGTGTCTTAATCTTGAATGGAATACCAGTCTAATTTCAATCTGGTAATYTTAGGCTGAATCCCACCTGGTATTTCCTAGCACTGAAGTCACATCACTGATACATAAAATTTGCTATATTATCAGCTAGTATATATTGGCCTGGTCCTAATTATTTGAATAAGATGACCTTTCTCAGCTAGAAGACTCCAAAGAAGGATATTTATTTTAATCCTGTTAGTTCACTCTTTCTGTTTTTGCTCCCTGAACAATTTTCAGGGCTTTGTGTTCCATCTCCATCTTATTCATCTTCTGTGAAAAGCAGAGCATGTTTTACAAGCCAATTGTCTCTCCACGTTTCTTTTTTTGTTTGTTTTGTAAGAGTTTTCAGTCTTTCTGGATGGTGAATGCCTCTCTGCCTTCCAAATGGATGCCCCAAAGCTGCTTCCTCAGCTTGACTGCTCTCTGGTTTGCTCTTCACCTTTACTGTCACTGCTTCACATCTGCCTCCAAAAATAATTTGGTACAGACTTCACTCATGTCTCTCATTGGACTCTCACTATCTGTTCTTTCAGATAGCTGCTGCTCCATAGTAAATATTCCTTTCCAGCCATTCTAAAAGTAATAATATCTATGATTTATATATTTATGTATTAATAAATATAAAAGTTCTCTTAGAGACTCTGACAGCTTCGTAACAAAATAAATAGGATGATGTGACAATAAAGATCTGATCTGAAAAAATGATCTCTGAAATAAAGTTGGAGACTTATTCGTAGAGACTCTGTTTCAAAGAACCTCACTCAGCCTTCATCAAACCGAGTAAAGGTGGGCAACCAGCCTTTCTATAGTGAGAGCAGAAATAAGGTCAGGAGAATGAAGCTGAGTGCTGTGGGAAGGTAGCCATTATCCTGCACATTTGCAGTCAAGTCGTTTCATTAAAATTTGCTCCTTACTCCTGGTGTTCTAACTCAACAGGGAAATACTTTGCAGTTTATTAGACTCCTGTTTCTCCTGAGAGATGGAGGATATCACAGGGCTTGTCTGTTTAATGCAGTATCAACATTTCCTCTTGGGAGAAGATACCATTTTCACTCCCTCAAGTGAGCAGCATTTGAAATCAGTTCTGATTAGTGCTCTCCCTATTTCATCCAGGTTCAATTAGTAGAGGATATTGAAGCTGTGAATTACCTGTCATCCAAAGCTTCCTGGTATGTTTACAAAAGCAAATGGACTATATTATAAGAGTATTGTATATGAAAATGGAGCTATTTATTAATCTATTTTTACAACACCCTAGTGCAAGCATTAGCTAGGAAATAAACCCTATGGTTATTTCTCCTTGCAGTATATGCTTTGATTTCCATCCCATCAACACTACCACCCATTAAAAAAGTCCAAAATGCTACAAGAATACAAAATATTTTCACTGCAGTTTCAGGAGTATTTCACTGCAGAAAAAGCTTTAAGCTTATGGAAGAAGAGGAATTTTAAGATGTCTAGTGGATTTCTTACCAGGTGGTCTATTTTACTCTCTGACTCTCCATGTAGTATCTAACCCTCCATGGAAGAAAGGAAATTACATCATGTTTTCAAAGATGTCTGAAATGCTGTGAAATGGATGGCAATTTAAGGCTAGATTTTGCCTACAGGCAAGGAGCAGGGGAATAAGGCTACCTTTAAAACCCCATTTGCCTGGCTGCATGAGGTTCCATTTGAATGCTGTGTAGCCAATGTTTGTGATCAGACAAGGCAGGAAAAAAAGTGATAAAAGGGTAGAGTAGTTTGGGCAGGAAGAAGCTGAGCATTTGGGAGAGGGTACGTGCTTTGATTTTTGTCTACCTTTCTATCTTAATAGAGTAAATAGGACTAGAGCTATTAATGGGACATGACTGTCATTTGTTTAAGTTACATTTAATGCCTGAAACTACTCCTTATATATCTGAAACTGACTGCTGTATTTGTTAACATACTCTATAATCAATGTCCCCAATATTCAGTATTAAAATAAAAAACATTAGCACAAATTACTGCCCACTGCAGTTCTCAGCATCAATTCAGGTGCATGCAGAGTATAGAGTAATTCATATTTGCCTCTGTAGCAAAAGAAATAAGATACCTCATTATTGACTGTGGAGTAAAAAATCCCACGTTGGTATTTGCCACCGTATAGCTGCAACACCATGTATGCCCATTTTCATGAATTTTATAATATCTTTTAAGTGGGCCCATGGCCATAATGTTATGCTACTCTACTCTGCTTCAAGAGGGAATGATAAGCCAGGAGATTTTTGTTTAAGCATTTAGGTACCTAAAGATGCAAATTAGTACCTACTGATATTTTAAAACCATGCAGAAGCCTAAATGTCATTGATTCTTGTGGAGAATTGATGTTTAGGTTCCTCAAAATTGTAGTAGGATCCTACTTGCATCCTTAAGCACCTAAATGCCTTTGAAAGTCTGGCCTAAGGTCTCTAAAATTACATTGCATTATTGGCTAATGCTGTGTAGTGGTGTGAATATTCCAGGTGCATACAATTTTTTGATGGCATGGATTTATTTTCTTTGCACCTATGCATCACTAATAATACTGAAGGATAAAGATGAGCAACAAGATATCTTCAGGGGGAAAAATACATTCTCCTAGAGTATTCTGTATGCTAATTACATCTACAGTGTTTTATTAGTTGCAGTATATTTAAGATAAATTAATCTTTACTAATATAGATTTCTAAATGAATTCATTTGATTACTGCTTGTGTGATTATTTTTAACTCACATTTTCAAGTAAAGGAGAAAGATACTGTAACAATCTAGTAGTTAACTATAGTAATGACTGATTTTGGGAAAGTTATTGCTATTATGAACCATATCCTGTGATTTATAGCAGCAATAATGTATTTTTTTTAAGTTGGAAGATAGAGCACAGTTGAATAACTACACTGGAAAATCAATTGCTCCCCAATGATGAATGAAAATTCCCACCAATCAGAACACGGAAGTCAGTCAGAAAGGTAATAATAATTGGACTTTGCTAGCTCATCCAGTGCCTCTAAGCCTGCAGACAATGTGGAAGTTTGGCTTCTTTTAGTCTTTTTTCCTTCTTAGATCTAAAAGAAGATTAAGCCCTAAGCATTAGCTCCAAAGAATTCCTGATTAACTCTTTCTTGCTTCATGTGGTATTTGCACACATAATAAGCTGCTGAAAAATTCTGTCCTAACATTGAGTATATATCTACAAGAGCACATAGAGCATGAAATGAGGTTGTTGTGAGGTGGGCGTGGGTCTCTTCTCCCAAGTAACAAGCGATAGGACAAGAGGAAATGGCCTCAAGTTGCACCGGTGRAGGTTTAGACTGGATATTAGGAAAAATTTCTTCACCAAAAGGGTTGTCAAGCATTGGAACAGGCCCAATGATTGAGTCACCATCCCTGGAGGTATTTAAAAGATGTGTAGATGTGGTGCTTAGGGACATGGTTTAGTGGTGGACTTGGCAGTGCTAGGTTAACGGTTGGACTTGATGATCTTAAAGGTCTTTTCCAACCTGAATGATTCTATGATTCTATGATATTTGATTACTTTGCTACATCTGATTTGAGACTTTACTAGAAACAGACACTAGATTTGCAAACCAATGTTCTGTACTTTAACTGTAATTCATTATTTCAGTTAAAAACTTTTTTTTKGGGGGGAAGGCAGATGTTAAAAATTGCTTTACAACAAATTTGGCAAGCAATATGTAACTCTCAAAGAAGTTTTTTCCTAGCATAGTATTCAAGTTGTATGTACCCTTTAAAATTACATTAAGCTTAATAAGGTGTTTTTTAAAATATCTTACATATTTTTTTGTGAGAAAAAGAACTCATACTTTTGTGTGTTTTTATGTGCTTATGTGGTGTCTGTAGTGATTAAGTAAATGCTTAAAGATAACAAAGGGATATGATTCACAATATTTTTGTTATTTAACGATACGAAATTCACTGACCTGCTCTTTGTTTAGGGTAAAGTTAAAGTCTTATGTTCCTTACCTGTCAGAAAGGCAGACGGAAGGTGCAAGTTCTGTTGTACACATGAATCCTTCTGGTTGTTTAAATTGATATTTGCACTGTTGCAATGCAACATGGAAATGTTATGTAAGTAATATGAATACTTGCAAATGACATTATGGGTTGTCATCATGAATATTATTTTCATATTGTCTGCATAAACATGAGTTGCAACGTTCATCAAGATCCCTGCAGTGCGCTGAAGAGTTAGCTGACTTTTGTAAAAAGTCTTAAATCTGCTGTGTGTTTTGGTATAAATTAAAAAAGAAAATTTGAGTGTTCTTTTTTCACTTGAATACTTACTAACAAAAAATATTTTTCAATAAAATGAATAAGCATGACACAAAAAATTGACTACAAGTTGTGTGAAACAAAACAAAAAAGAAACAAGTTGTTTAAAACTGCAATGAATTGTAAAAGAAAGACTGTAAAAAAATAATTACTACTTTGAGTTTTGAAGCCACAAGTTATTCTGCAGAGACGTCTCCCTTTCCCATGAGTCTTCACTGATTTTTAAAATAACTTCCACTTTTCTGGCATGCAAGTTCCATATCTGAAAAGGCTACTTCAGGGCAGCGATTTTTTTTTTTTTTTTTTGCTATTACATGTTTCATCATTCACAGCAAATCACCTTCTGGATTTGTTGAAGTTCAAATGCAAACTACACCATTTGGCTGTTCAGCTGTCCCATTGTGAACTATTCACGTGGTCTTGACTACAGAATCACACCAGGGAGAGGATATTTGAAATGGTTTACTTTTTCTCTTTGCCCTTAAAGACTTCCAAGATTTCTAATAAGTTATTCTATATACAATGTCAGTGGTTGGTAATAGGAGACTATGTGCACCAGCTGTTCTTGTTGACTGTGCTATTAGAATGTCATTGTATTTTGTGTTTGAGCGAGAACTCATCTTCTTTTCCTGAAATTCTTTGATTTGGAGACATAGCTCCTATCATACTATTCTAATAGTACTAGAAATATTAGCCAGTGCATAAAAAAATGCTGTTATATATAAACTACTTGACATGAAGCAACTGATGCCTCTTGGTTTGAGCCAAACTGATTATTAATCTGTCCACATGTCTACATATAATACTCGCAGTTACACACTTCTTCATTCTAAAACAGTAACATCTCCATCTGTAGTCTTCATATGCAGTATACATTACTCAGGTTAATAGGATCTTTAATAATCAAAGATTATTGTAAATTGTGATCACTGGTGATAACAAGGGAGTGCACAATGGGGAAACATCATACATGTGGAAAACAGTTTTAGTTTAAGGTTGAAACTGTTTTGTTAAATGTGTATAAAAGAGCACATGGGTTTTCTCTAGTGTGTAATTACCCTAACTGCTAGCACAGTCATTTAGGTTAGCAGCAGTATTCTTGCTTATCTATTTCTGTGGGTCAAAGCTGTCTGCCACTTGTAGTCGTGTGTCAGCTACCTTCTCTAAGCCAAAAGAGCAGGACAATTTCACTGAACTCAGGCCATTCATTCATGAAATGCTAACAAATCCTTTTAAAACAATGACTCCTCATATGCTTACCATCTCTGTGTCAGTGACTAATTGATGTGAATCCTGTATTACACATTTACAGAATAAAGTGTGATTATAAAATGGCATCTTACTATACAATAATAATAATGATAATGACATAGACCACTTTTTTTTCCTGAAATCCATGTGAAACCGTATGTTGTTCTGTTGAAACATAACATTATTTTAAAATTGTTCCCAGTGCCATCTACATMCTGGATTCTCTTCCAGCTCACTCTAGTCACCTTCAGTTACTGATCCAGAGTATTTAGGTGTTTAGTATTTCATTGACTTTTACTTCTAAATTCTTGTTATTGTACTACCTGCCACATACTTTTCTGTTGTGACATTACTAATTAAATTGCAGGAATGTAAATAACCTTTTCAAGAATAACTGAGAAAAGAAGAAGTGGTGGAAGGAAAAAACTCACTAGCATCAACATTTTATATGGGGCTGGATTTTGATAGATGGATTGTGCTTATATTTCATAAAGTTTTCTGTATTTGATASAGTTATTGTGTATTAAGTATATGACAGAACACTTTCATGGCTAAAAGAAAATCAATATTCCTCAGCAGAAAGAAGCAGGAAAGACTGTTTTCAGGGCTAAACCTCTTTTTGGGCTCATACATTTCTAAAATGTAAATCACATTTGTAGTGAAACTGAAAATCTTTCTCAGAAAAGATATGTTAACATTTAATTTTCCTTTCTTTCAGCTTGGACCAACAGTGCTGCCTTTGGACCTACACCTCGAAGAGTCAATCTGCTCTCTGTAATCTTAAAAAAGAAACAGTGAAGTTTTGGAGTTTAGTTTAATTAATGTTTCCAACCTTAATATGGATAAGTCTTTCTGATGGYGTGTAAAAACGTCCAGAACCGTTTGGTTTCCTTTCACTGCGTTAGTCTAGCAAGAAGCTATTGCAAGTTATGATAGTATATAACTTCAGAATGTACAGGTTAACGATGAGTAAGATCTGTCTTTAAGACCCTAAGACATTATTGGAGCTTTACTCTTCTTCAAATTCTGAAATTTTGAAATCCATTCTAGTGACATTTTTTTACATCCTTTATGTTTTGTTTTTAAAAAAGCTGTTGACACAGTATGAGAGTTTAGATGGTAAAACTTATAAGAGATTAATTGCACATGAAATCTAAAACAGGTAAAAAAGTTAAATGTCACACTGTGTTTTGGAGAAATAAATAAATAATAACTACTCTTTATTTTCAAAGCAACCAAGGAGAGGAACCAAATTTTCTTGTAGCACAAGAAACAACAAAATTATGGAYATTTTCCTTAGGGACATCTTGTACCTCAGGATAAGCTTCGGCAACAGGTTCTGCTAGAAAAACACCAGAAGGACAATACTGTTGGAAAGTAAAAATGCATGACTTTCCCAAGCTATGAAAATCAAGATATAGTCCAAAATGATAACTGATGTCAGGGTGTGGAGCATGGACATTTCCACCTTTGCTTGGGAGCTGCATTAAGCTCAGGCACTTGCCCTTGTGTCTCGCTGGAGCTGCGTATGTGCATATGTGTTAAACGCCCCATGAAAAAGTGGGCACTGTACTGGGAATAGRTTTATGTTCTGCGGATACACGAGTTGCAAAGCTCAGAGCTTCCTGGGCCCTAATTCAAAATTCAGTGGCAATGCTACAGTTTCTCTAGTCTCTTCCTGTGTCATTTTGGTCTCTTTTATTCCTCTATCTTTCATTACCTGCTTCATACTGAGAGTTCAAAGTAATTAACCCTTTCAGCACTCCAGAAAGTTAAGGACATTGAACTGTACGTTGAGAATCATTTAGTATGGCTCGTCTTTGACAGAAGGGATTAATTTATTCTTGCTTTAAAAGAAACTGACAGTGAACCTTTTAATCCCAGCTCATTTCAATATCTTCAACAATTACAGCAGAAGTTGACAGTAAGCTGAATTTCATTCAGCTGYAACCAATTTATTTAAAAGAGCAGACTATATGAATAAACCTAATTTTTCTCATGTTAATAATTTAGCATGTGTCTTTGCAACATATTACATTGTTCAAATTCATAAGTCCCATTTCACAAAGAAGTTGCATAGTCTTTTTGCACCTAAGCACAGCTGGAATCTAACTAGGAAAAGCACCTAATATCGTCACCTGTAACAGCCAATTTTAGGTTAAATAGATATTTAAATTTCACTAAATATTTGTAGTGTCGCTTAGCTTTCTTCTAAGTTATTGCATTGAATTCCTAGGCTACTAAAGATAAGCAGATACAGTTATTTAAATTACATAGGACTCTGGGAATATATCAATAAAATTGATAACTGTATTTCTGTTTGAAACTGTAATTTCTGAAATCCCATTTTGGCTTTTATTTTTATTGTTATTATGTTCTAAAGTAACTAGATGCAAATTATAGCACTTTCATGTTGGTCCATTCTGACTGGCTCAAATAGAACTTACCTATATGAAAAAAACTGACCTTTATGAACTAAACTCCTAAGTTCACAGGCAAGAATAGTAATTCTACCAAATATTATGAATACATTAATTTTTCCATTATGGAAGATGTAAATAATAATAATTTTAAAAGTTCCATGTAAATTAGGTGCTCCATTTCTCAGACATTTTTGCACCCCTCTTCTTAAAAAAAATACTGATGTGTTGATGTACTGTGGAAAAAGCATTAGAAGTTATATTTACCTACTTTTGGAGATCCCAGATATATCTTTTAAAGATTCAGAATAAATGTGTAGATGTTTAGCCTAATCAAACATTTGATCAAAATACATAAATCCAGTTTGTCAGGAAAAAAAATACATATAGATAGATAAGTGGTGCAAACTTTTCTCTTTGCTATTAAATAAATTCTATTCARTGTCTTTTCTAAAATGTAAGGATTAATTAAAAAATAAAAAATTTAATAAGTTACATTGTTAAAAGGAAATGGAAAGATAAACTTACAAGAGAAAGCATTCAAATATTTTGTATAAAACTTACTTATGTCATTCCAGGGGAAAACCTGTTGAATATTCAGAGGGAATTGTAAATTTAAAGCTTACAATAAACTGAAAATCTTTATGGGAATGAAGGAAATTATGCCTAATGGTATGAGAAAACATTTTTAAACAAAAGAAGTATTGTGTTACATTGGATAACAGTAATGTTTGCCAGGAAAAAGTTGACACAAAATTGGTTTTAAGAACACACAAATTCCCCTATTATTATATCTTTCAAGGTTATATACTTAAGAAACAATTAACATATCATTACCCTTGTACTATAAAACTAATTTTCTATTTCAACACTGAAGTGAACATACTTAGTTGATTGAAAGGGATGGAGGAAATCCATGCATAATTTTCTTTATGGGTTGAGTCTAGGGAGAGTCTACCTTTCATAAAAAATAATAAGGGCTGAAATGAAGGCACACAGAAGACTTTAAGTTTTCAGTGTTGATCCATGCTGTGACTAACACCATACAACCATGGTGAAAAGATCAGTCACAGTTTAATTTAAATGTTTTCTCATATTTCAACTATTTCAGTATAGGTACATAAGAAAAAAAAAATTGTTTTTGTTGTATGCTATTTAATATTCTTCTTCTTCCCTCTCCCCGCCCCCCACAAATGCACTGACTTGCAAACACTAACTCTTTTACCTGCTTTTTTTAATAGAGAATGGATTCAGAAAAAGTTGGTTTGAGTGGAACCCTTTATGAGCATCTATTACAGTAGGAATTATATAGACCTCAGCCATTTTGAGGAAATCACAATTAAATAGGATGAATGAGTAAAAGAACTGTGAACTTCTGGAGAGTGTTGAATTCACAGGAGGAACATTATCATGGTCACCAGCACAGCTCACAGCTGCCTGCCTGGATAAATCCACAGCACTGGATGACACACCGGTGTTCCTTATAGGGTGAACGGGGAGAGTTAGGTACTTCAGAGAGGGATTTTAAAAAATATCATGTTAAACGGGAATCAAGAGAAAAGTCTGACAAGTGTCTCTTACATCCCACTGTCGTGGTTTAACCCCAGCCGGCAACTAAGCACCACACAGCCGCTCACTCGCTCTAAAAGTGAGAAAAATCATGGGTTGAAATAAAGACAGTTTAATAGGTAAAGCAAAAGCCACGCACACAAGCAAAGCAAAACAAGGAATTCATTCCCTACTTCCCATCAGCAGGCAGGTGTTCAGCCATCGCCAGGAAAGCAGGGSTCCATCACGCGTAATGATGACTTGGGAAGACAAATGCCATCACTCCGAACATCCCCCCCCTTCCTTCTTTTCCCCCAGTGTTATATATTGAGTATGACATCATATGGTATGGAATATCCCTTTGGCCAGCTGGGTCAGCTGTCCTGGCTATGCTCCCTCCCAGCTTCTTGTGCACCTGGCAGAGCATGGGAAGCTGAAAAGTCCTTGACTAGTGTAAACGCTACTTAGCAACAACTAAAACATCAGTGTCTTATCAACATTCTTCTAATACTAAATCCAAAACATAGCACTATACCAGCTATTAGGAAGAAAATCAGGTCTAACCCAGACAAAACCAGGACAGTATCCACCCCTTATTCCATACCATTTACGTCATGCTCAGGTTCTACACTATCCAATACATTCTCATTACCCACCCACCCCTTCCCATCCTTTGATATAAAACACAGATATGTGTGAATGAAGGATCTGCGTTTCCATGCTTTTCACTAAGAAATGTTTGTGTATTTTCTACAGTAACTGCTTCCCATACTCAGATGCAGTCATTAGATCAGCCAATTAATCCCAGATTTTTCCATTTAAGTGAAAGTGCTGATTACTGAACTAAAGAGTCAAGTTGTCTTTGACACCTCATCAATCTTTAGGAATTCCATGATCAGTGGTTAGTTTTGGTAGGAGGGCTCAGTGTATCCAAAATAGTCTTTAGGTGTAGCCCTGTGAGTAAGGTACTCTCCAGAGAGGTAAAAGAACATTTTGGTCACTTCAACAAAGGAATATTGCATCTAACTAGAAATTAGTATATAAAGAGGAAACACCTTAAAGGAAAATGGAAGGTGTTGCACAAGAGGAACGCCTACCTTACGGACTATGTTAAAGGACTCAGCATGAAATTGGTTTTRTGTTGCTTATCCATGTCATGACTAAAGCTGTCCATGTCAGGCTAATAAAATATTGAGTACCTGTGGGACTTCATTGTAAAACAAAATGCAACAAGACAGAACACAAACTTAGGTACCTGTTTGATTATACAGTAACTGAATAGGATTTTGAAGACAAATATTTTACTCAGTCACTGAAGTAATTTTGGAGAACTGGCCCATGATGATTTGTCCAAAGTTGCATGGAATATTTTTGAAAGCACAGGGATCAGAACGTCTGTATCTAAGCTCTCTGAGCACCTTACACCACCTTCTTGTGCTCACTATTGGCCAGGCAATGAGGTGAGCTCCTCTGCTCAGGAGCAACTTGATGCCAGCTCTTGACTCTCTCGTACGTCTCCTCACTCCTGTGGGTTGCACAAACCATTACAGAGCCCAGTGAATAACGACTATTCAGTTATTTGTTTAAAGTTAACCCAAACAAATAAAATGGCATATTTTTTCAGTTTTTTTTTTTTTTTTTTTTTTAACTTTATCAGATGCTGTCTGAGTAATGATTTTTTTTTTTTTTTTTTTTTTTAAAAAGTAGATTGATAAGGTTTTTCCCCCCACTCTTTAGAAACGTAATTCAGGAACATTTCAAAAGGGAACTATCAGAACACAATACTGCAAAAATTGCTCATTATTCAAATTCATTTGGAATTTTTCAAACTGATCATTTTGGAATTTTTAAATAGTCTCCTTTTTTAGATTAATTTAAGTAATTTTGGTTGACCTGAGACTGTATTGTTCAGTAAATAAGCTACTCTCCAGAAACATYTTGCTCAGCTCTCTGCCAGCTGCACCCTCTTGAAGTTTCAAGCAGCTCCCTGTTTTCTGTCACTGTGAAGTGAGAAAGAGGAAATGAAAGGAAAAGCAATAACAGATTTATCATAATTTCTTATGTATAATTGATCATTGTCAAAAATAACCTCTTGCCTGAAAAAGCAATGAGGTTAATCAGGTGCCTTCTGAAACCTCTGCTGTTGCTTTACCCATGACTTCTGTTCTCRCTCTCACAGGTGCCATTGCTGCTGTCCTCACCACCACAAGTAGTGAAGAAGTGACAGTCACACCAGAGGCCATGGCAGAAGCATTGGCATGAAATGAGGTAGCAACAGGAGAAATTGCAGTGTCAAGAAGGAACAGTGAAAAGTGACAACAAAAATAGCACTTGTATGCAGCCTATACACGGGAAAATATGGTTAAATCCTAAAAGATTCCTCTGCAATTATATTTCACTTATCTTCTCACGAGCATCGTTTAGTGATGTTTTGAGACTTTTAAAAAAATAGCAGTTGCCAATATAAAACCTTTGCCTACTGGAAACATTTGGTGGGAAAATACTGGACTGCACTCTTCATCTAAATATAGTCTAACCCATGTATCTTCTGAATGTTTTCATTCCAAACAGCTGGAGCTATTTAGTCTGACAAATGAAACACTTCAGACAGTTTCTCAATTGTTGTAATTAAAAACAGGAAACAGCAAGGTAAATAAAGTAATCATGGGATCAATAAAACATTATTATTTTAATGACGATCTCAAAAGCCTAGATCATAAAGTGCTAGGTTTCAAAGTGCAGGAAATCTTAGCAAGCACACAGTGGTCTCTGATGGAGCTCTTGAGCAAAGACTGAGCAAAAATGAAGTGTCTTGCTGAAATTCAGCTCTTTGTCTCTGAAAATAACAAAATAGATTTCTGGGGAATTGCCATAAATGAAGATGCTTCAATAAGGTGGGAGGGGTGGAAGATCAGACAGGAATCATGACTGAAAGGGAAGATAGGGGACAAAACTTAATATTAACATAGGGAGAGGTAGCTCCAGTGACAAAAGATATCAAATACCAAAGCATTCTACGTGAGGTATGTGGAGTTAAAGCTTGTAAGGGGAAACAGAAAGCTGAAGCCACCTTCAGTCATATTGTGCTCTCCTTGAAAAACAAGGAGCCTACCAGATCAAGAGAGGCTCCCCTAKTGTTAGATGCAACAAATGAATATCTCAGTGAAATGAGTATGGGCTGCGACAGAGAGCAAGACAAGGACACAGAATACACCACAAAATCCAGTGCAGTATCATGGCTGAGGGACTGTTTCAGCTCTTTCTCTTTCATGGATCTTGTGGAGCATCCTCTAGCATCCACAGTTTTCTCTCCAGTCACTACCTCTTTGTGCATTTTCCTACCCTTTACCCTTCCTATCCCTGTGACTTGGCCAGATTAACTGAAAGCATTAGTGACGCTCCATGTCAGAATTTACCTATTAAACAATATGCTGAATAGTGTGAATATTTAGGTATTTGTTAAGATAGGTGTGTATTTTTCTGTCATCCATTAATGTTCCAGTAGAAACTGTCTTATTGTGTCAGCTCTTCTATGGTCTTTGGGAATAAATTTCTAAGTCTTCAAGTCTTAAATCTCTGATCATTATGAGAGCTACATATTTGGCAACCTTTACATGTTGTGTCTTGAAACTGATTGCCAAAGGGTTTACCACATGAGAGTCAATGATTTCACTGTGTGTTGGAGAAGTACCTTGGCAACTTAGAGATTTATAAGAACTTTGAAGCATTTGCTTTTCTGATACTGATGACCTTTAGATGAACTAACAGCAGGCTTATATTTTTACAAAAAATGTGTAACAGTAAATGCATTCTGCAGTATGTGATAAATGTTGAATATTTTTCTCAGGGATTATTATTTCCTTTTAATTTCTTTAAGAACAGTCAAATGAGGTCAGATTCTTTAAAAACTATGTTAATAACCCCAGGAGGATTTTTACAAGAATTTTAAGCATTGTGAGGGAAGTGCATCTTGAAAAAAGCTAGCAGAAATACCATTGTAATCAATATGTGCCTGGAGTTCTCTCTTAAGTTCTCAGTTTGTGGGTTTAAAATACAAATATGCTTAATGTTGAAATTGACTTACAAAGCAGAAAGATCAAAGGCCATCCAATGCCTTTGTGGTTGTGCTAGTAAACAGAGAGCAGTTCAGAACAGAGAACAGAGCAGAAGCAGGATTTGCAAAAAACTTCGTGAAAAAAAAATGCTGTGTTAATAGACTGAAGCTAAAAGATAGGAGTGAAGGTAGAGTAGGGCAAGAAACAGCAGGGAATAAGCAGATCATTTAAGCAGAAGCACCAGTCTGCAGAAATGGTGAGCTTGAAAGGGAGGGATGGGGTGCATGGGAAGGTCTGAAGCACCAGTCGTAAAGAATATACAGAGTAAAGCTGGCTGAGGAGGAGATGCTGAGTATCAGAGGGTTGTGCAGATGTTCCAAAATCAGATTCTCTAGATGAGAGAGAACTTCCTAAGGAACTTGCTTTCTGGCAAGACTTTGTAAAATCAAAAGGCAAAATCTCAAGAATACCTCTAATGGTGTGTCAGAGCAGGGATTAATAAACATGAAGTGTATCTTAATTTCTCATTCATTGTCTGCATTATTCATACCTGTTTTCATTTAATGATATTGCCAACTTGGAATCACGCCTTTGAACCAAGAGGTGTCATACACTAGAGGTTCTGATCATTCTAGCTGTGTAAGGTTTGCTCTTACACAATTTCGGTGAAAAAGGATACTGCTCTTGCTGTTCTGTCAATATCTTAAATTCTTTCAGCTTCATCATTCACAGAAACTGTGTTCTTGCACTTCCTGTTGGAAGCTGTCATATAAATTTTGTTGAGTCACGTCAAACATCTATTGCTGTCCTGCTAGATGTGGCAGTAATGCTTGTAAGAAAAGGTCTCTGAAGAACTTTTTTCCTTGAATGTGTTGTGAGATTTATAAAGCTATTTATCAGATGTGTGATTATTGAGTCAAAGCTCCATTGCAGCACTACTGAAATACTTGAAACAATATTCTTGCACATTTTTAAGTGACTACCATAAATATAATGAAATAAATATCTTAACCATGATCAAATTTTTGTAAGAAAAAATTACAGAATTTTTAGCAGTACAAATATTATGTATACATTTGGTCCAAATTCTTCCCTCTATAACATGGCTACAGATCCAATGACTTTGCTGTTTTATTATTAAAGTAGACCAGGCCATTTGTGTTTGTCAAAAATATTCTTTAATGAGTAAGAATTTCACAGGTAATTTGGGAAATGTAAAAAAATTGAGCTATATACCTTTTTCAGAATTTTCTACTAATGCGTCATCTGCAGCTGTAAGCTGAGATTCCTCTACTTTCTAAACCTGTAATGCATAGCATGAGTTTCTGCTAAAGTGGTAAGAACATGCATAAGTATGTATGTTTCTGCTTCTGATCATCTATATATCATCAGAGTTTTATTGTTCTTCGATATCCTTTTTTTTTTCTGAGACTTGTCTATCCATCAGTGATTAGATACATTTAATAATTTTTTCATAYGTTTATATTTTTAAAGAATTAATTACATAGGCAGAAAGGTGCAGCACTGCACAATAGAAACAGGTAAACTGTCCTAAAAGGAGAAACATTGATCTTATTGTTGGTATCAAGAAAAATAGTAACACATATGGAGACAACAAGAACATATGAAATTCAATTATATTACTAGAAAAGACCAGTGATCTTTCTAATATAGCAGTTTGTCTCTGACAATAGCCTATAGATGATGCTTAAAAAGAACATTTTAAACCCTCTGTAAAGCACCTATTTGAGCAATGCGATGTCATAAAGAAAAAAGTCTTCTGGCCTCTAAGTGCTGACCMGCTTGAAGTGCTTATACATGAGAATTGACAGACTTCATTGTAATTTCCTGTATCTTGTATACATCTGTATTAGAGTCAAACTGAGTTTTAGGAATCATCAAAAGTGGAAGTATATTCAAATGTCGGTGACACCTCAAAGTCAAATCAGAACTAATTACTACATTCAATGTTTTCCCCAAACACTTCAGTGCACAAAGCTCTAACATTTCATATTTTGCCATGTATTTTGCTGATAGAAAAATGATTTACTCAAAAAAATCAGAGTAATTGTAAACAGTGTATTGAGTTAGTCACTGCACATGGGCGTTTGAATTCTGTGTTGAATTGGAACTAGAAGCAAAAAAGCCTCACTATTCTAACAACTCTTCTTACATCAGGTGGGAACCTGTGTTGTCCTCTTCCTGTCATGGACTCTTTCTCCACTCTTGACAGTCCAGGTAAGTAAGGACTGAATGCGTTAGTTTTACCAGTGCAGCTAAAGTGCAAGTAGATTCCTCTGAGGATGTGACTCAGGACTCAATGAGGACAGTATAAAAAAATCCCTTTCATATCAAAACTTTTCAGTTTTATCTACCTGACGCTCTGTGTGTGTGCCAATAAGGTAGCAAAATTAAAAATGAGACAGTATAAACAGAATAAGATGATTTTTATCATACAAAGTACTGAATTTTCACTCACTGTTTCATACTCACATGCAAAAAATGAGGCATGTATGTTCTAATATTGTGATCATTATTACATGTGATGGGATAGCGGACAAGCAGTGCTGCCTCTTGATTCCTCTTCATGTTTTCTAGGCTAATCTTGAATGGCATTGCTTTTTGCAGCCTTTACATGCTCTTGACAAAGAAGGCACATAGCCATGCTGAGCTGTATCACATTGACATTGCCCCACATCTGTGCTGTGGACGTAGCTCTTGTGTGGCCTCGTTGCCATCAGCACTCTGCTCAATTCCTTGTTGTTATGCACGGATGGCTGCTCTCAATCCCTTTCAATGGCTGCATGTACACCACTTSTTTAAACCCTGCTGTGACGTTTCTTCTGGTGTTTTTATACACACACACTCTGATTCATACTCCATACAAACTTGTGTATTGACTATACTGTATATTTCCTTTACAAATCTCTACATAAAAGCTTCAGTTTGGAGAATGGAAGGTGAGGAACTAAAACGAACCACATTTTAGCAGTTCAGCAGCTGTCCCTGCATTATTTATGTTTAATGTTGAGGCCACAGGTTAATGTGAAGAAGTTAATCAATGCCTTTACAGATGCTAGAAGAACTATTCCTGTGAAGTATCACTTTTAGTTTTGTATTGCAACTGCCAGACTGAAACCCAGGGACTGCAACTTTCTTCTTTATTACAGTGTGTTTCATCTCTTTGCCACTAAGAAAATGAAAGGACTTTTTAAAACAAAAAAATTTGCAAAGTTGGTCTTCTCAAACAGACCATAAGAGAATGTCACGTCAAAATGTCCAAGGAAAGAGGAATAAGTTAATGACCAGGGATCAATTTCTAAGGCATTAGATGACTTGACTTAGCTCAGACTTTATCTTTCTATATTAAAAAGTGTAAATATATCCAATACAAGAGTACGTAATATGTTAGACAGTCTCTGGGTGTTTTTAATAAGATTTGTTACTCATATTAAAACTAGAAATGGCCTTGTCTTCATCAGAATACTGCTAATTCAAGTTAACTCCATACCTTTTTCTGTGGGGAAGCCCTTAGCTATCGAAAGTTACTTGGACTCTAAGCAGAGAACAGATGTTTCCTTGCTTTATTCTATGTACCTGAGCTTAATAAATTAAAGTAGGAGGAAATCCTCCAGTTGATACTTAGAATTTTTTTTCCTTTGGATTGTATGAGCAGCAGATCACATTCTGTTTTGACGTCTGTTGCGCAGCCACCTCTGACGTAAACAGAGCACAAATTTTAGGCCACAGAAATTTAAAAAATATAAACTGAAATATAAGCAATGGAAAATATATATTAAAAATAATAATTGTGAAGGTCTCTATTTGCCTTTGGACTTCTGAAACTTTCCATTTTCATGGAAAACTTATCGTATTCTGTGAATAGTGAGTGAATTCATTATAGTGAACTCACCCAAGWATCCTGACATCCATTTTGAAATTTAAATGCATGTTTTCACAAAAAAAATTTAACTGAAAACACTCTTTTGTGAATGCCAGATATCTCTAATGGGGATGTAATCATCTTAAAGAATATACATAAAAAAAAAACTAGACTTGATTTTTAGTTGTTAAAATGTTTGAATTACATGAAAAAAAAAAAATCATAATGAAGTGTCATTTATGTTTCCCTAAAGCTCTTGCAGAGTTCTCCATGAAAATGAAAAATTTTTCCTAATGTCTGAAAGCATAAATTTTTCTTCAGCAGAGTATATCATGGCAGATCCTATCATCTACTTAAAATAGAGCTGTACGGAGCTGTACCTGAAATGTCTTTGTTGGACTATAATGCCTTGTAATGCAAATTTTTACACACCTCATTAATTTCACAGTGCATATAACCCAAGAAAGAAGTAAGGATTGCATGCCTTTGTTGGAGTTCTCAATAGTTTTGAACAATTTTGACCAGTGATTTAGTACTACAATTTTGGATTGACAGATGTTCAGCCTCTGAAATACTATCAGACAAAGTCTGAAAAGACTTAAAAATTGTGTAATTTTTTCACTGCCACAAGTTTAAACTTCCTTCTCTTCTAATATTAAGGAGAATCCGGAATCTACTCCATGGTAAAAGGTTAGTGGTTCACATCATAGGAAACTTGGGAATTTCTCATTTTAGGTGCTGGACAGTACAGAAAATGGGGATCTATTTTTCTCATCCTGTTGCTGGCCTTTCTCTAACATCCTACTTTTGTTTGTAGGAAATAATGTTAAGTGAAATACAGGCAATAGTACAAAAATCATTAACGTTATTATTTATATTTTCAATAAAAAAGTTGTTAAAATGATCTTACTTATGCAAATAAGGCCTAATTACCACCAGTAAAAGATCCAAGTTCTAATATATGGTATCTTGGAGTAATGTCAGGATGTGTAATTCCAAATATTTCAGCACTCTAGCAACCAACATTAAATCCTTAGCAACTCTTTCAAAACCCACTACCTGCAATTAAGCCAAGTTTCAGGAACCAGAGGCACTATATCTGGTGTTTGCAAACTAGGTAAAACAGTCTATCTGATAAATAAAAAACTCAGTTTTGCTTTAGCAAAGAAAGCCTGAGCTGTGGGTTAGGTCACAATACCATATTATTAAGGGAGAGATGAGTTAGTTGAGTGTAGGAAAACAATGACCCAGAACAGAAGCTGAAACACAGCAAAGCTATTTATTTTTATTTATGAAAACTGCGATTAATCCTTTGCCATAGTTTTATGTAGAAAACTCTTCTTTTGGGGGGCAATTCTTCTTTAGAAATGAAGTGGGCAGAATTCTGAGCTCCTGCAGAATACAGCATACATTGTCATTTCTGAAATACTTCAAGTCATAAAAGAAAAAATTCTCTTCTCATGAGACTTTTACCTTGTCAATTAGATTTTAAGAAGTTCAGGGAAACTTAAAAAAAATAATTAAACAATATTTACATCAAGAGCTGCTTTGTAAATTGAAAGCAGTTAAAATTAATCACAACAACATTCTGCAAATACTAGATTCCACATTTTATGTGGTCTATAAAAGTCAAGGTGGGGAAATTAAATTGCTTTCCAAAACCTAAGGAGAACTCAGTGCTTTAAGTAATGAAGACAGGGAAGACTTTAGGACTTTCTTCTTCCTAAACATGTTGACTGTTATTACAGACATGTCTGAAGACTCAAATTTGAGTGTTCTATTACTAGTTTTTTTTATTTAATAGTTTAAAAATCACCATTTGTCTGAGAAGAATGCAGAGACAAAAGCAGGTGATATAGGTAACCAGAATATATCAGAACTTCTTATCAGCAAAAGCACAATGCAAACAAAATATAGCCTTGAAATCCTTCACCCAGGACATCTGACAAATACTTTACAAGAGACAACATGTGAACAAAAAAGCCAGGCTTTGTTTATTCACTGCCTTGCACCATCTATTCCAAACTGACTGACACATTCCCAGAGGGGAGGTGCTCTGATGTTCTGAAGAGGTTCGTCATCTTCTCTTACCCATTCCCAGCACCACTGCAGGGGAACAGGAAATAAGAATTCTGCTCCTACCTCCTCAATTTGACCTTACTAGTGTGAAGGCCTGAAATATCTGAAGAGTAAGGATAACTTTACCTATACATTCTTTCCAGTCACCAGTCAATTCTCAAAAATTTTTGATACAGGGGAAAGGAGGATGGAAAGAAGAATTTCTGATGAGTGTAGTACAAAAAAGCAGACAATCTTCAAAGGTTGTTCTCATCTGTTTAAAATGCTGGCATGACCAAGTCTTTAATTTGTAACTAAATTTATTCGAAAGAATAGTGTGAACGGCTTGTATCCTACTAAGCCCATCAAATTTTTCTTGGCCTGTAATGAGCAGGGTCATCCTTTATAGACTTTTTAATGCAGGCTAATAAACTATCTAATACTATTGTTAGCTGAAGTATTGGTTTTAACTGAATATCCAATTAACTGAAGAATAATGAACCAAATTCATTCAAATAATAAAGTAATACCTGTCAATTCATTATAGAAATATTAATTTAAGAGATGGTGGGAGGGCAGAGTCCTTCGGTTTATGGGCCCTGAGTAACCTTTGTAGCTACTAAGAGTTAGACAGCATTCTTGTTATGGAACTGTTTTTCCTTAACCTGTCTCCTTTCCTGCTTTTTAGTGAAAAAATGAAAGGTGGTTGACTAGGATATGTCTTGTTTACAGTAAGTGTCCAACTATAATCACCTTACCGAAGCTGGGTGGGTATACTCCATTCTGAGGTCTGTCAGGATGTTATTCTCATAAATCACAAGGAATAAAAGAGTGTTCTAATCTAACATTTACACTCTATGCATTTAATGTGGACTTTTTACATTAATTAGCGMGGAAGGAGAGTACTGAGATAAGAACTGAATTCACTGTGGACTGTGCTTGCCTACAGTGAACTCAGTGAGCATAGTCATCCTTGAGATCAAAAGAGAGCCAAAAGGTGAATTTTTTAAGAGGACTATATAAATTAAAACCCTCAGATTTAAAACCAAAGAATATTCTGTTCCTCAATTAGTTTAGATCAAATCTTTCCAAATGTTATCTGCAGCTAATAATATTTTAACTTTTGCTTCAAAAGAGAGTTTAATGGTTCTATTTTTGAAGATTTAAGGAAAACAGAGGGGTTGTCTAGAGCTGGTCAGAGAGCATTATCCGGATCTTTTGTGGTCTAGACCTGCTTCACAAGGCTACCGAGCCTTATCTTATCTCCTGGATATGAATCACTGTATCACTTTGTGCAGTCCATTTCATAGGTACCATCTGATCCATTGCTTCTTAATAGCGTGCTCTGCTTCCAGATTTAATGACTGCACTCTTTTGTCCAGTTTTTGTGGAAGCTGCAGATACATCTTATTTCTTGTTCCTTTATTGTTCACTGATCACAAGCTGGACAGTGACAGTTCATGAGAGACTATAAATCAGGTTATGCTTACCATAAACTGATTTAGAGCTCCATAGTCCTTATGTGACTTTCTAGAAGAGTATATTTACTTGGTTTTTATAAGTTTTTTATATCCTTGTTTTTAACATGAGCAGTGATATATACAGGTAGTCAGTAATCTAATCTTCCGATTGAGCAATATTTTTTGTAAAATATTTTAGATGGCRTGAAGATTGTTGCCAAATAATGGTCCAGATTTGATTCTTTAGCTAATAGAGCACCATTTTTATAATTTAGATACCTTTTTTTTCCCTACAACACAGTTGGATTGCAGATAACCTGGACTCAAAAAAATTAGTTTAAAATAATGATCTTGAAATCCAATTAACCTTGAGATTATTATAATGGACTTTCTTATTTATCATGGTCATAGATGATACACCAGCATTTTGTATGTGACTATACATGCTTGGCTGCTATGGTCTCAATAAATGTTCGTTTTGGAGAGTGAAGCTAATATCTCTGTCCATGAGACACAGATAAATCAGTATCAACTTTGGACCATGTTCCACAGTTTTCTTGAAAATGCCATATGGGCAAATCACACACCAGCCTTTGTTGTATATTTTCTCTGTTTTTTCAGAATATTCTGTCCCATTATCTTCTCCACAGCATTTGGCTCATGSAACTAACTGATTAAGACAAAAATCTTCTAAGTGGCATTACATTTTAGAACCAGTATCTTTCAAATACAGTTACCTTGGCATTTATAGAAAAATCATATTCTTCAAAGTTTTACTTTTTAATGACACCCATATTAAAACAGAATTTTGATAGTATAAACCCCATAGGATGAATCCCAGGCAAGAAGTTCTCTTGGGGTCAGTATGATTACTCAAAAATACAAGTCAATAGATTGGGAAAAAGTATTGTTCATGGGGAGTTTGGTGCTCCAGCAAAACCCCACTGTTGGATGTAACTCCAACAGTGGTTGTAATATAGCACAGCAAAAGGAAGCCAAGTCTTGACACAGAGTATTCATTAGAAAAATTACTTTGTTCACTGTTTGGTAAAACATTTGGGAGTTTTTGTTTGTCTGTTTGTTTGTCTGTTTGTTTCCAAAAGAAAAGATAGAGTAGATACTGCATATTCTACAGTGTCATCATAAAAGGAAGCATAACATCAACTCAGTCTAATAAGTATAGGTGAAATGAGAAAACAATCCTGGGTGAATTTCTGCTGTTTTGCTAGCTTCTAAATTGTTAGCTAAGGAGATCTGATTAGGATAGTATCAGTTAATATAGTCAAAATATTGCTGAGACACGTTTTTGAAGTCAAGCACAACTAAGTTTAGAGATTTATCCAGAATGAGAATAGAAGAAATAGCAATTTTTCAGCATTATTGTCCATCTAGGCTCCCATATATATCAGATCACTTTACAGTCACACAAGGAAATGCAACGTTTGTAACTGTGACTCTACCACCTTTGTCACATTATTCCTTTTAGAGGTTTACTACATTAAGTGTTTCTACCATAACCATAATCATATTTTTTTCACTTGTCTCTCAGAAGTCTAACAATAGTTGGACAGAAAAGAAAGGTAGAAAGCTCCTGAAAGTCAATTTCCCTGAAAACCAGGTATTGTGTACTGAATAAAACAAACTCTGTTTTATTTATTCTGTTGTGCTGTCATGAAGAAAGTAATTCACCATCTCCCTTGTTTCTCCAGCTCTTCAACTTTTTCTGAAGATAAGAAAGGACAAAGAGCCTTCCACAAACATAGGTAGCAGAAAAGAGGTACCACTTTGGGCATTATTTTTAAATCACTGTATCCCTACAGCATCATAATTTCTTTATTTCCTTAAATTTTGCATGCAGCTCATTCTGCACATCTGCCTTGAAGTGAGAGCAGCTGAGATAGATTTTTGTATGAAGTGGCAATTCTCTTCCCTTTGCAATCACATGGAGCTGCATGAGTTTAATAGAAGTTGAACAGGGACCTGCTGAATGGATCAGATTTAAGTCACATATTCCCAAACATGGGCAGCCTGCCAGCCTGCTGTATGGGTATTTCCCTTATTAACAACAGAGCAGAAACTGCACCTTTGCTATATGTTTGGCTAGAGATGTTCTGTTTTGCACATGAACCATAACAGATATTACAAATTTAAAGTTTTAAATATAATTTTAACTGAATGTTTTCAGAGTTTTATTACATCTCTGCCTTTTTTTCCATGAAAGTAAAAAAAAAAAAAAGATCTGTGTTTGATTTCCCAGGTTGATGTACCATATTTTTGATCTGACACACTCAGTTGTACCAGTAATATTATGTTCTGCTATGTCAATATAGTAGTGAAACATGACCGAAGTAACCAAACAGTGCAATGAAATAGGCCACAAAATGTAAAAAATTGGAGTTTTATGAACAAAAAGAGGGAAAAAAAAAAAAAAAAGGGTCTATATTTTTGTAATTATAATACAGTTTCTTACTTGAGCATCAGTTAAAACAAATGAAAATAATTTCTTCACTTTAAGCATATATTATATACTGGAGTCATGGGAATTTTTCATGCTTGACCTGGACTTGTAATTGCTATGACTATGTTACTTCATGATGAAAGCACTTTTTAATTTGACACTTTACATTTCAGAATCTTATCATACTTTACAAATACTAAACAATACGATACTGCTCTGAATAAATGCATACACATATGTGCATGTGTGTATGTATGTATACACACACAAATGCACACACACACAAAAAAAGGCAAGGTATGGAGGGCTAAAATGTATCTCTAGGGCCAGGCCTACACTGTTCCTCATGACTAGCACAGTTAATTCAGAAGTGTCTAGTGAAATTTCAGTCATACTGATGAAGTATATTTTCATAGATGTAGCTTATTCTGACTCTGAGGAGTCATTTTATTTACCAACAAACAGCAAAATTTTGCCATGAGTGTTCTCTGATACACTGCAGTAATTTTCCATATGAGGAAGTGTTCCTAATTCTAATTAGAACTTCTAAGTTCGAAGTCATGGCTTGTCTAGAAAAAGACCCATGAAGATGGAAACCTAGGTAAACACCGTGGTTTAACAAGTCTTAACTGTATAAATCATATATATAACATTAAAAAAATAAAAATACTCTGCCCTCAAACTGAGATCCTCAAAATCCCTGTGACAGCATTAGCCGGTATTTTTTAGCTCAGACTTGGCATTCTGCTGTCTTTTCTTCAGCACAAACTAAAGGCACAGGGCGGTTATTTATGCTTAGAATATGAATACAATACGAACTACTGTCTTCCCACATCCCATACTGTAAACTTTTTTATGGAAGGATAATTCTTCCACTTAGTTGAGTATATTGACTAACCCAGAGAGTGACTAGTTCTGAGTCTTTGCACCTTGTCACAAAATACTTAAACATCTATCTCCCAAAACTAGTAGTAGAGAGTAGGGAGTAGGGAGTAATTTCTTATCTGGTGGAAGGATGGTGAATAATACTCAGAAAACCTGTGTTTGACATAGCAGGGGCAAATTAGAGACCAGATGAAGAATTTCTCTGCAGGTATTCAATGACAGATTTGATATAAAATTATAGGTTTTATAGGCCCTGTCTTTATTTTCATCTTGAAGCAGCACCACAGCCTTGTCAGTATGTCCTGATCACATGTGTGGGGTACAGTAATATTCAGGTTTGGAAAAAGAAATTAATCTCAGTCATTCTCAAGGGCTGATACTGAGACTGATGTTCTTTAATGCCTTTGTTGCTGGCCTGAATGATGCGATGAAGTGCACCTTCAGCAAGTATGCAGACGGTATCAAACTGGGGGAAGCTGGCAGAAACTTTACGAAGTCGAACAAAGCTGAATGTGACATTCTGCACAGGCTGGGGACACACTGGCTAGCAAGCAGCTTAGCAGAAAAGTATTTAGGTGTCCCAGTCGACAAGCCGAACATATTTCAGCAGTATGTCTTTGCAGAAATGAAGAATAACTGCATGTTGGGCTATATGAGGAAGAGTGTAACCAGCAGGCCAAAGTGATTCTTCTCTGTTTGGCACTAAGGGTGCAGCATCCAAAGTATCATGCCCAGTTTTGGGCTCCCCAGTACTCGAAAAACATTGACATAGAGGAATTAGTCAGTGTAGGGCCACCAAGGTGTTTAGGGGGCTGGAGCAAAAGATATACAAGGAAAGACTAAGGGAACTGATTTTGTAAGTATGGAAAAGAGAAGATGAAAGGGAGCTGTTTTCAACTACCCAGTAGGAGAGTGTAGAGAAGATAGAGCCAGGTTCTTCTTGGAGGTGCACAGTGAAGGTATTAGAGGCTACGAACATGAGCTGCAACAAGGGAAATTCTGAACAGATGTTAGGAAAAAAAAGTTCACTATGTGAGTGGTCAAAATCTGCAACAAATTGCCCGGAGATGTTGGAGATATTCAATGCTTCACTGTGATCTAAAGTTGAAACTAAATATAGCTTGGAGGTTGGCCATGCTCTGAGTGGGAGGTTGGACCAGATTACCTTTAGAAATCCCAGATGACCTTCAGAAATCCCTTGCAAGCTAATCTATAAACAAAATATATAATTCCCAGAAGTTATATTAGCAGGGTCCGTCATAGGTTTTTACCTTGTCTTAGATGTCCTGTTCTGAAGGAAATCTTGATTTTTAATACAAACAATTTTCCTGCTATTGCAAGGACTTAAAACATTGAACTCATGATAAAGTTCTCTTTGTACCTTTAATGTTTTGCACAATGGGAATTAATGAACCAAGCAAATCCTTCTAGCCCTGTCTTCCTATGTTGATCTGTCTTTGTGGATATTCTACTGTGCGTTACRACTCTCTGAGCCCTGGCTACAACTATCCACTAAAATAAGCAGGAAACATTATTGAAGAATTTTGTTCTGGAAACATTTTTCTTTTATCCTCTTCTTTATATTTTCATGGCAGGATAAAAGAATGAAGAGAGATACAGTATCACTGTTTTATTCCCATTTTGAACAGTAATTTTCCAGGGGTCCTTTACTTTTATGTTAGAACACCTTCATACCTGACAGGGTCAAAAACCAATTGCATTGAAGAAACCATCCCCATGTCTTTTCTCTAATCTCTGAATTTTTATATGTCAGTGAAAAACTCTATGGAAGTGAAATATCCACAAGTAAATTTTATTCGCTAATGTAGATTTTATCTGATGTAAAAAAAGCTAAGGGCTCCATTTCTCTAACTGAATTTAAGTGGTAAAGATTTTTTTTTCCTTTTTTTTTTAATTTATCATCAGGCTAGAAAATGGTTCAGTGCACTGAACTCAGAGAAAGTCACWTCCAGAAGTAGGGTCAAACATCAATATCTTGTTTATTAGATATTAATTTGCATTTGGAGATTATTTCCATATATTTTATTTTCAGAAGACAATCATTTGCTTGTCAAAGCTTGAAAAATAAATCTTAAATCCAGAATCTTGAACGTTATGACATGGTTCTTGGGTTGTTTTGTGGTTTGTTTTGGKTTTTTTTTTGTGGGGGGTGATGGTTGTTTTTTCTTGGGTTTTTTTTAGGGTTTTTTTAGTTTTGTTTTGGTTTGTTTGTTTGTTTCTCCTCAGGACTCATAATATCTTCTACCCGCTCAATTTTTCTGTACACATTGCATGTAGAAAATTGCTTCCTTTAAACCCCACCATTTCCAAAGTTTCATGCAGTACACAAGGATGGTACAGTCACATACCAAGAGTTTATGTTTAAGAAGACGGTAAAGAACAGACCACCACCCTGTGTTTCGAGAAAAAGAGGAGTGCATGCTGTGGACTTAAGTGGCATGTCATGACCCAAGTGAAAGCACAGTGTAGTGGCCTTTAATATGCTATGACCTGAATACTGTTGGTCATAGGCTGTTGTTATGAACCACAGTCAGTACAGATTGGCCAGCTGTGAGTTTCTCTTTAATCATGGTGTTCTGGATGCCCTGTGATCTGTTTCTATGGTTTCACAGAACATCAACAATCCATGGATTGACCACAGTCTGGGAATCAATGTTATATTTTGTGTTTCTCCTGTTAGGATTTTCTATCTTGCTACTTGGCGAAACCGTCAATTTCTGTAACTGGAAAAAAGCAGCAGTATGCTAATTACCCTTACTGTCTATTAACCAAAAATGTGGAAGAATATCATTCACTTTCATAACTCACACAACTTTTGAAGGCCTTTTCAGACTTTAAGCAGGGCTATACAGTAAAGTTTCTTCCTCCTGTAAAATTCCCACATGGATCATTACTTTCTGCCTACCCAAATTTCCAATTCACTTTCAAATGTATGAGTCACTGTTGAGCTGAATATGTATTTTATTTTGAGTCCTGGTATTCCATCAAAATGATATCAACAGAACTGCATCCTTCACTTTCTGCCTTATATTTTCTGTGCACTGTTGTGCCCTAGTGAGTAATGTACAGTATGGTGCAGTATGTAACATAGCTTGTACTCTATTGAACAGTGCTTTTGTTTCACTCCAGAGATGTAAGTCTGTGATCAGTGAAAACAAGAAGTTCTGTAACRTGAAAGCATCTAAAAATAGCTAATTGTTTTAGAGGGACAGGAACGTATCATTTAAATTGATATACCTCAAAAAACACAACAGTACAGTGTGCAGAATGATGTAAAAGGAGTTTGTATGGTGGTTTTGTCACTGAGCTTTAATTAAAAATTTTTCTGATGACTCATATGAAAGTGCTTATGACACAAATGATTTGAGTATCATGTGTTATGATTCAGTCACAGGCTGAGCAGATGCACAGTCTACAGATACTTTGTAACTAGGTTCTTCATCTTTATAGGTATCTGGAGTTCCAAAATATGCTTTTTAAAAAATGCTTAATACTATTTTATTTTGTTACAATTCTTAGCAACAGAAAACTAAAAAGTGTTGCTTGATTTCTATAAACCCAATCCTGGATTTATATGACTCAGAATATTTGTATGAAAAGAAAAACTATAAAGTGATTATCAAAATGATGTTTTATTTTTAAATAAAATTTTAAATCCTTAATTAAGGATTCTGATCCTTATAGATTTTTTTTTTTTTTTTCATCTTTCATGATGGACACTTAAATGCATCAAAAACAAACAAACAGAAAACCCACAGAAAAACAATATCTATTTTAAAGTTCAAGAGTTTTTGAGCTGCATACAGAGATTCCTTCT
Organism: Phoebastria nigripes; assembly: GCA_035582835.1. NCBI lineage: Eukaryota > Metazoa > Chordata > Aves > Procellariiformes > Diomedeidae > Phoebastria > Phoebastria nigripes. The sequence goes on from JAYKAV010000183.1 coordinate 94,257, forward strand.
TGAGCCTTCATATCAACATCTTAGCAAGCCACAAAGACAGAGAGAATCAAATGCCTACATATTTCTAAGCTCCTACCATCTATAGCAGTGGATCCTACATTTCATTCTTTTGATGTGTCATGGACACTAATGCAGTCATCTATCATGTATGATGCATCGAATACCATGTTCCAGAAATGAAGTATGGAGATATTGGCACTGGGTAGCAGCAGGAGGAGTATATCATCCAGTGAGCTCCCTCTGAGACTCTGATCATATGATATGAGAGCCCAGTTGCCTGACCTACCAAACCATTAGTGATTGATAGACCATGAGTTGGGAAACTGACTCATGTGTCCCTGCTTTTCACTCTTAAGGGTACTACCAATTACTGTGAAACTCATGGGTTGCAGTAGGTCAAATGCACATATGAAAGGGAGCAAGAGAACATGAAAGCACACTACAGTTCACCTCCACAGAGGTGGAGATGTGACAGACAACCAGGCTGTACTTCTGATGTGATTATGATACCTAGCTGTTATATAGTTTGCTTCCTGTGGTATTATATCCTACATAACAAACCAATTTTTTTGAGGAGACATAGCATAATACCTAGTTGTGACACCATGTGTGAAGAACTGGTACATTGTCTTTGAAATTATTATCAACTGGTGTTAATATACAGCCTGCATTTAGTCTTTTTCTATTTAATAATAAGAAGATGTTCTGTGAGGAAGGTATATTATCTGTTATTCTCTTTTTTAGATTATTTTGTCTTGTCTTCTAGAGAAGACTAGAGACATTTTTTTTTTTTTTTAAATAACCATACCTAGACATACATTTTAAGCTAAGTCAACAGGTATTACTAGACCAAAGCTATGCTGATGAAGTAACACTTTTAAGTCCTTTGAAAGATTATCATGTTTAAAATATCCCTTATGCTAGGTAGCAAGTCTAAAAATCACATTTTTTTTTAAAAATAAAACAAGATTTCAGTACTTGATATCTAAAGATTTTATTATGTCTGGTTTTGGTTTTGTTTTTTCTTTTCCTTTCCAGATGATACAGATATGCAACCAGGTTTTCTATATATTTTCTATATATTTTTATCCTGTAGAGGTTTATGAAAAGAACAGAAGAGGATACATTACTTTTTTACTTAAGGACTTGACTGGGAAGGATGATATCTATGGTTTTGTACATTCTCTTACTCTACTGACCAAGTGCTCTTAACACACTTGAATGCTTTTGTGCACAATGATCCATACTGAATAGGTGGGGTAGTGGGTGATGTGCGATATATTCAGATCCAGTAGACATTTTTTAATCTGTTTTAAAGGAGATGTCCAAACTGTACTACGGTCTTGAAAACCTTTTTTTTTTTGGGGGGTGGTGGTGTTTTTTGTTTGTTTGTTTGTTTTTGTTTAGTTTTGTTTTTGTTTTGTTTTTGTTTTTTTCTCCATAAAAATACAAACCAAGTCATTCAAGTAGAAAGTATCAATTTGTCCTGTTGTGTCTGATGAAGAACTCAGAAGACAATTAAGATGGGCACTAAAGTAAAATTTTYTTTTGGGATTCTATTTATTAATTTATCGAGAAATCTGCTCTAAATAGCTTTGGAACTCATTTATCTGTTATTTCCCACTTTTGTTTTCTCATKAAATAGGTAATATAGAGAACTATTTGATGCACTCTTCCTCCATTCCACCCTACCTTTTTTGTACGTCATTGAGCTTTTATACACAAGATAATGAAAAAAGTAGTCAAGCACTGGTGTTGATGGATGACAGTGATTTAAGACCTGGTTCCACTTCTTTACACATTTTAACACAGCATTTATTCACATAAGCAATGACTTTGAGATCGGGAAGAAGGCAGACTCTGTCACAGACATCATAGCTCTCGAAACAATAGGTTCACTCTTTCTCAAAAGCAAAACATCACTAGTCAACTTAATTAACAGTGGAAAAACATAGTTCATTTAAATTATTTATTTGGTTAAAACCTGAAATGATAGAGGATCAGAAAGGTTTGTCTGATCCTTATGATGGTGGCATTAATGTTAGAATTCCTCTTGCTTGGGAGTGTTTCTGCTTAAGACTCCTTGTGAGCAATGTGTATAACATCCCCTGATGATCTCCTACATCTAGCAGAAAAATACAAATACCCAAATTGATATAATAGCCATGGAAAGAAAAGGGTAATGTTAACCAGAGGAGTAGGTCATACGCAAGATAATTCATTTTTTCAAATGATCTACCCTCTGGTTTAGGATGTTGACAAGTACTTGTTTCATGAAGAGGGACATCTAGGAGTAAAATAATATGGAGGTCATGAGCTGTGATGGCCTATATAAGAAAGTGCACAATTTCAATTATCTCCCTGTGTCACAGCGTGTCAAATTCAGCAGCCACAGCCTGTTTAACGTTAGCTATGTAGCAAGGGGGTTGAAACCAGAGAACCTGGTCTTGCAGGGATCCTCCTTCCTTTGTAAGCAGCCACAAACAGTCCAATGACCCTTAAATATCTGGTACCATGCTGAGATTCTAGATACATCCTAAGTTCATCAGTGCTCAAATGGACAGCTTGATCTAAATCACAAACTCTGTAGAGTAGCTCCAAAGACTCTTTTCTCTCTTTTTCACTCCCCCCCACCCCCCCAAATTACATCTACGTATATTAAAAAGATTGGATGCTTAAGTTATTTTAAAATGGTAGATAGATGTTACTAACAAACTCATGCATTCAGATAGTGGCACAAGATGATTATTTTCCCACTAGAATAAAAAAAGATGGCAATTTTAAGTGCCTAACTCACCTACTTGAATTAGAAGTCAGTCACCTCAGGTGACTGTTGAGAAATGGACACATCTGATGGGATGAAATCACCTTTTGGAGATGACTGTATCATCTCCCTTAGCTATATAGGAGAATGCCCCTAACCTAGGTGCCCTTACTCAGGTGTATAGTTAGATAAAACTTTCAATTCACTGTAAACTATACAGGGAGCATAGACATTGATCTCAGGGTACTTAAAATCAACTGGTGAGCCCAGCATCTTCCCCCACTTTTCCTTCTACTATCCCCAGATTAAATGTGCATTGATAATAAAAGGGATGGCTTATCCAGCACAAGGGTATCCAGAGCTGTCATTCAATATATGCTTGTCATTTATTTTTCTTATTTGGCCATGGAGTGTTATTTGTGTGGGTCTAGTCTCCTATAAAAGTTTTGCAATTCCTTTTGTTTTTTTCATTGTCTGTTTTTCTCAGTTTCATGTTGTTTTCCTTCTTGCAGCATCCTTCCTTTCTTTTCCCTGGGCACCCTTCCGTTCCCTCCTCCAGGGTTACCATAGAAATATGCAGTCACAAATTTCAGCAGAGAAACTCAGGCTGAAGCAATAAAATGAAATGTCAGGAAGAACTATTTTGCATGTCACAAAACAAATTGTACATTTGGATAATTTTTAATTATGTGATATTTTTACAGAATTTGGGCATAGCTGTAGGAGCTTGCTTTTAATGTTGTGCTTTTAGTTTGTACTCACTATTTGCATTAATAGCATTGGCAATAAATACACTGATTTGAAGCGTATCAGCTTGGCAAGTCCTTTTATCTTCTGCCTACAGTATTCATTTTAAACAGCTACAAAAATAAAACTTGGCACTTTCTAAAACAATAATACAAACTAAGCTAAATATACTATGCTCAGTATATATCTAAGTGTGACACACTTTGTTGGCTACATGTTGGTAATTGTGAATAAGCAAGACAGAAGAGTTCCCCTCATATAAGACATCTAGAATTAACTGGCTGTCCTTGATCTAGATGTTAGGATATAAAACTTATTAGGGGGAAAAAAAAAACCCTTTTAAAAAAAAAAAATGTTGTTTACTGATAGATATGAGGACATTAAGAATATATTTTGTCACTAGATATATAGCTAGTTTAACTATTCATTGCAAAGCCATTTWTAATTGTGGCCTGATTCTTCACATGATGTATAGTGAACTGACCTCAGTTTATGTAAAATGTATTTGATGTGCAACAGTACTACCGTAACAGTTTGAAGTGACAATTTTCAGCCCTGTAGTTATTGGCTGATTGTTCCATTTGAGAGGTCATTCTTCACTTGTTATGGTGTCTCATTGGTCACCTATTGTTTTTGCTTCTAGATTAGCTGTTTGAAACTATTAAAATAATAAAATTATTAATATGACCCTATAAATAGCACCGAGTAAAATATAATTAATTTATTATTAAGATACATATATACTAATTCTAGGCAGAAAAAATGTCTGAGACAAATCTTTGTGTTTCAACATTTACTGTTCTAGTTAATGGAAAAAATCATGTAATTATTTATGCAGGAGAGAAAATATCATCCTAAAAAATCCTTAACTGGATATTAATTTTGAATACTTTTAGTGCCAACTTCTGGATCTTGAAAATTTTACTAGATAAGGTTAGATACATTAGAAGACAACACCTGAAGGCATCTTTTGGTTTTTTTGGAGTTCAATACAAGTATAAACTTATTGTTTCTCACAGTGCAGTTGGTAAAAACCTTTGGTTAGTATTATTCATATTTAAATATAAAGAATCTTGGGAGAAGAAGAAAAAAAGGTAAGGTGTAATTGTTCACAACTGAAAAGAGAATGAAATTTAGGTTAATTTAACCCTTCTAAGTTGACAACAAAATAACTGCATATGGAATTGGGTTAAAAAGAGTGAACTCTTAAAAGTTTTAAATATGAAGAAATGTTTGTGTCAGTTACTTTTGTATCATTTGTTTCCCTGCTTAACATTAATTTCTCTAAATTTTGCAAAATTCAAAACAAAATGTTGCTTTCACACAAAGATTTCCAAAATGTCCAATAAAAAAATTGAAATGTAATTTTTCTAAAGTTTCAACATTGTAAAGGATACTTTGACTTAAGACAGTGATGGTCACTAACACAATTTCTAGAAAAATTTCAGTTTCAACAAGTTGGAATATTTCAATTAAACATCAAAAAATTATGAACAGAATTGTTTTAAGGTACCCAATAATTTTGCGTGCTTCACCTCAGTGCTCAGTGTGTCTCAAAACTGTCACTTCGAAACTGAAGGACTCAAAATTAGAGGTCAAAGTGCTGTTCAGTTCCATATTGTATAGGAAGTCCTTCCTTTATTTGTTTTTAGCCAAGAAAAAAGTAGCAGGAATGGAAAACCTGAATTGAATATTCATAAATATTCATGGAAATGCAGTATTCATGTTTAGCTCTTAATATTAGACTTTCTTCATGGAAGAGTACCATGAAGGTAAAGGGTACCTTTACCTTCAAAGGGTAAAATAGAGGTCCTCATTTCTTAAAGCTGATCTACAGAAAACCTACCAGAGTTAGGGAAAGAGTCGTAGCCCGTAATGAAACACTGAAGTCATATTAGTTTGTGTCTGCTGGTCACTAAGTGTTATAGACCTCTTTAGTGGCTTCGATGATATACGATAATTTGTCAAAATGAAATAATTTGTTCACAAAACCACAGGAAGCAGAAGGGGAAGGGAGTCTGTGAGTTCACTGAGACAAACCCTGTTGTCCCCTGCCCGTCTCACACATGGGATCAAAGACTCCTGACTGATGTTTACCTAAGCTGCTTCTTACAAACACTTTAAGATGTATTTTCTGCCAATATCTTTGGCAAATTATTCCAAAGTTTGGCTGTACTTACTGGTAAGAAGTCTTACCTTAATGGTTAAACTAAGGGCTGTGGTAGATTTGCCTTGGCAGACAAAATCAGATAGATGAAGCTGTGAAAGCGCTGAACGGTTTGCCTCTTCCTCTGTCCATTAATGCAGGGATGCCTGATACCACAAGTGATCAGCCTCTGACTTATCACAGCGTTCAGTCCAGTATATTAAGGTAAATGAAAACTAGATGTCTGATTTTAATCTTCTGCCACAAGCCTGCAGGGTCCTAAATATCTTTTGCTGCAATATAAGACTATTGCTTCTTATCCTATCTCAGTGAGCATGGGGAGCGATTTATTTATTTCTGTTACGCCACTTCTTCTTATGTATTTGAAGACTAAGAAGGATGCAGAGTTTTAAAGTGTAGATTTGTCTGACTGCCCACATGGAATTGTGTGTCAATACATCAATAAAAAGCTGGGAAGAAGAAAATGTGGGATTAAGGCAAGCCATAGGGCCAGTGAGCCCTCCTGGAAGGTCGGGTGTGGAGTGTTCTGCCAGCGATGAAGGGGGAGTTTCATGTCTCATGTCGTCTGTGAAGTGCACTGTGAGGCAGACGAGATAGGTAACTGGCCTTTTTTTGTGAAAATCTGTCTTTGGGTTAGACGATTTTAGTATAGCTGGTGGAGTTTTCCTCACAACTATCATGAGCCCCTTTAATACAATGCCAGATTGCATGATTTGACTTAGGGATACAGCACTCCTTGAATGAGTCATCCTGGTACCAGGTGTTTGAATGCTCTGGAGATTCAGAGATATCTTTACTGAGTGCTTATATTATATCTAACTAGGATACAAGAGAGGCTGAAATATTTATCTAAGGCAGAGAAGAGTGCGCTGAGGAAAGCTAGAAAGAGACAAGTCTGAGAATAAGGGATGCAGCAATGTTTGTTTAGGCATCTTTCCTTAAAAATAAAACTATTGAGAAAGAAGAGAATGATGACAATATATCAGAAACACACAGCTAAATCAGTAAAGGGAAATCAGTATGAAAGTCCATGCCATCGACCTGCCGCACAGCTTCTCACCAGCACAGCTGCAGTACAAGGCCATACCAGAGATCTGGGAGGTTCTCTTTCACCATTAAACATAGCTTTTGCCACCTCATAATTTTAATTTCTCTGCATAGACCTTGTCTCACTGTTAATCAGAATGTACTGTTCACTGAGCTATCTCAATTTTCTAAAGTGTTAAGGAAAAGTTTGTTTCAAGTTTGTTTCAAGAGCATAAAAGTTATTGAAAGGTGTTCACCCGAGAATATCAGCCTGAGCGGTAATTGTTGTTTAACTATATTTCACAGGAGGCCTGTGCAAGCAGAAGCAAGGAGTAGGCAGTGTCTGGGGATTTATAAATTCAGAAAAATATATCCTCTTTTGGTAACTGCACTGATATCAGTCATAAATACATACATTCTGCCTTTTAGTTACTGTTGTAAAGTAGGGATGGAACTAAACCTATTGTATTTTACAAAAGTTTGTTGTTTTGTTCGCTGTGCAACCAGATAGGATGGTTTGCAATGTTACAAAGGATTATCACAAATATGTGGAAGACATTGCGGTCCTTCTGGCTAGATGATGTGTGTGACGGCAGGGAATAGCAGAAATTCAGAGCCTCAATCATAAGGAGACAAATGGCAGATGTGGGAGTCCAGCCCTCAGTAGAAATGAAACAAACCCATCACAAACAACTACCAGAGAAGTCAAGAACTGGTAAGATCATTGATATAAGAAATTGTCTTACAATTACTTCCTTAAACTAAGGAGGTGATGAGCTGGCTTCCCATCGTCAACCCATTTGCAAGGATACATGCTTAACCTGGGGGCTGCAATGGAAGAAAGGTTCTTCAGGATTTCAGCAAGCCACCATAACAGCTCATCACAACTACATGCCTTCTTCAAGCAATGGGAAACAGACTAGACCAGGACAGCCCACATCAGTCGCTGTGGACATGYTGTTAAGGGTGCAGGTGAACTCTCAGGTTGCTAAGGAGGCCCTGCCTTGGGGTAAGTGATTGAGCAGGAGGTGGAAATCTGCTGGACAGGACGCCAGAAGTTGCTGAACATAACAAGTACCAGTGTGGGAAGCCGGCAAAAGTTAGTTGTGAGGGATGGCTGAATCTCGCAGGTGGTTAAGTGGGAGGTTTGTGAGAAACTGTCAAACTCCACAGATAATTGGAGGGAATTACTGGGAACCTTTGGGGGAGTACAATATTGTAAGGCCAACAGCACCCAGGTAACCATCAGTAATACCGTATAATGCCAAGATTGCCTAGGTAACGGTATCAGAAATAATATTTGGGTATGAATGAAACAGAACTAGGAGCAGTTGGGAAAAAGAAGTTACGGGTTGAGTTGTTCCCCTAGGGGGAAACTGGAAGGAGAAAGGGAGATACAAGAGTGGTGAAAAGCAAGGCCAAAAAAGGGGAAAGGGATGCTGAGGTATGGAAATGTTGTGAGGACAGTGTATGCTGGTGCTTGCAGGGGGGCCTGCACTTGCTCGCAGCAGGTGGAGCAGAACAGGGAACCAAACCCTCTGGTCTGACCCTGAAGCAAGGATTGGGCCTGCACCTGTGGTCAGTGGGTCTGGTGTGGGCACAGGACGGGTGTTTTCCCTCTCCAGTAAGGGAACACATAGACGGATGGACTGAGCATCCTGGTATCACTGTGTCAGTGCCTATTCCAGGCCTCATGGCATCAGCAACCACCCACCTTTTCATAATGTTAGTGGTGTTTTTTCCTTACACGACTTCAAAACCTATCACCCCTTGATTTCATCACCAGCGCAGAGACTTCTCATTTGCAAGCACCTGATATTTGATCTCAGTTTGCTCTTTGATCTGTGTCTTTCACTAGTCTATCTCATTCATTAGAATGGCAATGAGATGCTGTGGGAACCCTTTCTAAGTGACATGTTTTGTCCCCAGAGTTCTCTTGAGTGAAGCTCTTCAGTTCATCCTCATGTTCTGTATTCCCAAGCCACTTGTATGGTACCAGCTTATCAGCTGTGCCTCTGCTCTGGCATGAACCAGATTCCCATCTCTTGGAGCTGCCCTTTCGGGAGTCTGCAAAAAGTCTGTGAAAGAGAACAATCTATTAAAACAAGTCCCTTTTTAAAACAAAACAAAACAAAACAAAACAAAACACAAAATACCCAAAACAAAGAGAGAGAAAGCGTGAAAAACACAGAAGACCAATATACATGTTATTATCCCACCTGAGCTTCAGGCTGTACTTGTAAGTTTATTCAGAAACACTAAATCCTGAATCTTATCCTTCCAGGAGAGAGGGTGGAAAAGCAACTACACACCCAAGCTATGTCTGAATTTGTCTCATTGTAATCGTCGCTGAAAATTACCTGCTGAAGATCACAGATTGTCATTTTATCATCTTCAGAGGCACCCTGACCACCCGCAAGCCCTAAATTGGTCACCCCTCCCCAATTTTTTCAGCAGATGAATCAGCAGCAGTCTTCCAACAGGGTTTTTACTATATTGTCCACTAATACTCAGCAGCAGAATTACAGTCATTACCTGATTTCTGCATAGGCAAGTCAGGCTCCAGAACAATTAAAACTGTAATATTCCACATAAAAAACTACAACATACTCTTCAAGCTAACAGATTTTTATACATTATTCATAAAATAATATGTTCTTGGTAGACTCCACACTGAAATTCAAGCAAAGAAATACAATCCTACTTCCTCAGAAAAAGATAGTTCACATCAGATGGATTTTATCTGTAAAGAAACATGAAAGTTTCACACAGCAAAGAAAATTATACTGTGATAAGGGGGGGAATGAGTCAAATTAAACAATTCTCCGTACAGACATTGAAAGAGACCTTGCAGAACTATTGCAGTTACAGCACAGCCCTGTTAGACTACCCCTCTGCTTAGCTGGACACTCACTCAGCTGCTGTATTTGAGTCTTGCTGCTCTACACGCATGTGTTCCTGTGTTTCCTTTGGTCTGGGAGGTTCCCTGGCATATTCACAGCACACATGCTTTTGTTATATCACCACAGAAATATGATTATGTGGACTAGGTGGCATCATCCCACAGAATGGGTGCTGATGCCTATCTCACCCCTCCATCTTTTAACTACATCACATTTTGTGGGTACTCCAGGCTTGTGGGGGTGAAAAGCAAGTAAGTGGAGATGGCTGTCAAGGATTTTTTGGTACCTTTTTCTCTTTTTCACTTCAGTTAATGAATGAGACTTACAGATCTATATAAAATCATACGCATACCCCAAGACATACATTTCCCTGCCTCAGCGCACACATCATGTAACAGTTGCAAACACTGTAACTTGAAGCTTCTTAGGTCTTTTCTCCTGTAAATGGTTTCTGGAGCTGGAGTTTCTGTCTTTCTCAATCATGTGTTGCTATTTTCTCATTTCCTCAGCAATGGTCATACAGACCTCTATGATATCAAATATGCATTTTCCCCCACCCCTCACATCAACACCCTTGTGCTTCCTCTAGAGGGCTGTGTTTTTAAGTTTGGCAGTAACAGTCCAAGAAATTGTTTTGTTCTCCATTTTTGAGAATATTTCACTCACTTGCTCTAGTCCTCTACAAAGAATTTACAAATCAAAGAAATCAAGCTGGTATCCAACCTCCCCCCCACTTTGGTCATCCCACAAGTGTTCCCCAAGCTTGCCTGTTCTGGATTTATTCAATAGTTAATAGGCCTTCTTTAATACCTTTTAGTAATGTAGTTTTATAGATGGCTTTCCCTTGTTTCCTGATGTAAAAAAGCATGCAGCAGGTGATAAAATAGAGTCAAAAAAGGCTCTAAATTATCCAAGACTTCCTCATGGGACAAGCAGATATGGCACAGAACCTAGGGAAAACCTAAAGTGGTAGTTGCAAGCCAAGCAAGTCTGTCTTAAGTGGCAATAAATGTCTGTGTAAAGACAACTGAATTTAATTTCTGGCCTGTAGTGCCAATGGAGCCTAGAGAGTACTCCAGTCCACCTTAAATGGGGCACTGAGGATGGGATTAATATGCCAAAATGTAGATATCTAGTGCCATTTTAAATGCTATGGGGGATAACCAGCAGCCTCCAGCTGCCTTCCCTTAGGGTTCAAGTCTCTCATAGATCACACCTTCTAGTCCCAGACAGTTATCTTTGATATCTTTGTATGCTTCAGGTGGTACTAGGCAATTCTGAAGCAGATGATTCCCACACTTAGTGCCTGGTAAACACATTTGCCAACTAGGCTCTACTACCTGTAATAGCTAATCATCATTGACTACATTGGGAGATTAGAAAACCAGCTCACATGTGGCATCTACAAAGAGACTCTTAAAATATGATGATTTAGTTTTGAACTGAATCCTGAAAAAAATCAGATTGGTCCAAAACTGGAATTCATAGCTTGTATATAGACAAATTTCTTCATTTCGTCTCAGGAACCAAAAGAATCTTCTCCTTTAACACAAATGAAATAGCAGAAAAGTTCAGAAGCTGGTATGTTTTTTTGTTTGGAACTCACTAATTGCTCTCCAGGCTTGTTCTTTCTCACATCATCTATCAGAAGTCCTCATTAAATGATGAAGGATGGAAGACTAGAAAGAAATGGTGAGCATCTACTACCAGCATAAAAAATCAGCCCAGTAGAAAATCTGACTATGAAACAGAAAATAGAATCATGGCACACATTAGGCTGAAGTATTCTTTCCAATGTAGGTTTTTATTGTGTTTTACTAAACATAATGTAGACAAAGCTAAGGAAATTACAACAATCATCTGATTTTTCTGTGGTCCTGCTCCCCTGGAGTCCATTATCTTACCTCTCAGGCAGGCATAGAAGGACATTTATTTTTTGGTGAGTGCTTGCCTTTAATATTACTTTATTTGATTAACTTCATATCTGGTAAGCTACAGAGTCCATAAATTCATTTTTAAGAAGGTATTTTTAAATGGAAACACAAATTGCACACTTGTTTTGTGTTAGCATACCCCAAATAGCACTTCCAGACATCTCAGTATTAAGTCAGAGTTAAAAAAAGAAAGATGGAAAAAACCAAATGAGTGTTTGGAGAGGATGAGGAAGAAAGAGACATGTTTCACTGAAGAAATGCTTTCAGCATACTATGCTCCAGCTTTTACAGCTTTTTTATTATCATTGCAGTGTAACAAATTTCAGAGCTTTCAAAACATCACTCAAATGGCTAATTTCTGCACAAAGTGCAATCTGAAATGCAGTGAATGCCTGTTATGTTTATTGAGAAATTTCAAAAGCAGAAATAAAATGTTTTTTTCTTTATAATTAATACATAAAAATGCAGTTTATACTCTTTTTGCTTGAGAAATTCACACAATAATKTTTAACAAAGGCCTGTTTCTTCTCATAACTGCGGAAACCTATTGATTTTAATGCTCAGACAGCAATAGATTCATTTATTTAGGTTCTTCTTCCCCAGAGGAATAACAGATGTGTGGAGACATTAAAAAATACACTATTTTTCTGCTAAAGAGAAACTTTTAACTCTTTATTCACAAATACACACATACACATCCATGCGAAAGATAAAAGGAATATCATGCTCCAGGAAATCTGAGTTTTATCATTAACCTATCAAAGTCAAGATATGAGAGTTTAAATCTTTATCGGAAAAGTCTCATGTAGTAGTTTTGGGCTTTTTTCTTTCATTAAAAAATTCATTTGCATCTTTTGCAACACCAGAAGGGATAACAAAATCGTTTCCTCTAAACCAGCGAGCTTCTACTCTGACTGGTAGGGTTCAGMTCCAGGGATGGGGAAATCATTTGCTCTCTGTAGTCTCACTTAGCAGGTGCTAACAAGGGAGGCTACAAAAAAAGATAAATCCTTGTGGTGTTTGTTTGTTTGTTTGTTTTTCTTGACTGCTCATGTTCACACCTGCCCACCAGAACTCTTTTTTTTTTCGCTATTTAAATCATCTGGCTCACTATATCTCAATGGGAATAAATTAATGATGCTGTATTTTATGCAAATGTAACTTGATCTTAATTAGCATGTGCAGCACAACATTTTTACCTTGTATTTCTAGGTGCAGTTAAGTAGGGTGAGTGTTCAAAAGGCTTTCAAAAAGATTAGATACCATATATTTTAAAGAGAAACTGAAACCTGTCTGTACAATTACATTGTACCCTAACAAGAAGAAAAACAAACAAAGGTGAATGTTTCTGATTTTTTTCCCCTGTACTTTCCCAGTGTAAGTGTTGATTTTCATATGGAAGGGCCAGAAGTTCAACGTGGGGAAAGAAAATGTTAGGAAGGGAAACGGTCTTGAGACACTGAAGCATTCAGAAAGCAGGAGGTTAAACAGGGGCAGTCTGTTTTAGGCAGCTGCCTCTTCATCTCATTCCTTATGGTGCAAGGAGTTGGAGGAAGTGCAGATATGGATTCTAATAGTGCTGGGAAAAAGGGAATTTTATCTAACACAGAGCCAGAAACTTTTACAGCATACTAAACCAGTGAATGCAGTTAGCAACGGTGTGCTGGGAAGGCTGCTTCATTTGCCTAACGAGATGTGATATGTCATTCATAAAGTAGTGTGCCTACCTTTATCTTAAGGCTACTTATTGACAAACATTCAGCCAACGATAATTCAGAGTCTGATAGCTAGATAGTCTTGATAGATATTCTGTAGTATAGATAGCAGAATATGTTAAATGGATTTGGTGTTTACCAAATGCATGGGCAGTAACATTGTATAATGTTCTTGATTTCTAATAATAGTGCAGGTTCTCACATTCCCACACATTAATATAATAACGCTGATCTTAACCACATTCATCTCTTTGTTTAGGATTGCTAGCAGTATATGCCAGATTTTTACTGAAATATAAATACTGGATGGAGGTTAGCTATTCAATGCCACTTCCATTGGCATTAGTAGGAGCATTTGTTGAAAGTCTCAGATGTGCTTATTATTTTTACTTTTGTAGCACAACTAATTAACATTATCAATTCTTTATAACTTTGGGAATTGCACATACACACACTGACACAGAGAAATGCATACATGGAGAAAGATAATGAATAAGGGGGAATACTCTCTAGCACTCAGGCTTCCAGATGAGGAATGAGTAAATGTTTGCTCTGGCACTAACCAGCCTTTAGTTCTGCGACTTAGGTTGTCTGAGCCACATGTCACTGAACAGACCTATCTACCAGGTAGATACTTGTGACCAGACTATTTTGRAGTAGATAGAATCATAGAACCATAGAATCATTTAGGTTGGAAAAGACCTTTAAGATCATCAAGTCCAACCGTTAACCTAGCACTGCCAAGTCCACCAGTAAACCATGTCCCTAAGCACCACATCTACAGGTCTTTTAAATACCTCCACGGATGGTGACTCCACCACTTCCCTGGGCAGCCTGTTCCAATGCTTGACAACCTTTTCAGTGAAGAAATTTTTCCTAATATCTAATATAAACCTCCCCTGGTGCAACTTGAGGCCATTTCTCCTTGTCCTATTGTTTGTTACTTGGGAGAAGAGACTGACACCCACCTTGCTCCAACCTCCTTTCAGGTAGTTGTAGAGGGCAATAAGGTCTCCCCTGAGCCTCCTCTTCTCCAGGCTAAACAACCTCACTTCCCTCAGCTGTTCCTCATAAGACTTGGGCTCTAGACCCTTCACCAGCTTCACTGCCCTTCTCTGGACACGCTCCAGCACCTCAATGTCTTTCTTGTAGTGAGGGGCCCAAAACTGAACACAGTATTCGAGGTGCGGCCTCACCAGCGCCGAGTACAGGGGCACGATCACTTCCCTGCTCCTGCTGGCCACGCTATTTCTGATACAGGCCAGGATGCCGTTGGCCTCCTTGGCCACCTGTCCACACTGCCGGCTCCTATTTAGCCGGCTGTCGACCAACACCCCCAGGTCCTTTTCCGCCAGGCAGCTTTCCAGCCACTCTTCCCCCAGCCTGTAGCGTTGCATGGGGTTGTTGTGGCCGAAGTGCAGGACCCGGCACTTGGCCTTGTTGAACCTCATACAATTGGCCTYGGYCCATCGATCCAGCCTGYCCAGATSCCTCTGCAGAGCCTTCCTACCCTCAAGCAGATCAACAATCCTGCCCAACTTGGTGTCATCTGCAAACTTACTGAGGGTGCACTCAATCCCCTCATCCAGATCATTGATAAAGCTATTAAATAGAAGTGGCCCCAATACTGAGCCCTGGGGAACACCACTTGTGACTGGCTGCCAACTGGGTTTAACTCCATTCACCACAACTCTTTGGGACCGGCCATCCAGCCAGTTTTTCACCCAGCGAGGAGTACACCCGTCCAAGCCATGAGCAGCCAATTTCTCCAGAAGAATGCTGTGGGAAACAGTGTCAAAGGCTTTACTAAAGTTGAGGTAGACAACATCCACAGCCTTTCTCTCATCCATTAAGTTGGTCACCTTGTCATAGAAGGAGATCGAGTTAGTCAAGCAGGACCTGCCTTTCATAAACCCATGCTGACTGGGTCTGATCACCTGGTTGTCCTGTACATGCCACGTAATGGCACTGAAGATGATCTGCTTCACAACCTTCCCCGGCACCGAGGTCAGATCGACAGGCCTGTAGTTCCCCGGATCCTCCTTCTGGCCCTTCTTGTAGATGGGTGTCACATTTGCTAACTTCCAGTCAACTGGGACCTCCCTGGTTAGCCAGGGCTGCTGATAAATGATGGAAAGYGGYTTGGTGAGAACTTCTGCCAGCTCTTGGGTGGATCCCATCCGGCCCCATAGACTTGTGTGTGTCTAAGTGGTGTAGCAGGTTGCTAACCATTTTCCCTTGGGTTATGGGGGTTTTATTCTGCTCCCTGTCCCTGTCTTCCAGCTCAGGGGGCTGGGTACCCAGAGAACAACTGGTCTTACTATTAAAGACTGAGGCAAAGAAGACATTGAGTACCTCAGCCTTTTCCTCATCCTTTGTCACTATGTTTCCCCCCGCATCCAATAAAGGATGGAGATTTTCCTTAGCCCTCCTTTTGTTGCTAATGTATTTACAGAAACATTTTTTAATTGTCTTTTATGGCAGTAGCCAGATTAAGTTCTAGGTGGGCTTTGGCCCTTCTGCTTTTCTCCCTGCATAACCTCACGACATCCTTGTAGTCCTCCTGAGTTGCCTGCCCCTTCTTCCAAAGGTCATAAACTCTCCTTTTTTTCCTGAGTTCCAGCCAAAGCTCTCTGTTCAATCTTGATAAATTGAAACTTTGTAATATCATATGCATGCCAATTGCTTATTCCCAAGTTCTGATAACATAATGTTAAGTTTGATAAATTAGCTATGGAGGCATTGTAAAGGGCTTCAATAAATAACAGTTAGGAAGAAGAGACCTTGTTCAGTAAACAGGATATTAGCAGAAATGAACAATGCAAGGTGTTCATAAGGGAACATAGTGTCCATGTTTCAAGTCTCTGGAAGAGGTCACAGCTATGTGATTTCTGTCTTTTGCAGGTCATAAATTCAAAGAGGTAAACTTACAGGTCATCTTGCATGGGAAAAAATGTATCCATTTTATTCTGTCTTTCTAGCCAACACACAAATAACCTCCATTGAAAAAGAAAGTTGAACATGAACAGTAAACACTTTACTGTTAAAACACATGAAACTGAACACAGTCAATTTGCTATGCTTTATAACGGAAATATAAACTTTGTATGGAATCAGGAAGCAATGCATATACAATTTATATGAAGAACTAATAAGGGAACTCATACTTTCACTTCATCCAGAACTGAAAATCAAGTATACACAAGAGAGGGGAGGAAAAATATTTCCTTTATTGAACCTATGTGGTATAACTATTCACTTTGATATTTTTACATGCCATCCATTGTGTCCCTTATGCCCATCCTTTCTTTACCTAACCGAGCCCAGTTGCATGTATTCACAGCTTGAAAAAAAAAAGGACTTTTATATCATTAATTAATATCATCTCAGAATTCGACACATTCTTTCACCCAATTGTATAGGACTTTACCACCTTTTGTTGGCATTAAGGAGTGCTTAAAGTTGTGAGCTGAGATCAGTAACTCCCTGTGGCAGGAAGTGCTGTACAGAAACATTAGGGCAGCGCAGGCATCTATCCTACATGGGGAAGCAGGATGCTCAGGCTGATAAACCCCACTGGTGAAGCCCATAGCCCTTTCAGACTTAACATGCAAAGATTCAGATAAATTTAAATGTGACAGTGTGTCTATCATCAATCTGTCTGATTGGAGATTGCCTGGTTTGGAGTGATGTAACTAGTTTTCACCCTTTACCTACCCTAAAGAGCCAAATGACTTAAATACAAAATACAAACCAGTATGGGAGAGGGAAGAGGGTGGTAGATGTCGTCTCAGACCTCTACAGCAAGTAACTGACAGGGCGACAGTACACCCCAGCCCTCCTGTCAATTGACCCTGCCCGGTCAATGCCCTTTCCTTTATAATATGTTGCTTTCTCTGCAGACAAGAAAAATTGGCAGGTAATTCTGAAAAAACACTTCCAGAAATGACAGCATTTTTCTGTTGCATTCTCATGTTTAAAATGGTCTGAGATACTATTTATTGATATAAGGAGAGTCACTGGGATGTGAAGGTTAACATATAACAGCTTCAGAAAGAAGATGAACTATGGCCTTTTCTTTCACACTAATGTAAGACTAGGTTTTTSTACCAACAACTACAATCTTTGCTTATATTTGTGTTGGACAAGATTTCTGCTGAACTCAGTATACAACAGATTTTTAATAATGGTCAGAAAATTGGGACTTTATACATATATATTTTTGTAAATAAATCGATTGCTCTGTACCTGCATGTTACAAATTTTCTACCTAAACAGAAGTCCCTAATTTCAGTTTAAGTTGTCAGCAAGGAGTGCAACAACATGATCAAAGAAAGTCCTTAAAATCCTTCTTTTAAGAAAAATTTCTAGTGAAAAATGTGTAAAATGCAAAGCAATAACGCAGTCAATTGAAATTTTGGTGAAGTAAATGAAAAAATATCTTTAGACTGGGTCTGACATTATTTTATGAGGAAATATCTTGAAAGTAAACTTGATGAACAAGAAAATTTGAAGATGACAATTCTTTGTAGGAAAAAAATATACTGAAACCTCACTCAAAAGATGCAGTGGCAACAAAAAATTCAGTCTAATGGGTCACAGCAGAAACCTATTAGCTCATCTCAGCATGTAACATATAACATGATTTATTAAGGTTCATCTGTGTAGTTACATTTTTCACTTTTACTAAACCTGTTACTGCATTCCAAGATTTTATGGGGAATCCTATGTCAACATAGTATTGATAAAATGGTTTTTTACTCTGTTGCATCTGAGAGCAATAAAATAGATGCATGAAAATGTTTTGCTGTTTCTTCATAGCAAAGAAAAGTCTGGAATAATTGTTAACATTACAGTATTTACAAATAAGTTATGGTCTACGGTTAAGTGAAACTGAGCATTTAAAATCCTTTTATTTCTTAATTAATAATAACTGAATTCTAAGCTGACACTGCTTACATTAGATAAATTAATTGAAAACATTGCGGTATTCACAAAAAATATATTTTTTATTATATGAAAGGTGTCATTTGGCTGACCTGAAGACTAAATTTCTTTGTTTACCTACCAATCAAGGGTAGTAGGAAAATTGAAAGTGCAAGATCCCCAGCACAGYCCTGCCCAGATGGCTAAGTTTTGCTCTGTGTTTTCCTTGGGAAACGTTGTGGTTGTTTCCCAGGGACACTTTGAATTCTCAGCCTCTCCACCGAGGCAGTTCATGGGTGCAGGCATAAACTTCAATTACACCAGAGAGACCAGTATAACGAATGATCCTTTTGCAGTCAAAAAAATTTCTGTGTTGACCTCATCAGAGTATAGAAAATCCTGACTATCAGAAAATTCAGGTTAGGTTTAAACTCTATAGCAATGTTTTAACAGGTACTCTTGTTCATTAAATAGAAAGTGAACATTTCCATGCTTGATGTTTTAAATATAGTTTCTTTCTAACACTAGTTGTGTAGGTTCCAGATCTACTACTCTATCTATGACGTAAAGTATACCAACCCAAGTCCTAGTGGGACAGTAAGAATCAGAGTTTCTTACCCTCTTACTGTCTGTACCACTTGACTGAAATTTCTGATGAAATTGACTTGCCCTCCTCTTCTTAAAAAAAGAAAGAAAAAAATTAATACAGAAAACAAATTTTTAATGTTAAAAGAAGTTCTGGATTACAAAGATGGTAATAGGATTTAACAGTGTTATACAGTCACAATAATCTAGTTTGATACAGAAGATGGTGAGAAAGTCTTCAAAGGCATTACAAGGTTATATGAGTTAGAGAGGATCGATACAGGTCATGAAGAAAACAAAAACTAACAAAAATTTCACAGTGGCAGATTAAAAGTAAAGAGTCAATCTGAGAATAACTATGAATGAGTTCAATTAGCTACCTTTGAGTCAAGCAATTTTAAGAAGATTTGAACTGTCTCTTAATGACTACATTTGTTTCAGCTCTATTAAAATTATTCAGTGATGAATAGGATTTTGATTACAAGCATATAGACCATAGTTTTGATTAAAAATTGATTGTGCTGGATCTCTGCTACATAACGTGACAGCTATTAACTATTCCATTTGAGATTTTCTTACACAATCTAGGTGAATCAAATTGTCCATCACACTTTTATGTATATTTGCACACTATCTCCTATCACAAATTTTTATTATTTTCCAGAACTTTCCTCGGTTCATTGGCAAAATTAACCATGCATCTAACAATACGTGCTCCTATGTTACCAATAAACTAAAAAATGTTTGCATGTATAAACGTAAGCAAGAAGTCTTATTAGCACATATGATCAGACAAACTCATATCTGCTAGAAGTGAGTGAAAATCCACTATAGCTAGCAAGTAAAAGAGAAGCCATTAATATCACACCAGCTTTTAATTCTGTAAAACAGAGAAAAATAACACTGTTAATTCAAGTGAAAGAACAAAATTAACTTTCCAGGAACCACAAGAAATAATTGTCCTCAACTAGCTAAGATTTGACATCATGGTGGTAAGAACTACGAGAGCAGAATGAACTTTAGAGTTCMAAATGGATTATTAGTACCAAAATACCCTGTAAGTGTTAGGTTTATCTCTTTAGGAAACATATTCAACAGTAAGGCATACATGTATTTTCTACATGTTCAGTACTATGTACAGAGGATCACAATAGCTGTGGATGAATTAGTATGGAACTGAGTGGAGTTAAGTTAGCCTGACCTAATGTCTTGGCTAATTTACCCATTCCAAGTATGCAACTTGGTCATCTATAAGCTCTGTTGCACTGAAGACATGAAGTCTTAACATATATTCTGAACTACCTACGACTAGATACTGCACTGTAAATAACAAAAACTAGCAAGCAGTTAGTCGCAAAGCCATGTACTGGCTAAATACCGTTGATAAGTATTGTTTCACTGAAGTCACTATGTAATGAATATTCTGGAGAAAACTGCGCTCTTGTTCACAGTTTATGAAGATCAAAATTCATTTTAGTTTACGTAGCTTAGGATACTGCACTACTTAGTGTAGTATCCAAGCAACTTCTGGTCAAGCATTCTGTGGCATGACTAATATCTATGTGATGAATAGAAATTTTTTCTTCAAGATCAAATAGTTAAATACAGTAGGGATACACGAGTTTGGAAAAGTGGATACATTAAATGTGAACTTCAAAGGGGAAAAATTCCTTTGCTTGAGCCCTTTACTGATTCTATATGTTTTGTAAAGAAGGCCCAGTGGCTTATTTATTTATGTATTCTTTATATAAGATGGTGTTGGTTCTGTGTTATTTAATCTCAACTATGTGAGAAGTGTAAGTTCCAGGCTTTTTTCTTCTTTTCTTTTTTTTTTCCTTAACAGGAAAAGAACCATAGTGAAATATTTTTGACCTCCAGTGTGAATCTTAGACAAAGAAAATGTTTTCCTTTGTAATTGTCAGTACTTTTGGATTCAATGGCATTTAGCATACCAGCAAAAAAATTACTTTTTTTTAAATATTATATACATTTTATACATTATATACATTTATACATTATATACATTATACACACACACATATATACATTATATACATTTATACATTATATACATTATACACACACACATATATACATTATATACATTATATACATTTTTAACATTATATACATTATATACATTTTTAACATTATATACATTAATTTGATAAATTAAACATTTCCTTTTTTTACTATTTACTAAATTCAAACTTCTGTAAGACTGTTCACAGTGGTTCTCATCTAAATTCATTAGAACAAGTGGTAGGTCTAGTACCTGTGCATTAAAAGAACACAAAACATCCATCCACCTTGCCCTTTTTATCCTCCATATACAGCAACAAAATTTTTCAGATTACCTAAACCAAAGAGAGAAACTACATCTGGAACCCTCACAGTCAGTCCTCACAGTGGACTTAATTATGCAAGACTCAAAACACTGACCCGTCACTGGGGATATGAGTTCTTCTATGAAAGTAGGGTTTGCTAATTAATTATTTCAAGAAAAAAAAAAAGAAAAAAATGTAGGAGAAAAACATAGACTAGTGCACTCTATTTTCACTTTCAGAAAGCTTTTAGGCTGCATTCACTAGTCTGTGGTTCATGGACAATCACTTTGGTGCTGCTTGCGGATATTAAAAAGTTAAAGAGCAGACTAACAGAGAGAACAAATTGTGTAGTTGTTTGCAGTGTGTTACTTTCAGATGTTCTTGAGCAAAGTTTGGGGATCAAAGTCTGCTGGTACATCATTTCTGGTTTGTCTTAGCTTTCACAAGTAATTTCTGAATAAAGAAGTGCCTTTGTAAAAATTTCTGTCTTCATTCTAGCTAGGGCTGAGCTGAATGATAAAGAGTTTACATGATACTTCTAAACAGGTTATGATATTGTTTTCACATATGACTTTCCACTTCTTCAAGCAACTGATCTGCTTGTCGTATGAAGTCATAAAATAGAGTGGCTGGGTTGTCCTATCAGTTAACAATCCGATACTTGATGATGTTGCAGAAGGACAAAAATATCCTTTAATATAATCTCCTCGTGTTCTCTTTCAGATATTTACTGAGCACATTTTGAAACCTCTTTCTAATAGTCTCAATTTAATTAGCCTCCTATTGGCTTAATTTTTCTTTGCCCATTTAAACACTGTATTATAAGCACATTTGTAAATCACATTGTTCTTAGGCCAAAACATTTCATTCGATGAATGATTGCTTACATACTGTAACAATTACCCTGGCAAATTAATGTCTTTGAATAAGGATGGCACTTACTGATGCTTTAGTTCTTTAAATTCCTGCATTTATGCTCCAGTTAAACAGGATCTGTCATTGCATTGTACTAATAACAAATTAACTCCTACACCATGGAGAAATAACAACCTATCAATGTTATTCTTCCCCTATAAATTAACTCCAAAACAAATGATCTTCCTGGATATCTTGTTAGCATAAGAGTTATTTTGTTAAGATTTTGGGGAAGGAAAAAAGTGTAAAGAAAAGGGAAATGATAACACCGATCCTAACTCAGGCACTGCCACTCCCTGAGGCAAAGATACATAAGGTCAGAGCTGCATTTTGCCTTAGAGTCCTCACAACCTGCATTTCATTCATGCTTGCACAATTACTGCAGAAGTGAATTATGTTAAGAACTCTATTTGACCAGAACAGGATTACCAGGATGAGCATATAACCGTCTGTAAGTCTGATTTACGTTAGGATACTTTATATTTTCCATAAGGGCGGTCATGGGGACTATGTCATCATAGTAAATCCTGTAAGAATTACAACTGATAATGTTCCCTGGCTCCAGGGCAGATGGCGAGGCAAGCTTTTGAGAAACATGGCACACATCAGTGAAAAGTGGCTAAAGAAGGAATATATGCTTCTGCATTCTTTGTACTCTTAAAAAGGAGAGATGCTTGGATAAATAATTCAGCATTTTTAATTAGCACAGCTGGACCATTAGGATCCAAACCTAGTCTGAAATCTACATTTTTCCAAATTCCAAAGGTATTCAGACTAGGGGGTTTGGTTGAAGGTGCACGTCTATTAATTAAGATGTATATTAAACTTTGCAAACCCCCAGCATCTCAGTAAAAGAGAGTGCAACTTTTTGTATTAGATACTTTTTTTTAATCACATAGTGTGATCATTAGGCTGGCTTAAGATTTCTATGGTTCTGATTGATTGGTTTTATTATTTCTTTTTTTACGGGGATGTGATTCTTTTACAGAGAAGTTGCATGCTAACACTCGGGCTCCTTAACACTTTATGGACCTGACCCAGAATTTTGAAGATACTAGACATCATTCTGAAAAGTATTAAAGTAAAAGGGGGAATGGAAATCATCTCTGGGAAAATCAGTCTTCATGGGTGCTCCTGTCACATTCTACAAGTTGCTCATAATAGCTGTTAATAAGGTGAGAGCTATTAAAAGAGGGAATGGGAAATATAATATTAAGGATGACCCCAAACAAAAAAAAAGTGTTCTTTATGTGGAAATATTTGTCTACCTAGTGGCAATAGCTTCTGAAAATAAAAGCACCTTAGGCTCAGGACTGAGCAAAGCAGAGCAGAGGCACCGAAGACAGACACAATATTATTAATTAGTGTACTTAATTCATCATCATTTCAAAAGATATAAGGCATTACAGAATTTGGCCTTCTGTTCTATAGTAGATCACAGATATCCTCTTGCTTAAAATGCTGAGAGCACCATGATACAGTTTACATATTAACAGTTCAGAATTGCATATTAGTGGGTTGAATACCCAAGTTGCCATTCTTGTCTATTGTGCTTATAAATTTAAAGTTATAAAATTAAGATTACATAATCTGTATTTTTGCAGCTCACTATCAGATTTGCTTTCAAGGGATGTTTATGCTATAATGCATCTTTACACAGAAAATAGTAAAAAACATATTAGTAAAATTTCTTCTCTAGGCCACCCATGAAAAACAGCTTTAATTATAACTTTTAGTCTCACCAATAAGCATTTTTAATTAACTTTTAGATCTCTGTACTTAATTTATGTGGTGCTAATTAAAGCGTCTGTTAAAAGATTTCTGTTTATTCACTRCATTTATCCATTTGTGTTGTTTGTATGCTTGTGTAACTTGTGTTCCATAATAGCCCATGCCATTTAATCTCAAAAGTGCAAGAAAATCAAGCAAAGACCAAACAGAGCAAACAGAATAACTTGCTAGAAAAGTGCATGGCAAAGACATGGTAATGAAATTCAATTGCCAGAAAAAAAAAAAAAAAAAGGAAGTATATACATCAAAAAAATTGAAATAAAGCAGCTGCATTTATAGATAACATTAAATGGTTTTTATCCACTTAGTCCAATCCTAGTGAAAGCATACTGTAAATTCAATCCTCTGTTGATGCAAGTGAATTAGATTGATCTATGCCAGTTGAGTTTCTGACACTGGAATTTTAGAGGAGCCGATGAGAGGCTGAGCAGCATTCAGAGCATGGGTCTTCACCCATCTTAAGGCACAGCTTATGGGAAGGTTCTCAGTGCCATCTTGACAGAAGGGACATGGCAATCTAGCTTTGTTCCAAACATTAAAACAAAACATCTATGGGATTACAATTGGTGTCAAATGATGTTCAAACCATTAAATATCTTAACAATCAAGAAAAAACTATTAAGCCGAATTATGCACCTTCTCTCCGTGACAATCCTGAAACTCTGTTTTAGAGTTTTGAGTTTTGGAATAATGATTGTAATCCAGCTGTGTTACCACCCAAAGTTAACTTCACTGATCTCTAATGCATAAAAAAATACTGTATTGAGCCATTTACTGATTGTTTAAAAGAACAGTAATAACAGTACAACAGCTTTAATAATCAGTTCAATATAGCAGTCAGTATAGATAGCAATACAGTCTTATTTCTCTTTCCCAGGTTACAAGGAGTTTTAATGAAAGCACGTACTAACAGATGTTAAATCAATTTATTTACTGTCCTGCTCTTAGATGTCTCATAATCACATTATAACCTTCTTTTTATTCCCACCTCTATTCATTTAAATTTTCATACTTTAGTACAAAAGATAAAAGAGGTAGAAAGTAACAAAAGGTTTCACTGTTTATAAAAAAAAATTACACTTGCATTACCAATGAAGAGTATGATTTCCAAAATTCCATGGTTATTATCCTAGCAATTTTTGTTTCTACATTTTAATTTAAATATGCTTTCTTTTGAAAAGTCAAAAACTACTCTTGGCTCTGGTAGGAGATGATTTTGGAAGTATTCAATTCTGCACACTTTTTCACACAATCTGTCAGCACAGGCTTAACCTGTGCTTTGACATGTGTGTGCAAAAGTAGGTATAATACACTTATGTTATTGGATGATCAAGGATAGTCTTAGATTTCCAAGGTTAATAAAAGGATGCACAGTCTGAGTTCACTGTGGGCTGAGTCCTGCAACTGAGTTATAGTGCTTATAAACCACCAGCATTGCCAAGGCACGTGTAATCTAATGGATGTAATTGATGGATGTAGTTCCTTGCAGAGGTAATTATTGGATCAGAATCTAGAAGTACAGGAAGGAGTTGCTTTTCTATATGATACTGGGGAATGTAATTCTGCTCCAGTGCTCTCATTCTGCTGACAGCTGTAGCAAAGAAGCAACACTGTAGCAATTGGCCTTGACTGATATTAAACTGCTGTTTATTACTGTTAAGATCATGTATTAACATATGCAAAACACATAGTTACTGTCATAGGTAGTATCTTGTATGGTCAGAAGCACTTCATGAGAAGTTGCTAAAGGAAATTTTATGCTTTTGTTGTAAGCAAACTATTGAACAGTTAAAGAACAAGGTAATGCAATTGTTCTTCTGAGCAGCGCGAACACCATCARTAAGTGGCAAACCAGCAGTTTCTACTATTGAAATATTGAACACCCTGTTGCTATGTATTTGGCAAGGTCCCCTTCTCTAACCACCTGGTTTTAAGTGTCTCATATTATTGACAACCTCTTGACATTTTTGTTACTGCCTCTTCATCAAAGCATGAAGTTAGAAGTATTACAGATTAAGTAGGTAAAAATTAAGAAGAAAGCTACTGGTCTCTAGGAAGAGCTTGTGGGGAATCCATGACATGTCCTATGACACGTGTTCAAGGAATCAAGCTCAGGTAGAAAAGGAATAGTGTTCTGACTGAGGGATTCAGAAAATGAGTTGCTCGAAGTGGAATATCAAGTATTCCTGGCTGTGATTATTTATATCTAATGGGCCTTCATTTGTAGATTTGTGTATGAAGAGATTATGATTCAGGGATGGCTCATGCTCCCACTATGTTCTAAAACATTCCCAGTTTACGTATTGTACATTACATCGGTATTGTCTAGAAACAGTTATGGGCTGCAATCTTYGTGAAATCTTGGCTTTTCATAATTTTATGTCTCGCTCACTAGTTATGAAAGTTAGTCTTGGACTTAGAATACATATTCTGAAAAAACAGAAGCTAAAAAAAAGGAAGATAAAAATTCCATGATAAGGTGTGACTGCATTTAGCTGCATTTTGTTACTATTATTCTCAATGAATACTAAACATGTTAAAAAGCTAGGCAGGCTTCACGTGCCTCACATTGCACTTTCTTTACAGCCCCAGAGACTGGGTTTTCTTATCAGTACTTGCTTTGCACTTAGATTTCTTTCATGTCAAAAAGTAGACTGGGTTACATACATGCATCATGTATAATATTTTTTTATGTCATATGCATTCAACATCTTTATCCCTTTTACTATTCTGTTCATTTCTAATGGAAAAAAAAGATGCTTAACATTTCAGCTATATTTGTAATTATGGACRAAAGGAGAAGTCAACAGAAAGGTTTTACAACTCTGCAGTAAGAGATCAAAAGCTCTTTAAAGAGTATCACCTAACAGAGAGTTTACTCTGAAGGCAAGATAGTACTCTAATTTCATGAGGGCTTGGCTTGGGTGTCAGTCAGACATGGCAACAGCTTAGAAATGAGCTATTCCCTAAAGGGGAAACGAGTTCAAAATCCAAAGATATAGAAAGGTTTAGGAAAAAAGTCTGTCTTGAGAGACAGTGAGAGAGTGTCAGCAGTAATAGAGAAAGCAGAGAACTCATATAGGCTTTCCAGCTGTCCAGGAGCAGCGAAGCAGGACTTCCCCATAAATAAGGGTGAGCCAGGAGCCAAGAGTGACCTTGGCATGGGCAGTGGCCTCACTGATGGGGCGCAGTCGCACAGCAGCAAAGAAAGGCWGGGGTGGTAACGTGTTGGCTGTCCTGTGATTATCTACCAAGGAGAGGTAATGAATCAGGCCAGGGTCTACCCAGGAAGCCCACTCAGTGCAGCAGGAGACAGGACCAGAGATGAGGATAACCAGAGCATCTCTCAAGACAGGTCTGCCAAGGCCTACACTGAAAWGGGGCTCCTGGGCCCATGGGCAGGATGTGGGCGAGGGACCCAGGTGAGGATGGCCAGGGCCATTAAGGTCTATTAGTGTCCTCAGCGTACTTACAGCAGCAGCAGCAGAATTTCCTGTGGAGGGGCATGTATTCAGAGGATTTTTTTTTGTACATTTTTTTCTGTAGTTTCTCTGTGGGGTTCCCTTTCTTTTTAGAAATAAGAGCATTTTAATGCATTGAGAAGAATTAGGAACACTATATATTATGAAGCTCACAGAAACTCTTCACAGAAGCCAAGATACTTTAATTTAGGCTTCCAGCTCTGTCMTGTCTAGGGTTGCAGTAGAAAAAGTGTTATTACCATGGCACTCGAACCATATCACAGAATCAAAGAATCACAGAATGGTTGAGGTTGGAAGGGACCTCTGGAGGTCACCTTGTCCAACACCCATGCTCAAGCAAGACCACCTAGAGCCGGTTGTCCAGGACTATGTCCAGGTGGCTTTTGAATGTCTCCAAGGATGGACACTCCACCACGTCTCTGGGCAACCTGTGCCAGTGCTCGGTCACCCTCACAGTAAAAAATTGTTTCTGATGTTCGGAGGGAACCTCCTGTGTTTCAGTTTGTACCATTGCCTCTGGTCCTGTCACTGGGCATGACTGAAAAAGGAGCCTGTCTCCATCTTCTTTGCACCCTCCCTTCAGATATTTATAGACATTGATAGGATCCCCAATGAGCCTTCTCTTCTCTAGGCTAAAAAGTCCGAGCTCTTTCAGCGTTTCCTCATAAGAGAGATGCTCCAGTCCCATCATCTTCTTCGTGGCATTTTTCTGGACTCTCTCCAGTATGTCCATGTCTCTTTTGTACTGGGGAGCCGAAAACTGGACACAGTATTCTGGGTGTGGCCTCACCAGGGCTGAGCAGAAGGGAAGGATAACCTCTCTTGACCTACTGACAATACTTTGCCTAATGCAGCCCAGGATACCATTAGCCTTTTTTGCATCAAAGGCACATTGCTGGCTCATGTTCAACCTGTGTCTAGCAGGACCTCCAAGGCATTTTCTTTCAAGGTGCTTTGCAGCTGAGTGTCCCCAGCATATATTTGTGCCTGGGGTTGTTCCTCCCCAGGTGCAGGACTTTGCACTTCCCCTTGTTGAACTTCATGAGGTTCCTGTCAGCCCATTTCTCCATCCATGTCAGCAGGTCAAGAAGTGGGCCCATGTAAACCCCATGAGGTTCAACAAGGCCAAGTGCAAGGTCMTGCACATGGGTCGGGGCAACTCCCAGTATCAATACAGGCTGGGGGATGAAGGGATTGAGAGCAGCCCTGCYGAGAAGGACTTGGGGGTACTGGGGGATGAAAAGCTGGACATGAGCCGGCAATGTGCACTCGCAGTCCAGAAGGCCAACCGTATCCTGGGCTGCATCACAAGAAGCGTGGCCAGCAGGTCAAGGGAGGTGATTCTGCCCCTYTGCTCYGCTCTGGTGAGACCCCACCTGGAGTACTGTGTCCAGGTCTGGACTCCTCAGCACAAGAAAGACATGGACCTGTTGGAGTGGGTCCAGAGGAGKGCCATGAAAATGATCAGAGGGATCAAATACCTCTCCTATGARGACAGGCTGAGAGAGTTGGGGTTGTTCAGCCTGGAGAAGAGAAGGCTTTGGGGAGACCTTATTGCAGCCTATCARTACTTAAAGGGGGCTTATAAAAAGGATGGGGACAGACTTTTTTGTAGGGCCTGTAGTGATAGGACAAGGGGGAATGGCTTTAAACTAAAAGACGGTAGATTTAGACTAGATATAAGGAAGAGATTTTTTTATGCTGAGGGTGGTGAAACAGTGGAACAGGTTTCCCAGAGAGGTGGTAGATGCCCCATCCCTGGAAAGGTCAGGTTGGACGAGGCTCTGAGCAACCTGATCTAGTTGAAGATGTCCCTGCTCATTGCAGGGGGGTTGGACTAGATGACCTTTGAAGGTCCCTTCCAACCCAAACCATTCTATGATTCTGTGATCCTGTTGAGGTCCTTCTGGATGGCAGCACGACCTTCTGGTATAAGTGGTATAAGCCACTCCTCCTGGTTCTGTGTAATCTCCAAATTTGCTGAGGATACACTCTGCCCCATCATACAAATCATTAATGAGGGTGTTAAACAGGACTGGACCCAGTATTGACCTCTGGGGTACAATGCTAGTTACTGGCCTCCAACTAGACTTTGTGTCACTGACCTCCACTCTCTGGGCCCGGCCATTCAGTCATTTTTCATCCACCTCACTGTCTGCTCATCCAGCCTATATATCAACAGCTTGTCTGTGATGATCTTATGGGAGACAGTGTCAAAGGCCTTCCTGGAGTCCAAGTAGGTAATATCTCTGCTCTCCCCTCATCCACTAGGTCAGTCATTTCATTGTAGAAGTTTATCATAGAAGTTTAGGAGTGACGTTTGCTTTCCTCCAGTCTTTGGGCACTTGTCCCAATCACAATGATCAATGAAAGTTTATCAATAGTGGTCTCACAATGACACCTGCCAGCCCCCTCAGCACTCGCATGTGCATTGCATCATGGCCCATTGACTTATGCATGTCCAGTTTGCTTAAGTATTCTCTATCTTGGTCCTGTTGCACCAGGGATATGTCTTCCTTGCTTCAGCCTTTTCCCCTGGTCTCTGGGTCCTTAGATTTCTGGAARTTGGTCTTACAGGTAAARACTGAGGTGAAAAAGGCACCTCAGCCTTTTCCATGTCCTTTGAAACTGGGGGCCCTGCCCCATTCAGCAGCAGACCCATATTTTCCCTAGTCTGTCTTTGCTCCTTAAGTCCTTATAGAAGCCATTGTTGCCTTTAACGTCTTGTGTGAGATTCAACTCTGGGTGGGTTTTGGCTTTCCTAAGCATGTCTCTGCATGCTCAGACAGTGTCGCTATATTTCTCCTGGGTTACCTGTACCTGTGTCCACCTTCTAGTCTGAGTTTTGCCAGAAACTCCTTGTTCATCCATGCAGGTCTCCTGGGGTTTTTGTCTGACTTCTTGCTTGTTGGGATGGACTGCTCTTGAGCTTGGAGGAGGTGATCTTTGAATATCAAACAGTTTTCTTGGACCCCTCTTCCCTCCAGAGCCTTATGCCGTAAAGCTCTTTCAAGCAGATCTCTAAAGGGGCCAAAGTCGGTTCTCCTGAAGTCCAGCATTGAGATCTTGCTTTTTGCCCTTCTCCCTCCTCTTGGGATTCTGAACTCCACCATCTCATGGTCACTGCAACCAAGGAAGTCAAGGCATATAATCACAGTGAGGTTTGAGAGACCAGGGAAGGTATTTCATTTGACCAAAAAAAGCAGGCAAGTTTTGGGGCATATATACTGAAGAAGTCCTGTATGGAGCTGAAGAATTTAAAATTAATTCACACATTTGGCCTACAATTAACAGGGGAAGAAACTCATTATATTCTAATCCCAGTTTGGCCCCATGATGTGTTTTCTTACATGCAAAGGTTTGGGGTTTTTTTTCTGGCATTTTTGGTTTTTGTTTTTTTGGGGTTTGGGTTTGTTGGGTTTTTTTTAGGTGTGAAAATATTTTTTTTATTTTACAAAGGTATTTCAAGGATATACCATTGAACAACATTTCTAAAGTTCTTTGATTATCTGTGATCAAAGATCCTCTGTAAGTGCAGAGTATCAATTATTGAAAAGAAATTTAGGAACTGATAAGTATTGAGGTATCTTTTCTCTGTTTTAAGGCAGCTATAATGTAGGGAACTTCCTGATTCTTAACAGAGTATCTTTTCTTCTCAAAATTCATTCAGAGGTTAAAGAACACATCAGGRCAGGTCTGTTGCAGATGGAAACTGTAACAGACCTTTAGCTTTATGYTACATCCTGTTAGTTTTTCCACTTCTTCCAACACACGTTCTTACAGGGCAGATCTCATTCTACGGTTTAAAGAATGCTTAACTAGAAATAAACAGTTTCTAATTATCAGAAACCACTGTAGCAAGTATAGTCTTTTGTCTTGAAATTGGTTCTGATATATGCAAGACTGCTGTGCAGTGAATGGCAAGATTAGTTAACTTTAGTTAGCTGAGTTTTGTTGCAGGATTAGCTAAATAGAAATAAGAAAATGCACCAACTATGATCCGAAGTCTTTTTTTTGACATTTATACCCCTTCTCCCTCACCTGTTCAGTTTTTCCATAGTAGCTTTAAGGGTATTTTGTGCCTTTTTTTTTTTTTTTTCCCCCTCAGCAATTAGGCAACATGAGGGGCAGATTACAGGAAATTACGTCAAAGGCAAGTATGTTGGTGCAATATTACCTACATACAAAGAGGGCTGTTTCTCTGAGCGCTGTGGATGTGTGCCAGCTGGGAGGTTCAGAAGTATTTCCTAGCTCCCATGTCTGAAACCTGCTTGTGGCCTTATTGCACACACTTTGTCCATTGAAAGAAAACTTAGATGTGCAGAGAGGGAGGCAATTGCAAAGAGTCAGAACAAGTCCCTGGTCTGTGTGAATAGGAAACTTCAGCAGCAGTTGCAAAGGAGCTGCTTGTATAGAAGTTGAGTTTTACTCTTTTGGTTCATATGTCCCACATTGTCTTTTTAGTCAGAACTCTTTCCAATTATATCTCTTAATTGCCAGCTACTTAGGTAACACAACAAATGTTCCTCTTGTCATCTTTTTGTCTTTCCCCACCTCTAGGACTGTTTCAGAGTCATAAGACTGCACAAACTTATGTTGTTAAACCTTCGGCTCCATTTGCTGGTATTTCCATTTAGCCTTGTTGTGGGCTAGTGGGTTCCACTGTTTCGATTACTGCTGAGCAGAGGGTTGTTTAGTTATTCCTTAATGGAAGCCATTCAGAATTCCTCATGGAATGAAAGGCTCGTCCAGCAGAATAATTGTAGGTAGAATTCTGAAGTCTTATTGTTGCCAGAAATCCTAAGAGTACTAACCATTTCTGCGCTTTTATTTAATTTTGTATCTATATGTGTGTCTGTGTGTGTGTRTATATGTGCATATGTGTATGCCTATAGACATACACACACAACCTTTTACTAAACCCCTACTAACTCTGACATACATATTCAAAATCATTTATTTTACCAAAATGTCACATGTATTTATYGAAGTTCATTCAAATATCAAACTTAGTTTGATTTGCATTTCCCAGGCTTTGACTTTGCTAAGTGCCAAGATATTTGTGTGCTTGGCACTTCCAGAATATAGTGGAAYGTGCATATTTTAAAGGCATCACAATTACTGTGTGATTTCTGCATAATGTAAAGTGATGGAAGTTCTGAATCAGAGAATGAAATTGCACAGATTAGAAGAGCAAATTTAATCATTATCTTAGATTGCAGTAGATATCTAGATCCTCATTTGGATTTCACATCGTATTTTCTGAAAGTATCACAAGGAAATCAGTGAATTTATCCTTGTAACAGTGTGAAATAACATTTTTCCCCAATTAAAGCAATCAAAGCAAAGGAAGGTTGTAGAGTTGAATAAGGAAATATTTTATGCCCCATGCAATTTTACCTGTCATATAAAAGTGGTTAATGCACTAGGTGCAGTATTGCAAGTTCAGATCATAAGCAACTTTTTGAGGATAACATTGATGTTGTCTTGGATACTGGAGCAATGTCTTTAGCAAAAGTTTCTCATTCAGCTTCCTGTTTCAGGCCCCCAAAACATTGTGGAACCTGTATAATTGGGTCTTGGTTTTCATCAGAATGAAACCCCTAACATTCAGAGTTTATCAGCCACACATGAACATATCAATAAGCAAGTAGTAAAGTCATGTTCATGGAAAAGAAACCCTTGAACCAAGCCTCTTCTCTGCCCAATTTGAAAATAAAACTCTATTTTCATAGCCTATTATTCCATTTTATTGAGAATAATATCTGGACCTGAATACTTTCATAATAAAATTTTCAGTTATACCTTTTAAAAAACACTTCAGCTTGGCAAACTGTTTTTCTCATAGACAAAATATTATACTGTAAGAAAAATCCTGGACCTGCTGCACAACATTTGAACTTCTAATGCAACACAAAGATGCCCATTGCTGTCTACTCATAAAAGAGCAGAGTTTCTATTTCAGGTATTCCCGATCAACAATTTATTCCACCTACAAAAAAGATTGGCTACAAAATCCAGAGATTTTTCAAAATGCAATCCATTTTTAAGCTTGTAGAGGAGGTTATATTTGACAAGATCTTTTTTACAGGTATGGGCATGAGAAAATTACTACTTCTTGTTCATCTTTTTTTAATGACACCTCAGATTCTCTGGTAATTATGGGATTCTAGGAGACTTAAGGAAAAACAAAACAGCTAGAGATCACACAGTGCTAAAAGGGTAATCTTCACAGAGTTCTTCTCCTTCCTTTTGCTTCTGACAGAAGAACCTTAACCACAGTGTCACCATCTCATTTTTTATGCATCTGTCTACTTTTTATCACTGCTTCATTTTACATCTCAGCAGGCCTGACTACACTGAGAAATACACCTGCATAAAACCTGCAGGGAACAGAGAAAATACATAAGTAGAGGTAAAAAAGGAAAAGAGAGCTCTCTGCACTCTTATCTCACCTTTTAGCATCTTTCCGTTTCAGGTCTCTTGTGATTCATTCACCCTTTCACTATGTAAAAGGCCAAAGAGAAGCTGCAGTGATACAGCATTCAAGATGAATATCAAGGAGGCAGGGACTCAGAGGTGAGCAATATTCAAAAATCCCATGGGAATAAAGGTCACAGAAAAAGAAGGAGAGATTAAATAGGAGAAGCATAGAGCAATCAGTCAGACAAGTTCCTGCATCAGAGTGGTCTTTGAATAGTAAATGATAGGAAAGGAACCATAAAAACAAGAACACAAAGACAGCATTTTGTGGAGATGTTGCTTTCCTCTGTTGCATTTGCAAACCACGGCAAACAAAAATGTTGTTTTGTAATAAAGCCAAACAGGCTTTTGTTTAGGATTGGCTAAAAAAAATGCAGAGGAAGCTGTTGTATGCTTTTCTAAAGGGCAAGGCATATTAACTTGAGCCCATTATTGAGTTCACATAGCTAGAGAGCTTCCACTGTGTCTTCAGCCAGAAGGTGCAGGGCAGGAACAGGGCAGGAACAGTTTCTTTCTGTGAGAGATCATCTGGGAGCAAATCCCTGTGTCCTGACCCACCACAAAATTATTCTTTTGTCTGCTGCCACGTGTTTTCCATTTCCTTATTGTACCAAGGAAATTTTTGCTGTCGCTGCCAAACACCATCAGTAGGCCATCGTGTGGAAGTTGAAAAAAGGCAAAACAATTCTGCTTTTCCTTTTTGTTTTTCCCTTAGCTCCATCATCTGTGACACTCAGAGCTGTTTTCATACATCCAGAAAACAAAGTTTTGAATAGTTAGGTGGTGTAAATTTTTAATGTGGGGAAAAAGAAAAAAAAGCAACTTTTATTCCACGTGTCATAGGTGGGAAACATAATGAACTGAGAGGAATGTCAGGGGACGCTGACTAGTCACTGTAATTTTCCTTTTCAGACATTTTATTTATTTTTCTCTTCTCCTTCCAGTTCTTAAAAATTGAGCAGAATTTTTGGGTGCTTTTCTTTTTGACTCCCCAACTTGTTTTATAGAAAACATGAAGACACTGTCTTCTCAAAATCAGGTCTTAATTGAATATGTCTTTCTTAGAGAGAATATGCATTAATGCATGTGCTACTATGTGTTGTATGTGATACTGTTGTAGGTGAAAAAATAATTTAAACTGTGAATGCCAGCAGATAATTGGGGTCTGTGTGTGTGGTGAATGTCCAAAACTGAACTTCTGAACACTCAAGCAGAAGCCTGCTGCTTGCTAGCTGCAACCGGTATGGGCTGGTTGTAACTTTTATTAACACCTGCACTGAACAAAAGTGGCAAGTCCTGAATCTTCCAATTAATAAAGAGACATGAGACAGAGTTGGCAATTAGGAAGCTGATTGCATGTTGTGCTTCTGCACACAGACTATTTAGGT
Source organism: Phoebastria nigripes (assembly GCA_035582835.1). Taxonomy (NCBI): domain Eukaryota; kingdom Metazoa; phylum Chordata; class Aves; order Procellariiformes; family Diomedeidae; genus Phoebastria; species Phoebastria nigripes. The sequence continues at coordinate 129,410 of JAYKAV010000183.1, forward strand.
GAGGAAAACTATGGGCTAGTGGTGCAAAAGAAGGGTTCCCAAAAAAGTGGTCTTAGAAGGAAGAAGGGGGACCAGGAAAGAAAAAGGTGAAGACCCTGGCTAGAGGAAAGATTCTGGAAGTGGGGAGATCCTGGAGATGGGGGAGATGCATGGAGAGAAATATCAGGGGATGCCCAGGATGCCAGGGATGCCTGGGACTGATAACTGTCAGTGTGACATGACTTTCTGACTGACCTTCCCGGACCAGCAGCGACCTCCCTGCCAGGAAGGGAAGTTGAGATCTAATGAACATAGCATGGAGGGGGAGTGAGTGAGTGAGTGAGTATATGAGGTAGCCAAGTAGGATAAAAGCTCTCATCTTGTTGGCTCTTAAATAAATTCCTATATCCAGATCCACTACAGGTTGTCTTTTACTTTGTCCTGCCTGTGACAGGTACTATACTGGTACCACAGCTAACCAGTTTACAGCTTGAATGTTTATCTGTAGATTCATTAGCAGTTGCTGCTGTGACTACAATTAAATTTCTCACAAAAATACCAAATTATCTGAAATCTCCATTTTGTAATATAGCAAACTAAAAATGTTGATATTTTGTAAAGTAAAATTATTATACTTCTTAATATTATTTGATATTTTTTATATAGATTTTTTCCAAATATATATATATGTATATAACTTTTCATAAGTTTTAGACTATTACCTCCCTTTTTTTAACCTTTACATCCCTTCCACCAGTCTGAAACCCTGCGGACTACTTTTGGAAGCTGCCTTTTTGTACATGTTTCCCAGCAGGCAGGCAGCTCCTGAAATCTGCAAGTGAGAGCTCTCCTTCTCAGCTAACGGCTGCACGCTGACTACCTATAGCTTTCTGACCCTGTTTCCACAGAAACCACAAGAATATGTTAACTTTAAGCAATCTTATTTGAATAATGGAATGTGTTCAACTTAAACAATATCACTTTTGGTAAAGAAACTGCTGTTCTTTTGGTTTTAGTTTTGCATTATGTGCCTCCCAGCCATTTCATGATTCTTTGTCACTCTACTTCCTTCCTTTCTTAAATGGTAACATTTGCATCAAGCATCTTAAACTAATTAGATGATGCAGTATGTGGTCTGCCCCTAGTAATGTAAAAGTCTAAAGTTGCAAAAGAGCAACTTATTTTTAAAACCAGACTCACCTAGTATTGTTTTGGTATGGACAGAAAGATGGATGAATAACAACCTGAATAGTTATTTATGGAAGAGAACAAAGGAATGGACACCAAGTCTCAGTCCCATCATCTGTTATTGCAGAAAAACATGTTATATAATCCCTCTGATAAACCAATAAATCTCTATATAAAAGTACCTTTTGTCCCATACATCTCTGGGAGGATGTTTGGAATCTCACTTCTGGCAAGGCCAGGCACTTTCTTTAGATTTTTAGCTTAAATATATGGACCTATTTGTTCTTTTGAGGATTGCATCTTTTAGGTTATATCAGTAACAATTCTTTTTTTCTTCTTCCAGGGGAAGCCACACAAGCTTATTACAGAGGCATCTGAAGTATGACAAAGAAAGATACTATGATCACACACATCTTCATGTGTAACCATGTACACCTACCCCTAGCAAAAGACCTGACTCGTGATCTCTGTGATCACACCTCATTGCTCAACAGGTTATTCTTGCACCTTCATTTCCCATTCCCACCTTTCTCTCCCTCATCTAAATGTTGTACAAGGAGTTGCGTAAGGTGTCAGAACAATTCACACAACTCAAATCTCTCCCTTGTTGTCATCATGGAAGATTTGTCCAGTCAAAGACAGGGTAGTGTTCAAGCAATGTTGCAATAAGGCAGACAAACTGTGGTAAATTCTGGAAATATTGATGTTTTACTTATTCTTCTTGGCACATAGTCACCTTCTCAGATGAACATTGACAATATCCTCACCACGTTTCTCATTCAGTTTAGCAAAACAACCAAATTAATTGCATTCCGTCTCATAACAGAGACTCTCCATTTATCTTCTCCTCCTAATAACCTTATCTGTTCTACTTAGACCCGTCTTCTGCTTAGTGAACAGGATCAGAACTGCATCTATTCTGCAGATGACATTTTGGTGGTGCTTCATGCAACAGTTTTAGTATTTCTTAACCTCTACTGGCAATGCCACAGCTGAGATCTTCTTGTATTGTGCGCGCACCTTTTTCTTGCATACAGTGTATGGTTAACTCACTCTAACATGTGATTTTCTTCCTTTCTTATTTCCAACTAACATATCACCATTTATAGCAGAAACTCTTATTATTAGTTCCCAAGTAGATAATCTCACACTCTGTACTGTAACACTCCATACAGTTTTTAGTATTTCAATAATCCAGTTCTTCTGACATACTCTTATGATTTCCCTCTGGATCAATCATGCATCTTCAACAAGTTCAATTTTTGTGTTCCTACTTTTTTTTTTTCCCAACATGCTTAATTACAATATTACCATCAATAAGATTGGCCAGAAGAAAATAACAAAATGGTATTATCATCTCATGAACTAGCCTTACCTAGATTCACTAGAAAATATTGAATGCTAATCAGATAAATGCATTTGAGAGTTATTAACATATAAATGAGAAGTTGAGGAATGTAAGCATAGCCCACTGTATCCTGCTGAAAGGTAGGACTACCACTACTATTAAAATGCAAAGAGCGATGTCACTTAACAGTGTCCGCTGGGGCTATTATGCTTTGGTGATTACTAAAGAGAATTCTGAGTAGTACCTTTAACATAGCCTATGAGTCTGTATTAAAACAAATAGGTTAATAGAACAGAATAAAAGAGCTGTAACAGAAGATCTATGTGTCTTAGGATAGAATTACCTGAACACCGATGTAAGAGGTAGCTAGTAAATTCTGCAGTTCATATTCCAAGCCACAACTGGATTCAGGATAGGGTAAAAATCAATATGAAGTATAATATTTTATTTTTTGATGATTGCAAATAGTTCATATTGAATTAATTCAGTAAAATGATATGTTACTTATCTCCACTGCTGCCTTGCCTTATGGTAGATAGATAGTGCCTTCATCATATTCTAGACAGTCAGCTTCACAGAGATTACATTTCCCATGATGTAATGCAGATTTGCAAATTCTACAGATCCAGTGGGGGCTTTTAGAACAGTCGTAAATTTCAGGGGCTACTCCCATGCCAGTTAAATAAATTATGACCAGGAATGTTCCTGGGCATTGAGGACAACCAAAAGAGAAAGGTCCACATGGTTGTAGTAGCAAATTCTTTTCCTTCCAAAGTAGGTTGCATGCAAACTCTTTATTGACAGTGATCCCTGAGGTATTTTAACTGTCACAGTGTGCCTGGAAATTGTTTGAAAAAGTGTCAGATTGAGTGAACCAAAAGCATGCTGGGGTATGTCCTATCAAACCATGAGGATAGACAATAATTTTCTTGACTCCAAGGATGTTCCCAGGTTAATTTGGTGAGGTGTAGCATAGGTCTACTGTAGCCCACAGTGACCATGCAGGAGGCTCCCAACACGCTGTGGGGAGGTCATGGCCAGGCCCACTCTGGCCCATGGGAGGCCACACCAGAGCAAAGCCCCCATCATGATGCACCCATGCCTGGGGCTGATGACGGCCCTGCTGTTCCAGGTGCCAACCCATGGGCTAATGTCCTGACCCAGCCTTGGCCCGTTCTTGTCCATACGGAGATGCCTGATGCCTGTGGCTGGGGTCAGCACCCTGGTCCACAGGGAGCTGTTCTGCCCCCTATGATGCCCTAATTGTGACTCAGTAGAGCTAAAAGAAGTGTTTCAAATTTGGGGAAAATGTATTTAGCTCTAAAATATCTAAACAAACAGTATATTTCTGAGTCAATTTCTAAATTTTTGTGAAACAGTCAACACTTCAAATTTCCATCTTGATTTGGGATTCAAACAAGAAGTTGAATTGTCAAATTTCCTACAAGGAGAAAAATGCAGCTTTTCTCAGTTCTACATATAGCGAGGGTTTAAAAGGCCAAAGAAGAAAAGGAAAATGTCTATCGGTGATAAGAAAGAAAATTCAGTAAAATATCCAAGCTTCAAAGTGTTAAATGTTCTGCAAATTAGAAGCTAAGGATGATTGCAACCTGACTTACATAGGTATAAGCCATGAGCAATATTAAATGCATCTGATATGATTCTCTCTACCCCAGCTCATATTTGCCTTGTAGCTAATGTTGTACAAATATCATTACTGAATGATCACCTAAGTATAAAGATGCATGTATGACATTTAATAGAATCAGAGAATAGAATAGTTTGGGTTGGAAGAGACCTTTAACGGTCATCTAGTCCAACCCCCCTGCCATGAGCAGGGACATCTTCAACTAGATCAGGTTGCTCAGAGCCCCGTCCAACCTGACCTTGAATGTTTCCAGGGATGGGGCATCTACCACCTCTCTGGGCAACCTGTTCCACTGTTTCA
>JAYKAV010000183.1:134847-170771 GCA_035582835.1 Phoebastria nigripes
TAGAAGGCCACTAGGTCGGTCAGGCAGGACTTGCCCTTGGTGAAGCCATGCTGGCTGTCTCAAATCACCTCCCTGTCCTGCATGGGCCTTAGCATAGCTTCCAGGAGGATCTGTTCCATGGTCTTCCCAGGCACAGAGGTGAGACTGACTGGCCTGTAGTTCCCCGGGTCTTCCTTTTTCCCCTTTTTAAAATGGGGGTTATGTTTCCCCTTTTCCAGTCAGTGGGAACTTCACCAGGCTGCCACGACTTCTCAAATACGATGGACAGTGGCTTAGCAACTTCATCTGCCAGTTCCTTCAGGACCCGCGGATGGATCTCATGGGGTCCCAGGGACTTGTGCACCTTCAGGCTCCTCAGATGGTCTCGAACCTGATCTTCTCCTACAGTGGGCGGCTCTTCATTCTCCCAGTCCCTGCCTTTGCCTTGTGCAGCTTGGGTGGTGAGGCTCGAGCACTTACTGGTGAAGACTGAGGCAAAAAAGTCATTGAGTACCTCAGCCTTCTCCGTATCCTGGGTAACCAGGTCTCCCGTTTCCCTCCGGAGAGGGCCCACATTTTCCCTCGTCTTCCTTTTATCCCCGACGTACCTATAGAATCTGTTCTTGTTGCCCTTGACGTCCCTGGCCAGATTTAATTCCATCAGGGCTTTAGCTKTCCTAACCTGATCCCTGGCTGCTCGGACAATTTCTCTGTATTCCTCCCAGGMTACCTGTCCTTGYTTCCACCCTCTGTAGGCTTCCTTTTTGTGTTTGAGTGCGTCCAGGAGCTCCTTGTTCATCCAYGCAGGCCTCCTGGTGTTTTTGCCCGATTTCCTCTTTGTTGGGAKGCATCGYTCCTGAGCTTGGAGGAGGTGATCCTTGAACATTAACCTGCTTTCTTGGGCCCCTCTTCCCTCCAAGCCTTTGTCCCATGGCACTCTACCAAGCAGACCCCTGAAGAGGCCAAAGTCTGCTCTCCTGAAGGCCAGGGTAGTGAGCTTGCTGTGCGCCCTCCTTGGTGCCCTAAGGATCTTGAACTCCACCATTTCATGGTCACTTCAGCCAAGGCTGCCCTTGTCCTTGAGCTTCACATTCCCCACCAGCCCCTCCTTGTTGGTGAGAACAAGGTCCAGCATAGCACCTCTCCTCATTGGCTCCTCTACCACTTGGAGAAGGAAGTTATCATCGACACATTCCAGGAACCTCTTGGATTGCTTATGCCCTGCCGTGTTGTCCCTCCAACAGATATCGGGGTGGTTGAAGTCCCCCATGAGGACCAGGGCTTGTGAACGTGAAGTTGCTCCTATCTGTCTATAGAGGGCCTCATCCGCTTAGTCCTCCTGGTTGGGTGGCCTGTAGCAGACCCCCACCGCAATGTCACTTGTCCCTGCCTTCCCTTTAATCCTGACCCATAAGCTCTCAGTCGGCTCCTCATCCATCCCCAGGCAGAGCTCCATGCWCTCCAGCTGCTCATTGACACAGAGRGYGACACCCCCTCCTCRTCTCCYCYGCCTGTCCTTCCTAAAGAGCCTGTATCCCTCCATCCCAACATTCCAATCATAGGAGCCATCCTACCACATCTCCATGATGCCAATAAGGTCGTAGCCCTGCAGGCGTGTGCACGTCTCTAACTCCTCTTGTTTATTCCCCRTGCTACGGGCGTTTGCATAGAGGCATTTAAGTTGTGCCCCTGATGAAGCTGCCTTACTGGCTGGAGTTCCTTTGTGCTGCTCTTCAGGGGCTCTCCTGCTGACCTGTGATCCTTCTCCAGACTCTGGGCATCTATTGCTGGCCCTGGCATCAAACTGGTAGGATTGGGATGGATTGTGGTTGCCCTCGCCTGGCATCTCTAGTTTAAAGCCCTCTTCACCAGCTTGGCAAGTCTATCACTGAAGATGCTCTTCCCCTTCTCTGACAGATGGACCCCGTCAGGCCCCAGTAGACCAGGCTTCTCAAAGTGAGTCCCATGGTCTAAGTAGCCAAACTCCTGGCTGTGGCACCAGTCCCGTAACCATTTGTTGACTCGCCAGATTTGACTGGCCCTTTCAAACCCCTTCCCTTTGACCGGCAGGATTGATGAAAAAAATGCCCGCGCTCCAGATTCCCTTACCGCTGCTCCCAGGGCTCTGTAATCCTTCTTGATAGTCCTCAGACTACCCCTGGCTGTATCTCTGGTGCCTACGTGAAACAGCAGCAGCAGGTAACAGTCAGTGGACTGTACGAGGCTTGGTAGCCTCTCGGTGACATCCCTGATGCGAGCCCCCAGTAAGCAGCACACCTCTCTAGAGAGTGTGTCAGGTCGGCAAATGGGTGCCTCTGTACCTCTCAGAAGAGAGTCGCCTTTCTCCCCTTATTAATCCTAAGAAATAGTACCTTATTTCAAAGAACCTAGGAACAYGAAGAATGCTTGTAACTATTTAAATCAAGCTATCTACATCATTCTTTTATCTTGTAGCAAGATTTTATCAAATTTTAAAAAATTATTTCTCTTTATAATGTATACTCCTCTACACTCCTAGAGGCTTCAGAGTGCTAAGTCTCCTATTAAAAATACTTTACACCCAGAGCAAGCATAAAAACAGAAGACTGGATTATTTCATACAACATATACACATCATGTAATTGACTGAACAAACGAAAGGTATCTACTATTTCAGCAGCTGGAGCAGATTGCCATTTAACAGAATAACACTGTATTCTAAATTATGGGTTACGTTAAGGGTTTAAATAGTCCTGTAATAACTACAAAAGCTCAAGCCCATGATAGAATTCTAAAGAAAAAAAGAAAATTCATGAAGAGATACCACCTACCAATGGGATGTCAACATTCTCGGGAGGAGAGAGGCTGATCAAAGAGATGCGATTGCTTTTCTACAGAGAAGATTCAAGATATAGGCATCCAATAGATTGCCTGGAAGGTGTGCATACTGAAGCAGAGGACACTATATGGAGTGTCCCTTTCTTGTGGACAGTACAAATGCCACCCTGTCCAAAATCTACAGTTTTTCAGATTTCACATAAAGTGATGGAGCACAGGGAGCAAACGATTTCTGAAGAAACATCATCTTAAATTATTTAAAACTTTATAGACAATAACATCTTCAACAGAAACCAGAGTGGAACACTGGTATAAAACGGTATCTCCACTGTGTTGAAACTTTGATGAACAGCCACATTTAAATCCTGATTGCATAAGCATTCTTATAAAGGGTAGCAATTAACTTGCATGGATTGCCATTGAGAAGGAATGAGGAGGAAGGGAAACATCTTGAAAGAAAGAGATCTTCAAACTGAAGAGTTTTTATACTTTCTGAGAATATAATTTTACTCGYGGCCRGTCATGAGCGGTGTCCCCCAGGGCTCAGTTTTGGGGCCGGTCTTGTTCAATATCTTTATCAACGATCTGGACGAGGGGATTGAGTGCTCCCTCAGTAAGTTTGCAGATGACACCAAGTTGGGCGGGAGTGTCGATCTGCTCGAGGGTAGGAAGGCTCTGCAGAGGGACCTGGACAGGCTGGATCGATGGGCTGAGGCCAACTGCATGAGGTTCAACAAGGCCAAGGGCCAGGTCCTGCACTTCGGCCACAACAACCCCATGCAACGCTACAGGCTTGGGGAAGAGTGGCTGGAAAGCTGCCTGTTGGAAAAGGACTTGGGGGTGCTGGTTGACAGCTGGCTGAATATGAGCCAGCAGTGTGCCCAGGTGGCCAAGAAGGCCAACGGCATCCTGGCCTGTATCAGGAATAGTGTGGCCAGCAGGAGYAGGGARGTGATYGTSCCCCTGTACTCGGCACTGGTGAGGCTGCACCTTGAATACTGTGTTCAGTTTTGGGCCCCTCACTACAAGAAGGACATTGAGGTGCTGGAGCATGTCCAGAGGAGGGCAACGAAGCTGGTGAAGGGTCTGGAGAACAAGTCTTATGAGGAGCGGCTGAGGGAACTGGGACTGTTTAGCCTGGAGAAGAGGAGGCTGAGGGGAGACCTTATCRCGCTCTACAACTACCTGAAAGGAGGTTGSAGCRAGGTGGGTGTYGGTCTCTTCTGCCAAGCAACTAGCRATAGGASGAGAGGAAATGGCCTCAAGTTGCRCCAGGGGAGGTTTAGATTGGACATTAGGAAAAATKTCTTTACTGAAAGAGTGGTTAAGCATTGGAACAGGCTGCCCAGGGAAGTGGTGGAGTCACCATCCCTGGAAGTATTTAAAAGACGTGTAGATGAGGCGCTTGGGGACATGGTTTAGTGGGCATAGTGGTATTGGGTTGAYGGTTGGACTAGATGATCTTAGAGGTCTTTTCCAACCTTTATGATTCTATGATTCTATGATTCTCTTATCACCTAAACGTCAAGGTTTCCCCCCCCCAGTAAATTTAATTGGATTGAAAAGAGATTGGGTGTTGAAAACCACAGTGGGGAGGGAATGAATGAGAAATGGAATGCTGTTGAGAGCGGGAGGGACTCTAGGAATATTTTTAAAGTGAAAAGTGAAATTTTGTACACTTTGCAAAGTCTGGAGATCACTCTCACCTTTTTTATTGTAGTCCACATTTGGGAATAAGTTGTATCCAAACCCGTCTGAATGTGTTCCAATTTTTCTTCCCAAATGGAAAAAAGGAATAAGAAGTGATGCAACTTTGGACACAAATTGTTCCATTCAATCCAAAACATTTCAGTTTGCACAGTTTGCAAGGCGGGCAGGGGAGATGACGTTGTGTATTCACAGACCTTGAGACAGCTGCACGATTATAGCTGCATGTGGACCTTGAGGTTCATAAGGCTTGAAAACAATGTACATGAGGCTCTCATGTTCAGGTTTAGCACATGGCTGGAGCACAGGGATGTGCAAGTACTTGAATCCCATAAGGGAGGAACTACAAAAAGTGCTGAGGCTGATGTTATCAGTTACTCCAGGCCTCATATATACAATCTGTTCAGCTTGGGTCCATCTCAGAAAAGATTAATGGGACCTCCTAGAGGATTATTCCCCCTGCCCTAAAGCATGATGTTTTCAGTAAGTAGTCCATAATATCCAGAGGAATAAAATGGATTTATGACCCAGATTCAAGTTTATGTCCTTCCTGATGACATTCCTATCCATTGGGATAGTCATCAGGACACAAAAATCCAATTTTTCAGGTTACTACTATGTACTAACAAGTGAAACAGTTGCTATAATAACTCTTTAAGTATTCCCTGTGAACCGGTAGAGTTCCAAAGGGGATCTGCAAAGTTACCATCCAAGAATGTCATTTGCCTTTAGACTGATGCAGTCAAGTACGAATCTATTCTTTTCCTCTTCAGAGATTTGAATAAAATTCTTGAAGCTTTCAGGTGAATGTCCTTCTCTCAGAATATTGAAATTTCTTAAGTTCTTCTCTTAGGAGCTCTTTTGCTATTTATAGTCACATTAAGYGTCACCAGTGTAGGCTGAAGTCTCTGAAAAAAGAGAATTTGCAGCTCTCTGATGTTGAACAAGTATCTTAATTTCTTCTTTTTTTGTTCAAAGAGCTCGCACATATATCCTAGTTTATCATCTATATATGATATTATAATCATATATATGATATGATAATCATATGTATGATATATATGTGGCATGATAATTTTATATGTGTGTATATATATAAAGTTAGCTAATAGTATTTATAAATCTGTATTAAATTCACCAAAAAGTTTTGGGATGACCAAATTTTAGCAAGTCTACTGTTCACACAGAATTTTTCTCTGACTCTTGATGAATACCTAGTAAACATCCTTGTTAGCAATCTCTAAAATCATGACCTAGCAGTTTTAGATGTTTACTTTCATCATATTTTTCTTTCAGGTGATTCATCTAGCAAAATTTCCCGCAAAGGCACTAAAATCTCATACACTCTACACACACATGCTTTGGTAAAATGTTCTTTGCTGGTACAGGAAAGATGGAAAAGGAGGTAAAAAAATCAAAGCAGAGGCTAAAACACACAGTATTACCTCTACAGAAATGTTAAGGGTTTGACTGAGATTTCTGAATGACAGCAGTTGTGTCACTTCCCAATTTGTCTTTTTTTCAGAGCCAAGTTCCAGCCTCTTGTCAGCCTCTCCTCCACGCAGACTCTTGGGGATCTTCTTGGGTTTACTTAGTTTCTGCACGGCCTACAATCCTGGATATAAGTTTCTAGTAAAATACAATGATAAACAATACAAAAATGAAATGTAAATATGCTGTCTACTGCTAGCAAAATGAATTAAGCTTACAAATATACAGTAAAAAATAAAAGGAAAAAATATATATTCTTAAATGTGTTCATATCAATTAAAGGAAAATTCATACATGGAGAATCCAAAATTTCCCAATGACTACCAAGCTAAGAAATAGAGATGTATTTTGAATGACAGAGTGTAAAAGGCTTGCCACTTGAAAAGCTCTTTTGAAGCTGTTTTCATGTAGCTCGTCTGTGAAAATGTTCTCTTTCCAGGAAGGCTTGTACCCCTCCTTTTTCCTTTCCTCAAAGGGCTTCCAAGGTAGAGTTTGGAGTGTTGCAAAAGAATTGCTCTCAGGTTTCTGCCAAGGAGATGCAAATGAGACTTCAAGCCCCCCTATTGCTAGGTTCTGCATACACATGTAGTAAAGATTTAAACTACAAGGCCTTGACCCTGCAAATACTTACACAGCTGCTGCTTAACTTCTTGAATTTTAATAGATTCTTTGAATTAGCTAGAAAAATCAGGCAGGTGTGTAAGAGTGTGGGATCAAGGCCTGGTTTACACCACGCAGTGAAGCAAAAAGGAGTATGTAGAATAAGATATGCAATTTGATAAGCTGTTATTATCTAATTTAGTTACTAAGCCATTACTTTGATATTAAACTCTTTGGAACAGAGTTTGTGTTCTTATCTTGTATCTGTAGAGCAGTGACTTTCTGATCTGTAACAGGAATTATTAATACAAAGAAACCGTATATACAAAGAAACCTTTATATTTTCTCTGAAAGAAAGAAATATTTTTGAATCAAACTGTGTCTTGGCCTAGAGCTTCTCAAATATAACATTTTGTTCTCTTGTCACACAATATACAATTCATACTGATTAAAAGTATGTTTGCTATTTAAAGGGTATACCTATAAATGCATATAATGAGCAGTCTGCATTATGAAAGTAAAGATTTGTTTTATGAAGGACAATTAAAAATAGCAAATAAAACTCATAGTGTGAAGGTTAAATTGTAAAAAGTCAAATGATGGTGAGGATTGGAAATCTAATGATTAGGAAACAATCCATTAGTGCAAGGTAATATTGTTTAACTATCCACACTATTTATTCCACAGCATATTTTATCTCACTAGAGTGTAAAGGCCTCCAAAATATTCTTTTTATCCTTCCAGTGAAATCTGTACTTCACTTGGTCAGTGAGACTTGGTCTTTTCACAAGACAAGCAGCTCCTAGCAAGTCTTTTCAGCTTCAGCGAAGAAAACGATAACAGGATCATCCTTGATTATGCTGTTGCTAGTGTTTGCTTGGTTGGTTTGGCCTGTTTTTCCAGGTGGGGTGGTTGCTAAAGGAGAAGCTGAACTGGGGCATTAGACAGTTTGYCTTCAGTTCAGTGATCTGGATATTTTCATAGGAGATAGGAGATTATATTCCCTATTTCCTTCAACTAAGGAAAGTCTAAAATCCTTATCTTCTTCTGCACCATGTGTTCCAGTTACCAGGAAATCATCAGGGGAAAAGAGAGTGTGTTGCTCTTCTGGCAGATGTGTCTCCAATTCAAAATAGTGACCTCATTCTCCCCTCTCAAACACAGTTCTTTGGAAGAATAACAGTAGTCATTTACCTTCTGGAAAACAGTTGGGCGTTGGACTCTTGAGAGGGCTTAAAAGCATCTCTGTAGCCCTGCAAGTTTGTCCACTCTAAGGATAAAGAATGAAACAGAGATACCATCCCCCTTTCCCATGCTTAGAGCTTCCAAATGATTCTCTCCATAATGGGATCAGTATGGGGATGGATCAGATTGTCCTTATGAGGCAGCTAATTCTTTTCTTATCCTCCACTGGAAGATGTACCTATCATCTCCAAAGAGATTGCACTTTAAAGGTAGAATGCATTTTATCTTCTGTAGTCTGTCATTTGCAAGCACTTACATTTCCTATAATATTTATTACTGGATTGTAACTAGACAACTATGCAAATATTAACAGAAGAGCTGGCTGTGAGTATTTACCTTTACTGAGAAACATCAAATTTTCAGAAAAAAAGGTTTCACCCCATACTGGAACATTTATTTATTTTAAAATACCAATAAAGGAATTTTTCAAAACAATTTTATTTAAGCTCAATCAAAATATTATACTTGATCTGATACTGACCTTTAAGAATAAGTGATTTGTTCAGACAAACTAAGTCCAACTCTAGCCTATACACAATAAATAGATTTCCAAGCAAAAAAGGTTCAGAGTTCTGTTCCGATACAGTTAAGGTTTTGACTCATACGATATTCTGATTTGGATGAAATAATATTTTTCTAATGAAAAATATTCCATGTTTTGTATAACCCTATTTCTAAGGATTTGATTCCTTATATTTTCCTGCTCTCTTGAGTATAAAATTATTTGTTTTCTGCAGGGAAGAAAGATCAAATTCTGTTTCTACCTTGAAACCAGAAGATCTGGTTATAGATCTTGTCATATGTAATTGTTATATGATCTTTATAGATCATAACATTTTTATTTTTTTGAGGTACTAGAAAGTAACTTTTGAGTGACATAATCTGGCATGCTGTTGAGATTTTTTTTTTAAAGTGGTAAGAATGCCAGATTTATACATTAGAATCTCATATTTTCCCATATTTTTACTGTTGGTGTATCAAGACCTTTTTCTTGTTTTACATTAATGCCACATTATACCACCTACTAATGAAAATGGATATAAAATAAATTACATCACTCTTATTCATACATATGCACTTTAAAGCTCCTGAAAATTACCAGGATAACATAAATCAGCTTACCTTAGATGAGAATCAAGTACTTATTATTTATATCACATCAAACATTTATATATTTTTAAGCAGAAATCTTCCTTGAAGTAAGGAAAAATTATTTCCTTCTAAAAAGTTATTCTGTGTTGAGCATCACCATAATGGCAGCTGCCAGCACATGTGTGTCAGCTATTTTGAAAGTAATTTACCTGATGGTACTGAGATAGATCAAGCATTTAAATAATGATATACCTTCAGGATCTGCGTGCTTCAGTTTAGGTGTGTAAATATATGCATGGTGAAGAGAAATGCAAGAAATGATGTGAAAAAGCCTTGTGAGTAGAGTTTTTGTTTTCCCGGGAGTGGAATCTGAATCAGTATGGCAGTGATTTTTTTATTTCCACATAGTCAAGCAGCAGCTAGTTTGCAGATACGCACTGCAACTGTCTGAAAGCTAATGAAAACCAGCAAGCCTTTCCTTTGTTTTATAATACTTAAGATTTATTAATGTTTCTTGGAGACGTAACACAATATAAAAACAGTTTGGTTAGAATAAACTTGTGTTGAATAAGTAACTTCAGTCCCAAATATATTTTGTGGAGAATAGCAAAAGGTATTTTTTTCCCAAAGTAGAATTATCTCAATAGTTGAGGATTTCTYTTAGCATGTAGGAGGATGAGATTTAAATCCTTGCTCCTTTGACTTCGTTGCGGGATTTGAACCTGGAGATTTAATGTGCTATGTGGTGCTCAGTCCTGCTTTCTTACTAGCAAAACAAATTTTAAACTACTTTTCTATTTTTGCAATTTGAATACATCCAGAGAGTTCCTATGATTAGGGACCAACAAGAACTTGAATATGGACCTTTCAAGGTCCATAGGAATCCCAACCACTGCCAAGATCTATTAGCTAGGAGATAGAATATTCTAATTTATTTCTGATTAAAAAACAAACAAACCACAAATCCACAAAACCAAAACCTCCTGTTTTCTTTCCACAAACAAATGTAAACAACTTCCAAAACCCTGAAGTTTTACAGAAAATATAATTTTTATTTTCTGGCCTCCCCTACTGCCAGTGATCAGCTGCTACAAATGAATAAGTGCAAACTCTTTTTATTTAGTTCTTCTGGGATGTGCTGATTGAGATAATGAAGGTTTAGAATGATGATTTGTCATTTGTCCATTCTCCTACTGGGTGTCACAGCTCTAGACTTTACCACTGCCATATATTACTAATGCAGGTTAATTTTACATTCAGGAAGCAGAGAAGTAGTGATAGATAATAATGAATCATACAGAAGGACRAAAGGCATAAATATTTAACATATAAGGCTGAAAAAAGTGAGAATAAGACAAATAAAAGGTGTAAGGRCTGCAATCAGAATGTGCCTGGAAATAGGATGAATTTCAGGAAGAGGACGTAGAATAAAATAACATACACACAGGTCAAATTAACATTAAAGTGGGTTGGCAACAAAAAGGAATGCAACAATGGAAATCTTGGTTAGTATGAAAATGTTATGCTAGGTTCTGTACATCTCATAACAAGGATCATGTTCTGCCCAGAAGGTTTGCAGTGCTAATGGGCAAAAAACCCAAAGAATTCAAAGAAGTGGAATTAAGATACAGAGAAATCAAGCCCTGAGGGTGCAATCATTTTTATGAGTTAGAAGGAAGATGAGGAGGACATGAAGGTGCCCAGCCCTTCTTGAGGAGAGATATAAGACAACTTGAGGTGTGCTCTGAGATCAGTGTCCTGCATGGTGGAAAGAGCTCAACCAAAGTGATGATATATGGTGCCCTTTTACCATCCTGCTCCCCTGGACTCCTTAAATTGCCCCAAAGCCCATTAGCCCAGAGCTCCCTGCTTTTCATTAAACACAGTACTTCTGACCTCATAACAACATTCGTCTCAGCTGTGCCCTCCACTCTTCTTATGCTTCACCTGTGCTTCCTAGTTTGTCTAAAAGTCCCCAAATTTCCACTCAAAAGCTGCCTCTATTTGCTTACACCAACTTAATCCTCACCCAATCCTTTAAACCTCCTCCCTCCCAAGGGGTTTAGCATTTGATTCCCAAGTCTCCTGGTCCCAGCCCTCATTCCCACATGACTAGTATTGCCAGTCCTCCCAAAACTGTGGCTATGTTGCATCCCACACCACTTTAGTTACCAGGAAATTTTGCTGCTCTCCCTAATTGACTGCTGGTGACAGGCAAATCCTGACTCTTTTGGGAGCAAAAATGGCCCGGTTCTTGCATTTTCTGGGGATGTCACAATCCAGGATGCTGAAGACAGTTATCAAAATCTATCTGAACAAAAGATTGGGGAAGAATTGACCACTATCTTTCAAAAAACATTGATTTTCTAGAAAAGCAACAAAATGCCTTAACCCTATGCCATGGTGAAAAGACTAAAGGTTGATCACCAATGGCTTCTGTCTTGCAAAAGGCCCAGAGCTGAGGAGTCCTGATTTTGTTCTAAGCTGATTGTACATTTGTTGTAGTCAAGGAGAAATATGAATTGCAATACTACAGTTCAGAAATGGCAAGCTATCTGAAGGATGAATCCCCTTCAGGAGTAGCCTCATCTCACCATTGATTCTCCTCCTCCCCTTCCTGTATGTAGAAACTCAAACCACTGTGCTTTCCTTCATTAAGAACAAGCAAAAAACAACAACTTTATGCAAAATTGAGCTGTTTTGCTGGCAACCAAAATGTCAGGGTAAAACCAGGCAGATCAGCCACCTAAGTGAACATTAAGGTAGAAAAGCATGTACTCTGCTGATGTTGAATCCTAAAGAGAAAGTAAAACCCACACAAGACTTCACCTGAAAATCTAGAGGGAGGGATGTCCAGGAAGGGAAGGTCATTCTGTTGACATCTGGTGGAGTGAAGGAGAAAGAGGTAAAAAGAACTGATGAGCAAACTAAAACATGTTTGCTTTGCACATGGAGAGATGTAACAACTGAGAGGCACCTGAGTGTAAAAAGAAGTCGCTTTACAACAAAGGTAAAGGTTAGTAACACAGAACTGTACTAGGCAGCTCTGAATGTGCCTGTGGTGAGTCCTCACACAACTGATGGCTTTTACTTCCAGAACTGAAGCACAAAGGCTAAAGGCTGGAAAAGAGAGTAAGAAGGCAGGCAACCATATGCAACCTTTATGAGAGACAGAAGAAACTGCTTAAGATTTTTTGTGAGCGTAAGAGGCTGCAGTTAGTTCACAACACTGCACCAGCTCTGCTGAGAACTGAAAACTGCAGGTAAAGCTACCAAAGTTACCTTCATCAGCTTGTGAAGTACCAGCGCAGTGCAAGGCAAGGCTTGTTGAAGCAAGTAGCAAGGCAAAAAGTGGCATTAGGTTAGCATAAAGCGTAAGATTTTCTTTAGAGAAGACACCTTAAAATAGCATGTTATGCTTCAAGAATTGGTTATCATTATCATGTTCATCTGTGTTGTAAGAGTTTTTACTTCCTTAATTAAAATATTGCTTTTTAAGCTATTCGATTCACATTTGTGAGTGTGAAAAATTAGCTCCCAGAACACCAGGAAGTTTAGTATAACTCTCCCAAGAGTTTTTGTAGTAATCATCTCCTCAAATTTAAATCAAATTCTTGCTGCCAATCAAGACCTGGCAGAAGAGTTGCAGTGGGAAAACCAGGCATATGGAGTAAGCGTCTGTGGTGCAAATAGAAACTAAGCCAAGATCTCTTGAGTCCCTGTCTTACCTTAACTGCAAGACTCCCAGGTGCCTCATATTTAGCAGATGTGGGTACTCCTGTTTAAGTCATAGTTTCTGTAGTCCATTTTCCTTTTACTTTTAATGTCTTTTTTCTGGCTCAGATGTGAGAGAACTAAAATAAAGACAGAAAGTATCAGCAGTAACACTGACCTGCACAAGATGCCAAATAAACAACTGAAAAATTAAATTGTCTTGTGTAATTTCTTATGCTTAACAGAGGAACTTATTTATCAGGCAGCTAGCTAATACAATATATCTTAAATCTAGCACCTGATGAAATTTTAGCTCATAAACATCTACAATATTATATGTTTGTATTTCTGTAGTACTCACATTACTTAAGTGGGATTGGTTCACAACTGGGGAAATACATTAGGGTTTGAAAAGGCTAAAAGTCCATTAATTCAAGTGAGATGAACTCCTTTTTCTAAAACCAGATCCATAAAACATGTTGCCATAAATGGGGAAAATTTGACAAAAGTACCACTGAGGCTTAATTACATTTTTGGAGTGGCTCCATGCTACAGCACACAAAGAACGTTGACCACTCTTCAATTTTAATGAAAAATAGCCATGTTTTCTTCCAGGGTCAGAGAGCTCACTACGCTTAATTAACTAATGATTCCTGTGATGCTGATTTTTCAGCCATGAAATGTTGTTTGGCCAAGTTGCTCCAACATACCTATAAAAAAGAGCAAGAGTGACTTTAAGCAACACTTCAATTCCCTTAATCCTAAAAAAAAATCATGCTAGTCTTCTCCCTTGCTGTAAGTGAGAACAATTTACACGCAGCCCTCTTCTGTAACAACTAGTTTCAAAGAGTAGTCCCAAAGGTGGGGAAACAATAGTTTTGCCTGCCAAATGTATTTAATTCAAAACAACTTGAGCTCAGCTAACTTCTGCTGAGCTGATGGCAGTGTTTCACTGGAATTTAACTAGACTTTTTGCAGGTCTGGGACCTTGAAAAATGAGGGGAACCTGAGCCAAGGGCAGACATGTCTGAGAACTCCAGTAGCTGAAATATCACAAAAAAATAAATTGACTTGGACCAAAATGAAATCCAGTGTATATATCATTTTGAGTGGGGGAATGCAGTTTATTCACATCATTTTGAAATAAAATAAACAAAAAATAAACTGATGCTGGATCAGTCTGAAATGGTTGATTCATTTGCCTCTGAAATACTGAAAAACTGTTTTCTTTCAGTTTAAAAAACAAAAAATGATATTTCAAAACAAAAATATTGCATTACAGCTGTCAAAAATGACATGTTTGGACACTTATTTCCAAAACAAAATATTAAAATGAAGTATATTTACAAAATTTGAAATTCCTTTTTTCTCATAAAAGTACTAATAATTTATATCCCCCTAAAATTCATTTTTGGGACCAAATTGCCATGGATTAAAAAATGTATCTAGCTCTGTGGATAGGGCACAAGGAGCCTCCACAGAAGCAGGATTCTATTAATTTTTTTTTTTTTTTTTTTTTTTTTAAGAATTGTAAAGTTCTATTAATTAAAAAATCTCTCTTGATTTTTTTTCCTGTCTGTCTCTTCCACTGAACTTTCCCAGATGGTACTCCCTTGTTAAGGATCCTAGAGGTTAATTTTTTGTTCCATATTATTATTTTGTTACTCTTGGTAGCAATTGTCTAGATCCATGTAAGTAGATGATATTTTACTCTCTTTTTTAAGGATTCTAAAAAGACCCCAAACAAAAAAACAAACAAACAAAGAAACCCCTTAATCTGTGCTTACATGGCAGTTGTCACCCAGAGCTTACCATCATCTATAGATGTGTAATACAAAGCATGTTACCACTATCCTCACCCCTACAGGGAACCCAATAGCTGATCCTAGAAACCAAGACTAATGTTGCCCAATATACAGATTTTCTCTGAAGTGCTCTAATGTGGCAGAGCACCCAGTTCCCACTCTGTCTTACAAAAATTGAGCTCATGATTATAACCTTCCTTGCATGTAGATTTACCTTCAACTATAAGAATTCCTAAGAATCTCATGCAGAGCCAACAATTCTGTTTTATCCACCATTTCTGCCCTGGCAAAAGATCACTAAACCACTGTACTCTACAGAAATTTAACTGCTGGTATACTCTCCCTTCCTCCACTGACACCAAAGAAAGAGTATGTGAGAATAATAGTAGCCATAGACTGCCCTAGTTTGCATTAGGGCCTTTGCCTTCAGTCAGTCTGAATTATTTTCACCATTATCATTTAAAACATTGAAACCATATATTTCATTTGCTTTGCAGTCTTGCAGCACTATCTGGGCTATCAGTGCAAGAAGGGAAAAGTCATTAAGAAAAGGATTAATTCTGAGAAATGGCAAATTGAATTATTGATTGAGAGGTTTCCTGATACTTCACCTAATCCCAGAAAAAAATARTTTGTCTGCTTTTGGAAAGCTTTCAAACATTTAGAAGTCCCCTTTCCATTACAAAAAGGAGATGTTGTATAAATAGCCTATAAGAATTATTTCATTTTATCACACATAATTATCTTAGATTGTGTGCAATGCTTAGTCCTGAGGAACTGGCCATTATTGATGCTGTGATGTATAATGTAGTCTTCCATAATGAACCTTTAAAGAAAATAAAGACCTTCTTTCTATTATGCATTATATTTATTTTTGTTTTCACAACAACAAAAATGAAGGCAAAAGGGGCCCTTATCATACACTGTTTAGCTCTTAATGAGGTTCAAAGATTACCAGGCCACAAAACCTGATGGAGAATATACTCTTTCGCAGAAGAATTATGGTCCAACAGAATTCCAAAGTAATTCCAAAAAGTAAATATAATGTAATACCTCAGTATGAAAGGGAAGCCATTGAAAAWATTTATTCATTTTCATAATTCACTTGCTATATCTCTATCTAACTTTAAGTCTCAGTGATGTCAACAGGGGACTGCAATCTGTCAGAGAAACCCTCCTGTAAATCTCTTGTAAGAACACGTCCTGCTTGGAACTTCACAGACCGTTGCTTGTGAATGGACATAATTGATACAAGACACAAAGAGGTGATAATGCAGGAAACAACAGAAAAATTAATGAAATACCTTGGAAAAGCAAACTTGTACAGCATGAAAATTGTCTTTCTAGCTGTGTGTTCAGCAGAAAATTCTCCAGGAATTGTTCTCAGCCCTGGGTAAAGTAATAATGCAAAGATGACACAACAAGGAAGCTCCACAGCAGTCCGCACAGCAGGGCTTAGACAGAGCTTAGTGGGAGCAGGTTCTTCTACATGGTCCTCTGCTTAGTACTGCACACTGCTTTGCTTCTTGAATGTCTGATGAACTCATGAATATTCCATGAGAGATTAAATTTTAAAACAAAGAGAACAAGACTGTTCTTAAGGATAGACCTAAGATGTTTAAAAGAATAATTGACTAGTCTAAGCTTGTCATCTAACCTAGTCAAAGCTGTCCATAATACAGGGGCGAAGGYTACCAGAATGGATTCATCCTACAAAAGACCAGTTCCTAACAAAAACAGAACTGGTAACGTCCGTCTCTTCCCATCAGCTATAGATGGACCCTAGAAAATAAGTTTATACTACGTCTACCTCATTATTTTAAATAGCTGAAGTTGGTGATATTAAACTCATGATAAGGGTAGGGAGTAGATTGCTTTTGGAAAATAAAAATCTTTTTGATTCAGTATAATAGGATTAAATTTATTTAACCTAATCTGTTTCTAAACCAATAAACCTCAGCACAAAACTCCTGTGTAGAGAAAGCCAGACAGAGACAGAGCTGTGCCTGTAACTTAAGTTTGCCAGTAGAATTTTACCTCTGTGAAGTATAGTTCTAGGAGTTCTAGATGGAGTCTGAGATGTAAGAATATTTATTACCCTACAGAAAACGTGTTACAAGTGCAGCTGACTGGAAAACCRCTTGCTTTATTTTTCTTTTCTAGGGAATTCAGATATTTTCTTGTTCTGCTGCAGAATATAGTTAGAGGTGAGCAACTAGATGTGGTGTTAAAAGTGTGAGGGGAATAATTGCATTGCTCTCCATAGAAGGCAGCCCTCTATCTCATGGAACCGTTACATGGGATGCAGTCATATCTCTAAAGTTGAATGCCTTAGTCCTGAATACTGAATCCTTGGGGCAGTTTGTCTCAAATGACTGTTGCTTCATTGGTCTTTCCAGAGCTTCACTTCCACAGGGCCAGAGATGAGATCTGGGTAGAGCTGCATGTCCCAGGGCTTCTGGCTCTGTCTTCTGCAGTAGATGCCTGTCCTGAAAATCATCCTCTTGAGCCTGCGCTGCCAGGCAGCGTGCATCACACAGGGCACACAGGTACTCTCGTGGTCCACACTTTGAGGGAAAGCCTGCAGGCAGGCTGACTTGAAACTGGGAATCAGACATTTCCAGGTTCTGTGACAGGAACTGGGTTTATTGACGGAACCGTGTTTGTTCTCCCAAACTGTCCTGGTTTCAGCTGGGATATAGTTAATTTTCTTTCTAGTAACTGGCCAACGGGGTATTCCATACCATATGAYRTCATGCTCAGCACATAAAGCTGGGGGAAGGAGGAAGGGGGATGTTCGGAGCGATGGCGTTTGTCTTCCCAAGTAACTGTTATGCGTGATGGAGCCCTGCTTTTGGGATGGGAGAGAGAATGGGAAGGGTAAAAGTGTGAAAACTCATGGGTTGAGTTAAAGACAGTTTAATAGTAAAGCAAAAGCCACGCACACAAGCGAAGCAAAACAAAGAATTCATTCACTCCTTCTCATCGGCAGGCAGGTGTTCAGCCATCTCCAGGAAAGCAGGGCTCCATCACGCGTAACGGTGACTTGGTGTCCTGGTTTCAGCTGGGACAGAGTTAATTTTTTTTTTCCTAGTAGTTGGTATAGTGCTGTGTTTTGGATTTAGTGTGAGAAGAATGTTGATAACACACTGATGTTTTTAGTTGTTGCTAAGTAGCCTACTAGTCAAGGACTTTTCAGCTTCCCATGCTCTGCCAGGTGCACAAGAAGCTGGGAGGGAGCATAGCCAGGACAGCTAGCCCAACTGGCCAATGGGGTATTCCATACCATGTGGCGTCATGCTCAGTATATAAAAGCTGKGGGAAGAAGAAGGAAGGGGGGGACGTTYGGAGTGATGGYGTTTGTCTTCCCAAGTMACCRTTAYGYGTGATGGAGCCCTGCTTTCCTAGCGATGGCCRAACACCTGCCTGCYGATGGGAAGTAGTGAATGAATTCCTTGTTTTGCTTTGCTTGCGTGCGCGGCTTTTGCTTTMCCTATTAAACTGTCTTTAWCTCAACCCATGAGTTTTCTCACTTTYACCCTTCMGATTCTCTCCCCCATCCCACCTGGGGGGAGTGAGCGAGCGGCTGCRTGGTGCTTAGTTGCTGGCTGGGGTTAAACCACGACACTTGGGAAGACAAATGCCATCACTCCGAATGTCCCCCCTTCCTCCTTCTTCCCCCAGCTTTATCTGTTGAGCATGATGTCATATGGTATGGAATACCATTGGCCAGTTGGGTCAGCTGTTCTGGCTATGCTCCCTCCCAGCTCTTGTGCACCTGGCAGARCATGGGAAGCTGAAAAGTCCTYGACTAGTGTAAA
Organism: Phoebastria nigripes; assembly: GCA_035582835.1. Taxonomy (NCBI): domain Eukaryota; kingdom Metazoa; phylum Chordata; class Aves; order Procellariiformes; family Diomedeidae; genus Phoebastria; species Phoebastria nigripes. The sequence goes on from JAYKAV010000183.1 coordinate 153,119, forward strand.
CACTACTTAGCAATAACTAAAACATCAGTATGTCATCAACATTCTTCTCATACTAAATCCAAAACACAGCACTATACCAGCTACTAGGAAGAAAATTAACTCTGTCCCAGMCGAAACCAGGACACAAACGTAGCAGGTACAATGTCAGGTAGAGCCAGCAACKTTGAGAATGCAGGCAGCATGGTTAGCATTAGCGCATTAGGTGTCCCAGAGCTGCTACACTAGGACTAACATGCCAGGAATCTGGACAGAATTATGTGGGGCTTTACTGTGCTTTCAGTGAAGGTTTGCTTACTTAAAGCTCAGGAGGTTTTCAGTGAAATATTTTAGACTCAACCAATTCATATTTTCCAATGAAACACTGTTTCATTAGAAAATATCTCTACAGKTCTTGTAGTATATGATCTACTTATACCGCTGTCTTAGCATTAGCTGGTGAACAGACAGACAGAGAGGTAAAAACGTCTCCTATGGCCAGATACAGCTTTTTTTTTAATTATTATTTATTTGTGACATCTAGAATTATGTTATGTTTGACTGTGCCCTTGGACTTTGCATCACCAACCCCAATGACTACTGCTTCCTGAATGCTAGTGTTGTTACTTTGAAAGGAAATAACCCCCAATCTTTTTTTGTTGAATACACACCTGGCCACCATATCTTAATGTCTGCCATAGAAGTTAGCACCACCACAATAAAATGTATCTACCTAAATGAATGTGCTTGCAGAGTACAGACAAGAATAGCATTTGTTTCTCTTATCTCAGTGTGATTTTTTGTTTTCTGATGTTGGAAAGCCTTTCCAAATATGGTATCTGCAGAATGAGTGCTTTCTCCTGGTTTGAGTTTTGTTTTTTCAGCACAGCTTAAAGTTGCACAGTCTGACATTTGTGGGCTGTTCACACYACATACTGTTTTCAATTGCTTATGTTGCCATCTTTTCAAGCTTCTGTGCTTTTTGCTATTTGTGACTTCAGGGACTCTTCTAATAACATCCTTATTATCCTCCATTATTGTCAGGAAAAGGCAATTGCAGAACTTTGCTGATCAYCCCACAGAAAAGGCAGGACTCTTTGTAGTGTAGGGAGGCTTATTAGCCAATTTTTAAACAGATGTGCAAATCAGATCTGGAATTCAGGTATAAAGTTTCTTCTGATATTTTGGTACATCTGTTTATGTCCTAGTCAAAACCTGAAAGGATAATGTTGTACTAAGAAAACTGGTACAATTTGAAGGTCTACAGTAGTTTCTTTACAAATACATCTTCATGGGTAGGGATGTCCTTCACAGGTAATGTAAGCAGCTTTGCAGTTTACTACCTTATTTTCTAAAGCTCAAATTTATAATTAAATCCATCACAGCTTGTCACATCACTGAACAGCTGTAACMCTCTCTGTGCACACTCTCAGTCCATGGCAAATGAGAGGTCATTCAAGTTAGGTAAGCTAACAATGAAAAAGGGTGAAGGTAAACTACATTACTATGCACTTGTCAGTGCATATATGGACAGGTACTTGCAACCTGGTATATGATAAATTGCTAAGCTGTAGAAAATTGACAATGTGTTGGAGTTCCCAGAGTTGAATACATTTCAGTACTGCTGGTTTATGTTTGAGGCTCTTTGGGCTCCTTAACCTAGAGTGGGCACTTAAACAGTATGATGCTGTTTATGGCTCTTACTTCCCTTTTAAAACAATGCCTACAATCTACAGGGTTAAGCTCCACTGGTAATATAAAAGGCAATTCTCTCTTATTAATAATTTATTTGGGAATATGAATGCTATTTGCAGCACAGAATGTTTTGTTTTTCTAAAAATGTTGTGCAATTACTTCACTTCTGATTGAAATCCATCCTGATTTTGTGTTTCTAATGATAGAGAAGTTGACTTGCAGGATTTTCTTTAGTCTGTTATTGGAAGCACAGTGATTGAGCACCATGTTGAAGGCATAAAGTAATTTAAAAACTAATCAGAACAGTTCAAAATCCAAATACAAGTCAGGAATGTCTGTGTGTAAACAGTAAAATGGATGAATGCAGTACATTCACTGCTTATATACCCTGATTGGGTAAAATGAGGATATAGAGACATGGGTCTTCTGGCAGGAGCAATAGTCAACCAAAATGTCTGGGTTTAAACTGCTGAGAATAGTCCCCATCTTCTTTGCAAAAACAGACCACTGTTGACCATCAGTATTCTTGTAGACCATGACATAACATATCATCAAAAGTTTAATACAAAATACTGGAAGTCCAAGAATTTCATATAGCTCTGTGGATTGGATTCAGTCACTAGCATTTCCTGGGCCACAGTTTAATAATCTCTGGATTATTAAACCCTTGGAAAATTTAAGGAATTTTATAGTCTTGTTTTACTCCTAAAAAATACCAAAACAGAATGCTAGTCTCTTCTTAGGACACTATTGATAGATTTTTCTGCTCACGTAATCAATTGTATAAGCAAAGAGACCTTCATTTTCAATTTGAACTCAAAAACTCCAAATTGTCTTCTAACAGCCATTTGGATCTTTCCTTTGTGAAATAATACATTTCAGGATCACTATTCCTTTCYATCCAGACTTCTTATTTAGATGTGGGTTTCCTTTTTTCTCTGTTCACCATCAGGTGTTAAAGAAAGCCAGGTACACTACAAAGATCTTAGGACTTATACAGGTGAGAATGTGCATGAGACCAGATTCAGCTCGCATAAAACACATTGCTTCTAAAAATTAAAACAAAACAGAAAATCTAGATTTTAATAAATATATGTCAAGTGAAAATGCAGGGGAGATAGCTGCTCTTGATTCTACCAGATTTATAACAGTGTAACTCCATTGACCTAAGATTCACAATGGGAGAACGTAGATGAAAGCTACTCCCCTGGTCTTTACCCTGAATAAAATACATTGTTAGCATCAAAAAGTGTCCAAATGCCCAGAAGTTACTTAGGTTTCTACATCCCTTTCACTCTCAGTGTACCTTAGTACTTAGCAACCTAAGGATTTTTTTTTTTTAATTAAACATAGATTCTTTAATCAGTTGGATACCATTAAAATTTTTATCTTGTGTCTACTTTGCTCCCCATGATCATGCATTAAGAGGTTCATTCTTCACTGTCCCTCAGTCACTACAGAGGATACACCTTATGAGTGACTCAAATTGCCTTTGAACCACACAGCTCTCAGTTTGATTACTTCTGCAAAGAAGTTCACTTCCTATAAAAAAGAACTCTGTGTGTTTCCTTTTTCCCTTCTGTGCAGAGAATATTCAGAGTCCAAACCTCCAATCACAATGGATTTAATCACTTTTATTACCTTTTCAAAAAACTCGCATGCAGCGCATGAGTTCAGTGTACACTGAAGAGCTGCTCTTCAGGGCAGTTCTGAAACACCACTGTCCTGGTTTTGGCTGGGATAGAGTTAATTTTCTTCCTAGTGCTGTRTTTTGRATTTAGTATGAAAAAAATGTTGATAAGACACTGATGTTTTTAGTTGTTGCTAAGTAGTCTACTAGTCAAGGACTTTTCAGTTTCCCATGCTCTGCCAGGTGCACGAGAAGCTGGGAGGGAGCATAGCCGGGACAGCTAGCCCAACTGGCCAACAGGGTATTCCATACCATATGATGTCATGCTCAATATATAAATAGGAGGCGTGGTCCAGGAAGTAGCGATCGCTGCTTGGGTATCGCTCAGCAGGTGGTGAGCAATTGCATTGTGCATCACTCATTTTGTATATTCTATCATTATTACTATTATTATTATTATTATCATTATTTTCCCTTCCTTTTCTGTTTTATTAAACTGTCTTTATCTCAATCCATGAATTTTATTTTTTTTTTCCAGATCCTCTCCCCCATCCCACTGTGGGGGGAGGGGAGTGAGCGAGYGGCTGTGTGGTGTTTGGCTGCCTGCCTGTGGGTAAACCACAACAACCGCACACCTCTTTCCCTCTGGCTGTCCCCCTTAACATTTCTTCGACAGTCCAATGTATGTTTGCAAGTAGTTACGTATCCTCTTTTAGAAATATTGTCCTCTCCAACAGGAAACTCGATCTCTGTGCCACTTGGATGCAGCGTCTTTATGCTATGCATGATATATTATCAAACAAGCTGAAACCTTGCCTGAGTATTAAGATAGGTAAAAGTTAAAGGAAGGAAAGATGAAGGTCTGAAATAATAAGCCTTAGGAAGAGCCTGGCAGAGCCCAAGACTGTAATATAGAACTGTGATTTCCATGAGAAGAAAAAGAAGAAAAGGAGGGAAGAAGGAAAGGAAGGAAGATATGGGTAAGTGGAAGCATTATGAAAGCTGTAAACTAAACTTAAGTCAAGCTACCAGTGATGAGGATATAATACAAGGCCAGTCCTCATTATGATCAGAGTTGTCAGGTAACATGATTTTTTCTTCCTTGCTTCCAATTTGTACCAGAAAGTACAGGAAAGACAGGTATTTTCCTCATTTGATCCAAAACTATTCTTTATTATCATATTTATAAAGCAATTACAGCAATGGGAAAGTGGACACATCATATTATTTATCTATAAAAAATAACTACAATATGTTTACAACATGTATATGAAGAAACAGCTTTCTTCCATTTGCAGACAACAGACTGATGCAGCAGCCTCTTGTCTCAGTAAACAAACATAACAGAAAAAAAAAAAAAAATACAGCTTATTATACATGAAAGAAGAGCTGGGTCAAAAAGTGTCATCCTCAATGCCAGTAGCTGGGTTGCAATCTCAGCTCCTCTAGGAGTGGTGCATTAGGAACTGGTAATCTTGTCACATTTGTAGTCATGCAGAAATTCTGGAAGACTTGCTGGGGTGCACCATTACCACCCTAACAGGACCTACTACAGCATTTTCTTGCAGAAACCTCTAGAACTACTGGTGATATTTTGAAGAAAAGGTTTTCTGGTTGAAAAATGTCATTTCATTGAATGTAATATTTTTTGAGAGAAATATTTGGTCTTGATAAATATCTCCAGTTAAAAAAAAATGTTCAAATGTCTTGTTTAATGTTTTTGAAAATGAAAAAAAAAAGGTCTTAGTTGCAAAATGCCACAATAATGCATAGCCCATTTTTTAAAAATTTATATTAGAGAATTTAAAAAATAATTAAATATTTTGGTGGCATGGCAACACCTGAACTAGAATCTTCTTTTAATTACCAGCTGGCAAATATATATGCGTTTCTATATTTTCTTGAGAGATGTAAAGAGACAAAGACATAAAGACAGAGACAGAGACAGAGATCGAGAGATAGAATTGAAAGAAAAAATGCTGAAAATTTTTCCAAAGCAGTAAAATCATCTCCCTTTCTGGAGAGCTCTTTAAGTGACGATCACCTATATGCCCCAAATGTAAGGGCATTCRTTGATCTTGGAGGTAACATATCTGAATCGAATTGTTCAGCAGAAATGCTCCCAAGGAAGCTTCATCACAAGGAAGATGACATCACTTACAAAATCCACTTAACATTCATTTCATGTTTGTCCTTGAAAATGAAACAGACCTGGGATAAGTTTGGTTGGTGGATGCAGCAGACTGAAGGATGGAGGCTGCCCATGAGCATGACTTAGTTTGGAAACCACTGCTGGGAATCTGATGAGGGCAGCAACCACACAGCTGCACGGCTCCTCACGTCTATCCTGAATACATTTCCGTGCACCATAATGACAGTGAAGAATTTGTCCGACTTGTATCAGCTGCAAGCAGAAATGAAGGCTTTGTCCCAAAATGCAGGCTGTTAGGGAATTCCAGCCTACCAAGGTTGCCTGTTGAGTTTTAGGATTTTAATGGGACTATAAAGACCGCTGCGTCAACACCYTAAACTGTTAAAATGACATTGAATAGATATGAAAAGAACTGGAGTGTTAACCTAGATGTATGTGAGTATGTGTGTAAGGATGGAGAGAATTAGGATCTAGTTTCTCATTGTAAACAGGTAAGTCTCATGGTATCTTCCCAAGGGAAATATTTGTTAAGTATCTGACTTCTGAGGTAATTGCATCCAATTGTAAGTGCATTCCAACTGCACTTCAGAAATACTTTGTGACAAAGACAATTTATGTGAAGAACAGCAATTTCTAACAGTGACAGAGAAGTCATAGACCTCCTCACTTAGCTCTGTGCAAAATTTTAACAAGTTATCTTGATTGTGCCCAGGATTAATGTTCGGGATGTCACTCCCAGGACTTCTCAATCAGAGACACTCTGACCCCTCTCTTTGAACCTCTAGCTATGTTATTGGCATAGGTAAATGTGTGGGGTCCTTGGTGGGCAGGCTTCAGGAAAGCACAGTATTCAAAACAACACATAATCAAAAAGTTTTCCCAGTGAACCACTTCAGAATAAATAAAAGAATGCTGTATAAAAAGTCCAAATGAAAATAAAGCTCACACATTAATAGATTTAATCACATAGACTAACTTAAGGAAAATCGAATTTAGGTGCCTGTCTTCAGAGGCCAGTCCCCTCCRGCTGCTTTTGTACTTCAGTAGAGGGAGGTCGACACCTCCAGAGGGAGAGAGCCTGCTGAAAGCACAGCCTAGCTCTCACTCTCTCCATTCAAAAGATGGAGAACCCAGCAATTAAGCTGCCCTAGTTACAYGGAATTAATCCAGGATGAGCCATTAATGATAAAGGGTGCTCAGAGGAGGCAGTCTCCTAGTTTGGACCCCTAAGTTAGGTATGAAAAATTAGGCAGAATGAATATTCAAAACAGGAAAAAACTCGAGCACAACCACTAACTTCTGCAAAAAAGAAACACTTGATCACATTCATTAAATTGCTTAGTCAGGCCTACATCCTCAAAACARTTTAAAAACAACCTAGGGTCATAAGGAATGGTACATGACAGTCCCTTTTGGTCTCGCTTACCTTTGCGAACACCTGGATTACTGCCAGTTGTTTCAGCAAAYATGCTTTGCAATAACACCATGAAATATGAGTAGGACCTTTCTTAATGTTAAATGAATAGTCATTGTCAGGACAGATCTGGGCTCTGATGCTCTTACCTCATACTGTGGCATAAAACAGCTCTGAAAATGGTATAAAAAGYGATGAAAGCATTACCTAGCTGGTGGACAGTCTTCCTGTGATGCTGATGGAAAAGTTTCTAACCCACCTCTCTTACCTCCCAGGAAAAGTAAAACAGCCTACTGTGGTGGGTCTGTGGTCCATCAGGCAAGAGCCAAAGTTTTTTAAYCCATGTTTCCAACAGGGGATGATGAGGACAAAGTTGTCTCTGAAACTCCACCCCTTTATACTTAACTGTATATCGCCTTTAGGTTTAGCTGTAATTCAGGTAATGATAAGAAGCCTAGGTGTCCCAAACAGGCCACTTGGTTAAGCACTTTCTCTAAAAAGTGTGTTGATTTGTTTTAAAGGAAGTTGAAGCCCTGTCACATTCACAAAGACATCTATTGTGTCACTTGTACAAAAGGCCGGAGAACCAAATTCAGCCCCTCTGTAGGCTCAAAGGAGTCAAATCCATATCTTTCATTTTCCAAGATGATTAGATCACTAATCACAAGATCACAGGCTTTTCTGGAGGTCAGGATGTTCCTATATTGACTAAACCATTAACTGCTTTGCATATGGTTTAYGGAAATCTTTACTAACACATTAAACTATGCTATGGTCTTTTTGTTGAAGGCTGGTACATATTCTTAAGTTTGATTATTTAAACCAAATGAGTTTCTCAAGTTTCATGTTTTTCTGTATTCTAAAATAGTTTTATCGTTTATTCATAAAATACCTTGTGGTGTCTCATGTGAAAGATATCTCATAACAAATGCAAAGTATATAGCTTCCCAGTTGTTCCAGATACATATGTCTTTAACAAGTCTATAATGTTTCTGTAAAGTCTGTAATGTTTCTGTAGAATCTCTGGTTGCACCTACACTGGGAAAGTCTTATTTATGTATATAAAAATTTGCTCTCTTTTTCTATTTTTCTATTTTTCTTTTTCTTTTCCTTTCCTTTTTCTTTTTCATTTTGTCTTTTTCCTTTTCTCTTTTTTCTTTTCTTTTCCTTTTCTTTTTCTTTTCTTTTTTCTTTTCTTTTTCTTTTTTTTTTTTTTTTTCTTTTTTTCTTTTCTCTTTTCTATGGAAAGTCTATGAGGCATGTAAAAACTGGTAAATACTTTCTTATTACTTTCCAGGAGGCAACAGTTTTTAAAATTGTAAGAAATACAGTTTCACTCAGTTTAATCTAAAAAGAAGAAAAATCATCCTTGTAAAGTTTATTTCCCAGGGAGAAATTAGTGACTTGGGATTCCTGCAAGAAAAATGTTTTGGGTTTTTCTTTTTCTTTACTCAGTTCTGCTAAGTGTGGAACTACCAGCCCTCAATATATTTGTCAGTAGCTTGGAAGTGAAAGCAAGATTGTCCAGACAGTGTTGAATTGGCAGGGATTGGAGAAGAAGAAATTAACAATTAATCTAGCTACAAAAGGATTTATATTAATTATCTGGGCTAATAAATAGAAAATGTAGTCCAAACAGATAAAACTGAAATAAACATGTTTTGGAGCAATGGATAAACAAAGTTTATCTGTTACAGCAAGAAATGCTACTGACAAAGGAATGGGATTTGACAGTTTCAGAAAATTCCCCAAAGCCTTCAGCTTCAGAAGGAAGTAAACATTGTTAGGAAGGAAATTACCAGAGGAATACCAGAAATCAGCAGAGCATATTCCTACCATGCAAAGCTACATTCCTGACTTCTAAGAGTAAAATCCCTTTGCAGACCCACTAGGACTGATGAGCAGAACTCACCAGGGCTTTCATCAAACTTGTCCTTAATGCACTGAGAGACAGCACTAATTTTCTAACACAGGGCTTGGACACAACCAAAGTGTTCTTGGTGTCCCACAAACATGCTAATTAAAAAGCTTGAACTCTCATAAGAGTCAAACATTTTTTTTTTTCCCTGATAAGAATGCCTGAGGGGTGGGGATATCTGTATTCCCTAACAGGAGCCATTTGTTTACTTGAAGGAACTAAATAACCAGCCAGTACCTTCAAAAGCTAAATGGCTTGATGGCAAATCAGCATTTCAATCATTCTACAATCTACTTTTATCCAGTGCAGGTAAAGTGATATGAGCTTACAAAAAGACTATGCCTTGACCTTTGTAGAACTAAGATCAGTCAGAGAAATAAGGAGTTCACCCATCTATCAGCTCAGCCACGTGAATTACAAACAAGAGGCCAGCAGTGGCCAGTGATAAACAACAGCTCCCACAATCTAATAAATTGGTTAAAGAGGATGCTGTGTACTGGGTGTACCGTGCACACTGCCATGTATCCCTGAACTCGCATGGGAAGAAGAAGAGTACAAGGCAGAGAAGGTAGAGGGGCAAGCCTGTGTTCTCAGAGGGATCCAACCAAGCTAACGTCGAGCTGTGATCCAGCTCTGGCCCTCAGCAAGGCTAAATAACACCAATGCTCCACTGATGTGTTTTTACTGCTTCTAGTTCTGCAACCAGTTTTCTCTGAGCTGTGCTCCATTGCCTGCTGTACTTATGCCCAAAGATTATTTAAATATTTAGTGGCTGGTGAAATAAAGAAGCCAAAGACAGGTTTAAGTGAAAGTGGACAATGGAGAAGTTCTTGGCCGAGTGCCTGCCCCAGGGCAGCCCTGTGGTTCTGTACAACCTTGGAGTATATTTGCTTTGGTTTTCCCACCAGTGTTTGGTTCTACAATTTCACACATTTGATTATGGGTGGACATGGCCTCACCTTCAGCTATGTACAACTACTTCAGCTCTTCCTCCTTATATTGAATAGCTAACACAATTACTTAGATCACAGGTATTTAAAACATGTATCAATTTACCCTGAAGTCTCTAGGATTTCATATATCTTTAAAATCCTTAAGGTGCTTGACAAAAAGTTTTAGTACTGTTAATAATCAATATTCCATGTCATAAACCACTGTCTATCTAGCTAAGGGCTAGCACTCTTTTTAGAGCACTAGCCTCAGCTATGTTCCTTGTAAGGACTTGTGTGCTTCTGTTAGACCTTTCAAAACCAAGGCCTTGGCTCTGCAAAGAAGATGCCAGGTCTCAGCAGTTACTAAATAGCAATGATGCCTTATCACACAATCATGTAAGGCACACAGCATGAGCGTGTGAGCTTCTGCCACCCCACTGTAAAATGGTAAATAAATTACATGGAAAGTCATAGGGAGTAACATCCTAAATACTTTATAGTCCCGCCATTTATTGCCTCATCTATAATGCAAAGGAAATTAGTGGTCAGAGCCTGGATGTGCCAAATCTTACTGAGAATGGCAGCAATTCAGAAAGAAAAAGAAAAGTTAGAACAATAAAATGAACCAAGCAATTCATTGCTGTGAGTAAAACTCCAGTACAAGTAATAATGCTACAGTTTGGACTGTGTTGATGAGGCATTGTTAGAAGGAAATAAAGATTTCCCAGAATGCCTTGCCTGGACAATAAGAACTGTCCCACAGACCAGCAGAGACACCTTCCCCATGCAGTATTAAATATGTCTGGTCGAAACACAGAATTTTTCTTCCAGAGGCAAATTGGTTTGGTTCCAATTTAGTGTCCACAAATTGTCAGAGTTTCCCATGAAATTTAAAGACAGAAACATTTTGAACCATTCAAAATAATGTTCTTTGCCAAAGTCAAAATCTCTTCTGCTTTTTCCTTGAGAAACATATACTATGATTTCTGGGAAAATGAAGGAGAAGAAGGTGATTTGACACTGTATCCCACAATATTATTGTTTCCAAATTGTGCTTTTACAGTCTGAATGGGTGGACAACCAGATGATTAAAAAAATCATTGCATAATCATGCTCAGAGGGTGGTGATTAATGGGATGGTCTCTACCTGGAGCCCGGTAACAAGTGCGGTACCACAGAGCTCTGTCCTGGGACTGTCCCATTTAATATCCTTGTCAGGGACGAGAAGAAGATGACAGAGTGCATTCTCATCAAGTTTGCAGATGGCACTGCTTGGGGGGGACTAGTAGATGGGCTCTAGGGCTCCATTGCCGTTCAAAGGCATCAAAGACATGCTGGAGGAGTGAGCTGGCAGGAACATAAAGAAATTCAATAAGGACAAATGCAAAGCTTCTCACCTGTGAAAACAAGCCCCTGCAACAGCACAGGCWGGGCACTGCCTGCCTGGGAAGCAGCTCTGCAGGAAAGTCCTTGGGGGTCCTGCTGGGCACCAGGGCTGAGCATGGGCCCATAGGGTGCCCTGGAAGCAAAAAGATTAACAGCACCCTGGGCTTTATGAACAGGGCAGAGCCAGGAGATCCAGAGAAGGGAATATCCTCCTCTACTCACCACTTGTTAGATCATAGACACAGTGCCCAGTTTGGGGCTCCGCACTACAAGGAAGACACTGGTAAACTGGAGAGAGACCAGTGGAGGCCATCAAGATGGTGGGGGCTAGAGCACTTGTCCTGTGAGGAAAGGCTGGGGGAGCTGGACTTGTTCAGCCTGGAGCAGAGAGAAGTTTGGGAGGACCCAACAGCAGCCTCCAGTGACAAGGGGAAGTTATTGAGGAGCTGTAACTGTAGCTGAGCTCTTCACAGCAGTGCATTCAGGAACAAGAGGCAATGGGTAGAAATAGAAGCAACAGAGGTTCAGACTGGAGAAACTTTTTGCCTGTGAGGACAGTTGAGCACTAGCATTGACTGCCCAGAGAGGCTGTGCAGTCTCCAACCCTGGAGGTTTTTAGGCCTTGACTATATGAAGCCCTGAAAAGCCCAGTCAGATGTCTTGGGGACCCTGGTTGGAGCAAAAGGTTGTACTAGACACCTCCTGAGGTCCCTTCCAACCTGCATTATCCTGTGATCCTATGATTYTCTAATTTATAATGTGGAAGAAAGACCCATGGTTTTAATATGAAGAAATGAAAACTCAAATGCTCAGTTTCAATAAGAGAAATGAAACTTTGTTGTTGTTTTTGAAACATTTATTACCTTTTAATTTCAATCCATATTTCAGCAAAATCATCAAATTCCCAGAGGAAGTTTTGATGCTGATGGAGCAGCGATCTCTGATTGAGGATGGTCCTTTAGGAAATTTTCAAATGATTCCCACAGGAATTATTTACATCAGGAAAAGGGACCTTAAGTTTGCTGAGTGTTTTATTAACATAGATTGGAAGTGATCACTGCATGAGAAAGCTACTAATCTTAAAGACACACAGGAGATAATTGGGGGAGACAGGAGACTGACAGGGGAGATCAATGCATTTAAGATTTAACTCGTCTCTGCATAACTTGGCTGCATGCTAGAGGCGTTACTTCTGGCAACATGACTCTCGGAACTGGTAGCTTCAGGAACGGTTTGGTTTTTTTCTGACCACATCTGTTAGTTCTTTATGAAATCTGTAGGAAAATATAAAGAGGAAAGTCACACTCCAGCAGCTGGAACTTTTYTTTTTTTTTTTTTTTCTTCATGTGGCCAGAGGCAGGAAAAACAAGAATTTGAGATCTCCCTGTTCCCTGCTTCATTTACACTAATGAGGGACCCAAAGAACAGCTGCATTCAAAAAGTGGAAAACATGGTTTGTTTTCAGTGATCAGATGAAAGCAGCTTTGTGACAGAAAACATTAAAGTATTCTTTCTGAAGCAGTTCAGCAGTGCTTCAGGAAAGCTGGCTGGAATAGGCCTGCTCTTAGTCCTTCTCCACTTCTGTTCTTCAGAGGAGAGCCTCCTCCACAATGACTTTCTGTCTCCTGTTGGAGCTGACTGGTAAGGAAAGCATTCCTATACCTGTATGGGAGCAAGTTAGGAGAGTCACATTCAAAGCATTATTCAAATAGTCTGTTCAAAGAAACTCATTTAGAGACCTACATTATAACACTAAATTTTTCAAACAACCAAAGCAGAGAGGCTGGTTTCTAAGCACTGGTCTGTCTACCTGCTAGAGGAATTTTCCTCCTTTGAGAGTCTCTCCTGTAGTCACTAGAGAGGGATAGGTATTTCCACATTTTTAGAGGGCTGTTTAGCCCACCTATCTTAGATGGTCACTTTAAGGTGAGATGAATCGCCCTCTGGAGATAGATATCTATAGAAAGGACAAATGCCATGATTTAAATACCTTGGCAGAGTCCTTGTGCATTTTGGATTTATTGATGTAGTCAAACACATAAATGAAAAATACCTTTTAGATTATATTTGTTTAGCTAATCCAAGTACATGACTAGTGTTTTTGGCAGTACACAGGTGGTAATCATTTATGAGTCTGTAACAGCAGAAGATAAATACAAGCAAAGAGTGCAGCATCTGACAGGACTGTACAAATAAATTGGTCACTTTCCTCCAGAAGTGTCCGACTTGTCTTTGTGCCTTAGTCAATAAAGTCCTCAAATGATTAAAGAAGTTGATTCTTCCATTCTTTTTAGAACACCTCCTTGCTCATAACATATCAAAGTCATGTAGAATTTGCATGTGATATTATATTATCCTCTAGCAGGCTTTTTCTTTCCTGCAGTAAATGTTACCTGTTGCCTAATAGAATCTTATCTTCAGTAATAGATTATGCAACATTACCAGTGATTTTGAGAGGTTTTTTATGCAGACCTGATTTTTTTCTTCTAATTCATATGCAGTTAGCATTGGATGGATGCATGCCTTAGTTCTTTATTATTGGGTAGTATTTTAAAGAATGACTGTGGTGGGTTGACCCTGGCCAGCAGCTAAGCACCCACCAAGTTGCTTGCTCATTTCCCATCACCAGGATGGTGAAGAGAATTGGGAGAGCAAAAACTGAAAACTCAACGGTCAAGATACAGATAGTTTTATAAGTGAGGCAAAGCTGTGTGCTCAAGCAAAGCAAATAGAGGAATTTTTTTTATATTTTCCATTGGCAGGCAGATGTCCAGTCACTTCCTGGAAAGCAGGGCCTCAGCACACTTAACAGTTTCTTCGGAAGACAAACACCATAACCACAAACATTCCTGCTTCCTCCTTCTTTCCCTGGGCTTTTACTGCTGGGTAGGATATCATAGGGTGTCATGGGCTTATCCATGGCCACACACTTTGAGGTGCTCCAGCATGACCTCATGCACAGCCACTGATGCTTCAGGGTGTACCTGCTGCAGCATGGACTTATCCACAGCCACACATGCTTTGAGGTGGACCTTCTCCAGCATGGACTTATCTTTGGGCCACAATCCCTTCAGAGGTATACCTGCTGCGGCACAGACATAACCATGGCCACRGACGCTTTGAGATGTACCTGCTTGGGCATGGGCTTATCCATGGCCACAGACGTTTCGAGATGTACCTGCTCTGGCATGGGCTTATTCATGGCCACAGACACTTTGGGGTGCCCTGCTCCCGTGTGGACTCATCCACAGGTCACAGTCCCTTCGATTTGAGTTCACGCTGCAGTTCCAGCCTGTCCAGTACAGCAGCACAGAAACAGCAGCCATGCCCTGGCCATCTGCCAGYCCAGGYGCATCRCCATYRCTRTTATCAAAAYGTTCCCMGGCACASCASRGTRAGATGATCAGCAGTACAGCAGTACAGCAGGCAGSAAGAGCAAAAAGCAGCCACTAACGAGCACAAGACACTTATTTACAGTAAGGCAAGCAAGCCCCATGGCAAGCACAGAAGCCTGCCGACTAACAGCTAAACAGCAATGACAGGTATAAATTTGATCTAGTGCATTCCAATCAAACCTGTCGTTATCTTGAACTCTTCGAGCCCCACATTGGGCGCCAAAAAGGACTGTCGTGGTTTAACCCCAGCTGGCAACTAAGCCCCACACAGTTGCTCGCTGACTCCCCCTCCGGTGGGACAGGGGAGAGAATTGGAAGGGCAAAAGTGAGAAAACTCATGGGTTGAGATAAAGACAGTTTAATAGGTAAAGCAAAAGCCGGGCACGCAAGCAAAGCAAAACAAGGAATTCATTCACTACTTCCCATTGGCAGGCAGGTGTTCGGCCATCGCTAGGAAAGCAGGGCTCCATCACGCGTAACGGTGACTTGGGAAGACAAACGCCATCACTCCRAACGTCCCCCCTTTCCTTTTTCTTCCCCCAGCTTTATATGCTGAGCATGACGCCATATGGTATGGAATATCCCTTTGGTCATTTGGGGCCAGCTGTCCCAGCTGTGTCCCCTCCCAGCTTCTTGTGCACCCCCAGCCTACTCGCTGGTGGGGTGGGGTGAGGAGCAGCAAAGACCTTGACTCTGTGTAAGCCCTGCTCAGGAATAATGAAAACATCCCTGTGTTATCAACACTGTTTTCAGCACAAATGCAAAACGTAGCCCCATACTAGCTGCTGTGAAGAAAATTAACTCTATCCCAGCCGAAACCAGCACATAGGGTATGACCATATCCCTTTGGTTAGTTCGGGTCAGCTGTCCTGACTGTGTCCCCTCCAAACTTACTGTTCACCACCAACGTACTCACTGCAGGGGCAGCATAAGAAAAAGAAAACTTCGGTACTGTGCCAGCAATATTCAGCAATAGCCAACACATTGATATGTTATTAACACCGGTTTAGTTACAAATCCAAAACACAACAGCATGCAGGTAGCTATGCAGAAAATTAACTCCATCCCAGCCAGACCCAGTATAATAATTCAAGTCATTTTTTCCTAGAGAACAAATAGGCAATGCAAAGCTAATACAAGCACAAAGTAGATGGGTAAGAGAGCTGAAATGGGTGGGAGAATGCAGCAGTGTAGAAGCTTAAGTAGTACTACAATAACTTCTGCCTGATACCCCTCTCTAAGCAGGTTAGGCTGGAGAAATCTAAATTGATAGTCAGCTTTTCCAAGGTGTTGAACACCTTATGAAATTTATCTGGTATATGGCAAAAATTCTGGAATTATATTCTGCAAAATAAGGAATTCTGGAACTTGACTATGTTGTTTATTAAGAACAACTATTTCTTCAACTTTTTAGAGCTGCTGTAACATGATGGTCTAGTGATATAAACATGCTAGGTTTGTAATAAAAGAAGTATCTTTTATTAGACTATTGACATAGCTAGGTAAAACAGACGAGCTTTAAAATACATAAATCTCTCTTCCATCCTTCTTTGGTGTAGCCAGATACTTGTCTATTTTTTCAACCTTTCAGGCATGAAAAGGAATTGAAAAGAATAATTTAAATACCCAAGTATCTTAGAATTAATTAAACAATGCCCATAAATAATTGGCATAGGGACTCAAATGTACCACTTCTACTGCTTGCTAAACTATCATACTACCAAAGTCTATCAGAAGTTTTCACTCCCTACCTTTTCTCACCATGTTCTAGTGACTATTTAGATGTAAATCCCACATCTACCACATATTCCTTTGATATATTTCTCCTCAGCCTTTTTTTTTTTTTTTTAAAGGTTAGCTTAGATAGAGTCTGCAATCAGCATACTGAGTAAATCCCATTCCTTGGATTCTATCTCTGTAACATGCATAGTATAAAAAACTTAAGTGCCTAATTTAGGGGTTTAAAGTACACCCTGGGGACCACTTGCCTGAAGGTATGTTTTAAATGCTTACATCCAGTATTAGGTCCAGCCCTAATACTTGGGGTTAAGAAAAGCCCTAAGCAACAGGATGTCTTAAACTAAGGCTTTGGAATGCTAAACCTTAATTCCCACTGTGAATCTAACCTCAAGAGATTAGATGATTTTTTTGAACCCAGATCCTCCAAGCTGTGGTATAGAAAGCCCATTCTCAGCCCAAAGCATATCTGAATTTAGATTAGAATAAATTTATTTCCATGAATTAAACTAGCAGTTTAAGAGGAATACTGGAACTCTCTAGCCATAATACATAGTACCTAAGCAGTTTCATGGTTTTATTACAAGACACTGTGGGGACATGATAACCAATTTCAGCACTCAGGATATAATTACAAAGAGGTAACATCTTCAAAAAACTCTTCTTTCTTTGATGGAAGAAAATGCATACTTCGGAAAGAAATTAAACCCAGTAGGGATAACCCCAATCTCATCAATGTAGGGAATGAAGAAACTTGAATTTTGAGTCTTTAAAAGCACACAGAGCTCTTGGGAATGCATCTTCCTCTGTCTACCTGTCCTGGTTCCGGCTGGGACAGAGTTAACTTTCTTCCCAGTAGCTGGGGGGGTGTGCTGTGTTTTGGGTTTGGTATAATAGGAGCATTGATGGCCCATTGATGTTTTGGGTGTTGCTGGGTGGTGCTTGCACTGGGCACTTTTCAGCCTCCCATGCCCTGCCAGGTGCATGGGAAGCTGGCGGGGGGAGCATAGCCGGGGTGGTTGACCCAGCTGGCCAATGGGGTATTCCATACCATGTAACGTCATGCTCAGTATAAAAACTAAGTGTGTGTGGGGGCTCTGGGTTCCGGGACGGGCTCGTGCGTTTTGGGCACACGTCGGTTCAGCAACGCGTCAGCTCGGCAACATGTCGGTTCGGCGGGTGGTGAGCAGTTGCATTGTGCATCGCCTGTTTTGCATATCCTATTGTTGTTGTTGTTACCACTGTTATTATTACTGTTCTACTTTGGTTTATTTCAATTATTAAACTGTTTTTATCTCAACCTGCGAGTTTTCCTACTCGTGCCCTCCCGATTCTCTCCCCCATCCCACCGGAGCCGGGGGGTGAGCGAGCGGCTGCGTGGTGTTTAGGTGCTGCCAGGGTTAAACCACGACAGTCCT